>JAEQBH010001653.1:600000-1012902 GCA_016808115.1 Tetrastigma voinierianum
GTTGGACTAATTTAATGCTTTGGGATTGAATGTTTGCAAACTTTCATTTGAATGATTCTATGGTTCTAGAATGTTACTTTTTGAGATAATTAATTTTGGAAAATTTATCTTGTTGAAAGGTGTTGGTTTAATGATATTTTATTAAACTTTTGAGGGTTTTATGTCATTGGGAGATTTTGATTTTACGAAATTAGTTTATTTTTCTTGTGAGCATTATGACACCTCTCAAGACCGGTCGTTGACAACAGTCAGCTTAGGAAGACTCCATGGATGTCGAGATTGCTTGACACCACACCATCGTGTCCCCTTTTCCGGGACCCATGATTTAACGAAAATCGGGCAGAGTTTCCTTTGTATGGGGAGTTCTACCCAAAATACAATCTATATAAAAAAAACTTAGCAACATGGCCCAATATAAAACAATGACCTCACTGGGTCCACTTATGAGTGAAAGTGGCCTAACCGGGCCCACTCATCCACCTCTGGAGAATATCACCAGGAACTAAATTACCATAGATATCAGAGTTTAATTACAACACTCTTACAAATATTACAAATTAGAACAAGAGTTGTTCCAAAGTATTTTACAGTACTTTTTTACCGCAAAATAAAAGCTAGAACTAGTTTGTTCCAAGCTTCTTTAAAAAAAATTAATTACAAGCCATAACCCGACTTTCTTCATAACTGCGACTTCGAATGAGCGCCATCCACCTGCATACTCCCTGTACCTGAAATAGGGTCCCACGACGGGGTGAGCAATGCCCAGTAGGGTAAACTCCTACAGGGTCTACTCCCCACCTAAGTGCACATGCAATGCATTGTTCACACAATCAAACATTCCAAGTAAAATGCAGTTTTTACTTTGGAATGCCTACATGCCATGAATGAAGTGTCACTTACCATGCCTTTAACACGAGTCTTCATCGACTCCTTCACACATGTTTATGCCAAGTGTAAGAACTTGTCATTGAGGGTTTCACTGACACATCGAAACAAAGTTTTTTGTTTTGATTAGTGCAAAAGTGCAATTTGAACCCTATATTAGATAGGTTTGAGTGCTTTTGTGCACTAATCATGTCATTAATACCCCGATTGAAGTGTTAGTCTTCTTGAGTGCCACTTATGCCATTTAGAGTATTTTTTGGTTGTTTTGCGGGTGTTCACGCACTCTTTGGAGTTCAATTTAGTCAAATGATGAATCATGAAGATTGATTCCAATGTTGATCATCGACCGGCCCGAATCAATGAAAACCAAATGAAAGTGAAGAATATTGGATGCATTAGAAGAGCGAGTGAAGATCAACAAGCGGAATTTTGGCTAGGTTGCGAAAATTTTCGCTAGGATTAGAAAATTTCGCAACCTTAAGCGGCATTCGCGACATAGCGAATCTTCAAATTTGGCTAGACCTGATTTATTAGAGCATAAATTTTAGCGAAAATACCTGATTTCGCTACACACAACAATTTCGCTAAGCTAGCGAAATTTCGCTAGCTAGAGAAATTACCTGGCTTTAGCGAAATTTCCTGTTTTCGCTATGCCTGGTGATTTTGCTAGCTAGCGAAATTCTTCAGCCTAGCGAAATTTAATGCCTCGTCATGTTTTGTAATTAATGCTGTAGACTTCAAATTTATTACTGCAATACCTTCTTAGCCAATTTGTAGGTTTTTTGGTATTTTCATGCCTTGAGGTGGCCTATATAAGCCCCTCTCTTTTTGTAATAGATATAGAGAATTTTGGAGAACAATTTTGGAGAAGGAGGGGAGAAGATATTTTGTAAGTTTTTCATTTTTTGTAGTAAGATCTCGTATTTTGAATTAGGAGTTTTGCTTTTCTCTCTTCTCTCTCCTCTTTCTCTTACTTTCTTGTTTGCTTAAACACCCCTCTTGAGGATGACTCGAGATCTTTACTAAGTATCAGCACCTTTGAAGAGGAAGGAAAGCTCGCTTGGTGGTGGGGCATATGCATGTTATGCTCTTGTGTTAAAAAGGCTCTGAGTCTTGTATTTATGGCCCTCATCTTCTCAAATTAGGGGTTGAATAACTTTGAATGTTATTGATTTGGCAAAATACTCTCCATGCTTTAGGATACGTGCATGCCCATCTTCAGATGCCTTTATTAGTTTCTTTAGATGGTCTTTCTGAGCCTCGAAATGATATTTAAATGTTAGGGTTTCAAGCGAGGTTGAATAGCATTGAATGTTATTAATTTGACCCGATACTCTCCATGCTTTAGGATCTGAGTGCATACTTAATGCTAGATGCATTTATTGGTTCTGATAGTCTTCTGAGCCTGCGAAATGATATTTAAATGCTAGGTTTCAAAGCAGTAAAGGGCCATAGATAAGTACTACTGTGTTGACTGAGTAGGAGTTGATTTCAAGGGTGAAGTTTCTTCAGATTAACATAGATCAGGGTTATGCCTTTGGACTATAGGTTGCATGTCATAACGCGGGGATAAAACGAGGACACTTGTTTGCCTAACTTACCAAGTTAGTGACCTAAATCTTCAAAGTTAACTTCACACTTTATATTTTCACTTTTTACACAATTTCTCGGTTTTGACTGCTTCCCTTGTTTTGGAGCCGAATCCAAAAAAGTCCGAATAGAAGCCTTACCTTGTGCACTTATACAAATCATTTTCTAGGATGAAAACCCATCCGTGTTGACCCTAGACCACTATCTGCGGTAGCTTGACTACGGCGGTAGGAGAACAGGTATATAAATGTTGATTCGTTCGACTCTTTGTGGCACCCGAATCCAAATAAACGCCGTTGCTAGGGATGGTCTTAAAAGCTAATGATAAGTTGAGTGTACTTGTGATCAACATCACAAGTGGAGGTCTTTTACCCTTTTTTGTCCGCTCGATTACGATCGCGCTGCGATTTTCGGCACTAGCGGCCCCATTTGCCTTTGTTTCGATTTTAAGTTAGTTAGTTTTAATTTTGTTAATAACTTTAACCTTTTTGCGAGCTTTGTTAGTTCTTTTTTTGTTATACCACATAATTTTGTAGCAGTGTTTATGCAACGGTGGGATAGAGACATCAGGTGGCTTGCATAAGATAAGTACACAACTTGACCTAGGTAGTGAAGTCGGTGTACATGCGTCATGGATCATATTACATGAGGAGCAATGAGAGCTGACCCGAGGAACCCCATGAATCAAAATGTATAGAACCATGAGGATCACATCCACCCTCCTAGGTTAGTGCCCCATCTGTATCATTCCTCCTATTTGAAGATGTGGCAGTGAAGGCCATATTCAGTACCTCTACTCCCCATATCATGGTATGGAAATGAAAATCCATACGCTCCTTATTAGAGTTTTAGGAGGTTCTTGCTCCTTGAGGAAGGTATGATGGACATGATTCTTCGAAGCTAAAAAGCATTTCATTGACCCTTAAGGACAAGGCCAGATATGGCTCAGCTCATTGAGGCCTAGAACTACATTAGAAATTGAAAATTTGTTTGCGAGGCGGGAATTCTGAGAAGAAGTTCTTCAGGTCTTTCCTGAGACCAATAATTTGAAGGGAATGAGTGTACCTTTGCATTTCGGGATGGTGAAAGATTTTACCGGTGTTAGGAAGATTTATGGGAAACCATCAGTGCATGTCCACATCATGGAGTTTGACACATGGATGTTGGTGAACCACTTCTATGGTGGTATGTCTCTGCCGTGAGGCGACTTTTGGAAACTATGGCGTGGGGAGACTTTCTAAGTAAGCATCCTGATGAAGCCATGGATTTTTAAATTAGTGGTGAAACCTGGGGTTAGGATGAGCCTAACCTACAGAGAGAAATGGGTGGGATGAAACCACCGATCAACCTAAGGGGTGGGATGTATGCCTTTGCCCGGAAAGTAGAGATGAGAGCTAGGATTTCAGCCTGCTTGAGGAGAGATGGAGGAGCTTGAGAAATGACTGACTCGAGGTGCGTCATTATTGAAAATCTGCACAATCGATCTTTGCACCCGATTTCCAATCCCTGTGCACCAGTAGAAGACCATGTCCCTGTGGCCCTGAGTGAAGAGTTTGATGTCAGAATGTGCAAACACTGTAGGACAATACAAACCACAACAATCCAATTCTCCATATGGTAATACCTACAAATTCAATTGGAGGAATCACCTAACCTTGCATGGAGACCGAGCCCCCTGTATGTACCCCAAGGTGCCAAACCTCGGTTGGTTCCCCTCATGATCACAACAACCACCATCCTCTTCTCCAGTAAGAACAAGCTATATTGAATTTGGAGTAGGTGGTGGGCAACTTTGTCGAGGAACAAGGAATCAATGCACAGGCGCACTAGTTGATCTTTGTAGAAATTACGAATAAGAGAATGGTGAACTTAGAGCAATCGAACCGAGAAAATTGATAACCCTACAGTATTCAATCCACCAAGATCCAACAAGTTGCTAGAGTGCAAGAAAGAGGAGGTTTCCCTCTCAAGCACTTCAAATCGAGGGAATTCATGAAATTAGGGTCATCATTAATTCGGGAATGGATGAGGTTAAAAGTATAATTACGAGAAGTGGAAAAGAGGTTGATCGGCTCTGCAAATCCTGATGAAAAATCCATGCAAGGAGAAGAATTGCAGTCTGAATATTCTCCTAAGGAAGATTGTAAATCGCATACCACCTACATTTCCACAGCACTTAGAGGTAGAAGAAGGCATCTCGACAAAGCGAGGCATTTTAGGGTCTGAAGTAGTGAAGAGTTAACATGCAACTGTTGGATATAATCAGACAAGAGTGCCTTATGCAAAATTTTGAAAGATCTTTGCAATCAAGAGGATTAGGCATTGAGAAAAAGGCATTTCTCCTTTGAACAAGTCAGTGCCATAATCAACAAATATCTTGTCCAAATACAAGGATCGGGATCTCCCTTGATTTCGATCACTATTGGTAGGAATTGCATAGAAAAGTCCTTGCTAGATTTAGGAGCGAGTGAACCTAATCAGATTATTCGGTATGCAAAGCATCTAGGTTTAGGTGAACTTAAACCTACCAACATCCACTATCATTGGCCGATAGATCGGTGAAAATCCCTAAAGGGGATAGTTGAGGATGTCCTTGTGAAAATAGACAAATTCACCTACCCGGTGATTTTGTAGTGCTTGACATCTTGAGCGATTGCAAATAGACGATCATGTATAAATATCTTAGGAAGACCATTTACGGCCCGCAGTGATACAATAATAAATTCTGGGAATGGAGTCATGCAATTAACCTTTAGTGCTTGTGACCTTGGAGTTAAACATCTTCCATTTGAACAATGAAAATTTATTTAGAAGCGAAAATCAAATTTACGATGAAGTTGTTTCAATTGATCAGTGTGCAGGAAAACATAGTGTCCAGGAATTGCAAGGAGTAATCAGCTAAGGAGATGAGGAGATATTGGTCTTGCCATCGACACGACTCTGAGCCAATTTGCTCGATTGAAGCCATCCTTGGAGGAACGGAATCAACATTTGGGCACCCCGGCGCCCATGGACTCGACCAATTTCTGCGGGGGTTGAGGAGATCATTCTCCTTGACCCCCTTGAGTAAATTTTGAGAATGAAGCGGTTGAGTGTTTCCAATAAGCAGTGCGATTCCTGTGTTCTTTGTTTTGTTAGTAAATTTTAGTTAAGTTCAATTATTTTTAACAAACTTTTTTAATTTAGTAATTTTTTAATATTTTAATTACTTTGTTTATATAGTATAGTATTGTTGTTAAATTTTGTTACTCAAGTTTTACATATTAAATTTTATAATAATAATTTTATAGTAGTAATGTTTAATTTAAAATTTTGGATTTCGGAAAGTTATGTATGGCCAAATTCGCGATAGCGAAGTGGGATCTTCATTCTTAGTTAAATGCCTATATAAGCAGGGAGAACTGGGATTGAGATGAGGGTTAGTGCCCTGGTCATGTATCGTGGAGCGGGTGATGACTATGCCGTATCTTTCACTTACGACCACGGGAGCCCAGGGGAGGAGTCTGCAGGTCGAGGCCGAGGACCGCCATACGGATGTCTCTACCTTGCAGGCTTAGAAGTCTGACAGTCCGGTTCCACCGGATGTCACCTCCATCCTCCTCACAGACTACTTAAGCGAGCTACGAGTTGATACTCTGGCCCATCTGGCATTCCCGGCACACCATTGGCGAGATGCAGTCATGTCGGCTCGAGAGAATGGGTGGTGTGATGGATGCTATCTGCTCATTAGCGGCTACGAACGCCGAGGATCGGAGGTTGGCCAGTGCCATTCCATCGCGACACGGTTATGACTGCAGATTAACCTCATGTTCTGGTCGGAGGGGACCCACCACGGTAGCCGCTTCTTTGGATGTGGCTGCGGCGGCGTAGCTTAGACCCACCGCGCACCGCACGAGCGGTGAGGTGGTTAGGTCTTTATGATGATTTTTGTATAGTTATCGACTTTATCATTTGCTATTGATCTTGATTAGGATTTATGTATTAGCCATAGTAGGCAGTGATATTTTTGTGTTTAGCTTTGTATTCATGTATTAGCCATTTTGGCTATATCAAAAGCTATTCAGTGTATATATACCGACTTTTGCATATCATGTTTTGTGCCTTTACTAGGTGTAATCATTTTTCTTTTCAATTGAACAATTGGTGCTTCAAATTGGACAATTGAATTTGCTTCATGTTGGAAAATTGAATCATTATTGTCACCTATATGTTAGAACAAATTCCATGCTTGAAACAATTTTGAGTCATAGGTTCCAGCATACTCAGCAGAATTTCTCATATGCTAATTCACACCTTTGCACTCAGGAT
Organism: Tetrastigma voinierianum; assembly: GCA_016808115.1. Taxonomy (NCBI): domain Eukaryota; kingdom Viridiplantae; phylum Streptophyta; class Magnoliopsida; order Vitales; family Vitaceae; genus Tetrastigma; species Tetrastigma voinierianum. Next base: position 606,784 of record JAEQBH010001653.1, read on the forward strand.
TATTTCAATAATTTTGTAGATTTGTTAAGCTTCCTTTAACTTTGCAAGTAGGCCTTAAGAATGTTGGCAGCCTAGGATAGGTTTGTGTTACCCATACTTGAAGACCAATGTAGTCTTCCAAAAAGAAAAAGAAAAAGAAAAAGAAGAAAAAGAAAAATAAAGTCGTGAAGTTTTTCCTTGAAACCCGAGCACGGTCAGAAGTGTATGGTGAAAGCCTTTGAAACGATGCCACATGCCTTAATTGGTTCAGGAGTCATCGATTTAGTGTTTGTTACATGGGTGGATAGGTAGAAGTCTAACGATTTGAGTGCTTGATTTTGAAGTCATTCGAGGTCTGGAGTGAAGCACAGTAGGTTTGTGGTCAAGTGATCCTTTTACAGCTTGATGCCACAAACCTTAATTGGTTGGGAGTCATTGGTGGACCCCCGTTACGGACTTTGGTGAAGTCAAATTTTAAGCATTGCTTCCTACAATGCTTAGTTGGACAAGAAAGAAGTGTGTAACTATCATATCTAGGTTGTTCGACGGCTTAAGGCCATGTCGGTGCTAGGTTGGGAGGAGACAAATTTTGCAATTTATTGGCTTAATCACAGTTACATAAAGAACCATTAGACTTAGGTGGAAATTCAAGTTGAGAATCATGGAACGATTTTGACACGAAATTGTTCTCTTATGATTTTGATTTTTTTATATCGGTTTTCAAATTTGATATCAATTGTTCAATTTAAAGTAATGATAATATGTATATAAACCCTTTTTGAATCATAACCTTTTTGCAAATCACTACATGCATCTCCTTTTTGTTTTTGCATTGCTAAGGGACTAGCAACGTTTCGGTTGGGGGGTGTGATTAGTGCCCAAAAAGTGCAATTTTGAACCCTATATTATATAGGTTTTGGTACTTTGTGCACTAATCGTATCGTGTGCAATTGAAGTGTTCAAGTCTTCTTAATTGCCATATGCCATTTAGAGGTATTTTGGTTGTTTTGCGGGTGTTTGCACTCTTGGAGTTCAATTTCGAGTTAAATGATGAATCCTTGAAGATTGATTCCAATGTTCGATCATCGGCTTGACCCTAGAATCAATGAGAAAACGAGGCAAAGTGAAGAATGTTGGATCATTAGAGAGCCCAGTGAAGATCAACAAAGCAAGAATTTTGGCTAGAGTTGCGAAAATTTTTCGCTAGGATTCTTGAAAATTTTGCAACCTTAGCGAAAAATTTCGCAATATCTTGAAATCTCCAAATTTCGCTAGACCACCCCAGTTTCGCTAGGCACCATTTTTAGCGAAAATACCTGATTTCGCTACTCACAACAATTTCGCTAAGCTAGCGAAATTTCGCTAGCTAGCGAAATTACCTGGCTTTAGCGAAATTTCCTGTTTTCGCTATGCACAGTGATTAGCTAGCCTAAGCGAAAGTGTCTCGACCTAACGAAATTTTAATGCCTATCATGTTTGTAATTAATGCCAACCGACTTCAAATTTGGTGTATTACTCTCTTGTCCTTTAACAGATTTGTAGGTTTTTTGGTATTTTCATGCCTTGAGGTGGCCTATATAAGCCCCTCTCTTTTTGTAATAGATATAGAGAATTTTGGAGAACAATTTTGGAGGAGGAGGGGAAAAGATATTTTGTAAGTTTTCATTTTTGTAAATAAAGTCTCGTATTTTAGTTAGGGTTTTCTTTTCTCTCTTCTCTCTCCTCTTTCTCTTACTTTCTTGGCTGCCAAACACCCTCTTGGATGACAACTTCGAGAGATGCTTGCCTAAGCCTCCTTTCTTTGAAGAGGAAGGAAGAGTAGCTTGAGTAGTGGGGCACTATGCATGTTATCCTCTTGTGTTAAAAACTCACAGTGCATGTTATAGCCCTCATCTTCTCAAATTAGGGTTGAATAACTTTGAATGTTATTGGTTGGCCAATACTCTCCATGCTTTAGGATACGGTATACTTAATGCTAGATCTTGGCTGTGGTTCTTTAGATGGTCTTCTGAGCCTGCGAAATGATATTTAAATGTTAGGGTTTCAAGGCGGGGTTGAATAGCATTGAATGTTATTAATTTATTGTCTCTCCATGCTTTAGGATCACGATTGCACATGTAATGCTAGATGCCTTTGTGGTTCTTTAGATGGTCTTTGAGGCCTACGAAATGATGTTTAAATGTTAGGGTTTCAAGCGTTAAAGGGCCATAGATGCATGCTAGCGTGTTGACTCAAATAGGAGTTGATTTCAAGGGGTGAAGTTTGCTAGTTAAGCATAAGATCGGTTATGCCTTGGACTATAGGTTGCATGTCATAACGCGAGATAAAACCAAGGACACTTGTTTGCTAACACCAAGTTAGTGACCTAAATCTTCAAATTACTTTTCACACTATTTACTTTTACAATTTCACAGTTTCCAACCTACTTCCTTTGTTTTGAAGCAAATCCGAAAAGTCAAATAAACCTTGCATTACGTGCACTTATGCCGAATCATTTCTAGGATGAAAACCCGTCCCAGTGTTCGATACACAGACACTATCACTGCGGTAGCTTGACTACGACGATGGAAGCTCAAGTATATAAATATTGTTGATTCATTTCGACCCTAAGCGCGCGAATCGATTTTAAAACTCATTGGACATCCTCCGATACATCACATTATTCAAAGCCATTGGACAATCTCCGATAAATACCTTTATTCAAAAGAATTGGACAGTCTCTGATAAACAGCTTTATTCAAAAGCATTGGAAAATCTTCGATAAACCGCTTTAATCAAAAGCATTGGACAGTCTCCGATAAAAGGCTTTATTCAAAGCCATTAGACAATCTCCGATTAACCTCTTAAATCAAAAGCGTTGGACAGTCTCCGATAAACCAATTTATTCAAAAGCATTGGACAATCTCTGATAAATAGCTTTATCCAGAGCTATGATATGCACCCATGAGACTCCGTTGGACGTAGTCCAAAGTACCGAGCTCACCACCCACTGTAAAACCCGAGAAAATTCTAATTTTCTGAAAAAGGGTAAAATGGTAATTTAGATCAAAATCCAAAATTTTTATAGATCTCGGATGACAAAACAGACTCACCATTGGAATCGTCTCATGAAATCTAGCTACCACGTCGAATTTCGTCAAATTCCGAGATAGTCGAAATTTTCACGTTTTTCGAGGCAAAGGGTGTAGTGCGGGACACTTGCCACATTTTGAGTGGCTCATAAAGTGCCACGTGTCATGCGAAATTAGTCGAACATAGGCTCAAGTGTGAATGTGGGTGGACACATGGCATAATGCCATTGGGGGAAAATCCAAAGTAGGTGGATAAGAGGATAAGGTGTAATCCTATGAGCCAATAGAAATTTGACATGTGGCATGAGAGGACCGTCCTCTTGTGTGAAGCTCTCCCAACCGAGTTTGGGAGGGAAAATAGGGAGAGAAAGGAAGAGAAGAGGAGATTTTTAGAGAGGCTCTACTTCTCTCTAAATTTCTGGCCGATCGGACCATGTCAATTTCGGTGGTGGAAGCCCAGAGGGTTGCTCCCCACGGCAAGGGCTACGCGTGGGCACCGGTTTTGTGGAGTTTCGACAACTCTGGAAGGTAGTGGTCTTCTCCTACTCGGTTTATTTTCGGTCTAAGAGACATTCACATGGCATGAGTGTTTTAGGGCGGAAGCATTGGTATATTCGATCTGAAATTTTAGGGTGAATCTTTAGAAATTTAGGACTATTTTAGGCGAATCAGGGATAGATTCTGAATTTGTTATTAGGTCATATGTGTTGTTTGTGTGTTATTTCTTGAAGACCATTGATTTTGGTTCCAAAGAAGTGGATGGACAGCCCGCACACTATTTTTGGGACTGTTAAAAATAGTCCGGGAAGTTATTTTGGATAGAAATTTTCCATGTGTGTTATTTGCAAAATATTGCTTAAAATGAATGGCTTGGAGTGTGTGTGGAAAATGATATGTTAATGCATGGAACTTAATGTGTTAACATGATGTTTGAATTATATGAAATATAATTGTGTGTAAGCCATTGGATATTAAATTGTTGATTAACTAATGTGAGCTAATTTTGATGTTATTGCTATGAATAAATAACATGTGGTTAGTATGTGAATTTTGTCGATATATGCATGATTGATATATTGGCATGTGTTGTATGAAAATGGAATAATGCATTTCACATATGCACGAAGCGACTAGAAGCAGTAGGTGTGAGTACATGACGCCGAAGAAAAATGAAAATGGTTGTGAAAGGAATTTCAAAGGAAGATTTTCCGAAGAATTGCCTAGGAGAGTTGTCCAACAGTTCACATCGGAGAGGCCCATGATTGTTTCGGAGAACTACCCAGAAATTCACCTCGGAGGGTTGTCCAATAGATTTTACCGAAACTCGATATTAGTTTTCAAGAACAAAAACCTTTTTTTTTGAAAACGATGTTTTCTCACATTTGGCTTAGGCATGCGTGAGGGAGTCAGTGAGGGCTCAAGAAGTGGGAAAGGGTGAGTCACATTCTCATCCATGTCATGTAGATATTCAAGTAGGATTATGTATTTGCTTGAATGTGTTTGGTTGCCATTGCATGAGCACTTAGGTGGGGAGTAACCCATGTAGGAGATTATCACTACTAGGCATTGCTCACCCCATTGTGGGATCCCCCTTTCAAGTACAGGGAGTGTTCAGGAAGATGGCGCTCATTAGAGGCCGCTTTTGAGAAGAAAGCCGACATGTGGCTTTGATGGATTATTTTGTAAAACATGTATTAGAATTCTTAATTTTAATATATGTTTGTATTAAGAGTGATGTAACAACTCTTGAAACTATTTTATTATAGTTGGATATATTTTGGTGAGTATGATGTGTAGGCCAATGTGGCCATTTTTACTCATGTATGGGTCTCATGATATGATACACACAGGTTTTCCACGGTTTGAATATGGTCAATGGGACCCCCGGGATTTGGGGCGTCACACCCACTCACCAAGAATGATGAATGATTATGACCATGTACACGCACCCATTTAATGTGATGTTCTCGTGCATATGAAATGCAATTATGCCATGCCATATATATGATTAGTGCTATATGGACATTTTCAACCATGCATAATACCCATGCATCATTTGGACAATCATATCAATTAACATACAATTTCCAAATAAACCACATAATACATGTCAACATATTATACACACATATATTGACATCTACAAGTCATCACCAATCAAGCAATGACTTACATTATACTCTAGGCTTAATTATGACACCATGTCCTGAATAACCTACAACCAAATACATCACGATAGCCTTATCTATACACAAACACATCACAAGCCAAACCATTAGAACCTGCAATTTGACTTTACAATTTCAACCAAGTATATCACTCCATTCAAGCAATGATATACTACAATCATATACAGTGGCAGCAAATACAAGGATACAAATCATTAAACGACCCTAAAAAACTGCGTGATCTGGAAAATGGACCATAACTTGAGTTATAGAGGTCCTATTTGGGTGATTCAAAAGGCTAACACCAATTTCTAAGATAGAGCTACAATTTCCTTGAATGATACTAGCCCAAATTCTCACTTTTTTCCAACTGAAAATCAGTCCCAAAAATCTGGATAGTAGGTACGGCCAAAACAGGGCAGCATGTGGTAGTCCTGGAAAATGGACCATAACTTGAGTTATAGATGTCCAATTTGGGTGATTCAAAATCCTAACATCAAGTTCTCAGATATGGCTACAAGTTCCTTGAAGGATACTAGTCCAAATTCCCTCTTTTTCTAACCAAAACTCGGTCCCAAAATCTGGACATCATATAGGGTCAAAACAGGGCACTATTCCCATAACCCATTATTTTGCCAAATAGCCCCTTATGGAAAAAACGGCCAAACAGCCCCTTAGGGCATTAAAAATCTACCAAACAGCCCCTAGAATGGAAAATAAACCAAAGCAGGAAGAATCTCTACCTCTTGAAGCGTGAGCAACAACGAGAGTTAAGTAGACACTTCTGAACGAAGCACGACTTCCTGAGCCTTCCTTGAAACCTTGGTGAGCAGGTTCTGGTATCCATGCGTAGCCCTCGCCGAGTACTCCGACTTTAAACCTTGGCCCGTCGAAAGACGACCACTTGATCTCTATTGATTGTAGAGATAAGTTGGAGCTTCTCTCTCTACACCCTTCTCTTCTCCTCTCACGTTTTCCTCCCAGTAGAAATCCCCTCCTTTTTTGCCCAAAACTGATTTTTAACCTTTTGTGTAACTTAATTCTTAAGTTTGGAGACATGGCCCACATTGCACCATGTGTCCATTACTCATTCGGGTGCATTTACGCCGAAACAATTTATTTAAATCAGGTTCAAGTTCAATTTCTTTTAAATGAACTGTACTTAATTTATTTTCCTCTTTCGAGATTTTTCTCAAAAAATCCAGTTTTGGGTCCACCGGACACCCGACGCTTCGAAAATTGTGAATATCCGACTATCTCGAAATTTAACAAAATTTGTCTGGGTAACTAGATTTCACAAGACGAATCTAACGATGAAGACCGTTTCGTCATCCGATATTTAAAAAAATTTCCAGGCTTCCCTAAACCATTCTAGCAATTTATTATTATTATTATTTTGCCATTTTTTCTGAAAAATTCTAATTTTCTCGGGTTTTACAAGTATATTCAAGACAAGCAAGATTCAGAAGCATAAATTTTGAATGTATCATTTACATGTGTGGTTTTAGAGCCCTATATGTGAATGAACAATAAATCCCTTGATATGAAGTTTGGAGTGTTGCAGAATGGTATCAGAGCACAATGATATGATCCTGTAGACTTTTAGAGTAGATGAGTTGGGTTAGATTAAGTGACGAGAATTATTTGTTAGTCTTTTTATGCAATGAGTTTCATTTAAGAGTTGCTTTCATACCTTCTATTATTCATTCTAATATGACTTGAGATGATTGGTAAGAAGAATATGTGAATTGACTTAGTACTCCTTGACCATTAGAATTTTGATTTTATTTTGAGGATGAATTAATTAGTTTCCCACCATTCTTTATTAGTTGTTTCGAAAAAAAAAATTTATGACTTCCCAATTCCTAGTCAGCTTGTGTTTAGCCTAAAATGAAATGATATGGATAGATTGTTGTGCATATTTTAGCCTTGTAAATTATTTATCTTCTTAGAAAGGTTCTTAAGACATTTTGGTCCTTGTGATGTGTGATGAGAGCAATTTGAAGTTTGGGAAAAGACATGGTCTTATGATTGAAATTCAAAGTTTCTTAGGATTAATACATTACTATAAGTAATTTATTGAAGGAACTCTAAGATTATCATACCTTTTTAGGTTGATATAGAAAAGAGTTAAGTTTGTTTGGTCTAATGACTATGAACAAGGATTCTTAAAGAGCAAATTGGTAATAACTCTTACTTTGTTTATTCCAATAGGTTTAAGAGGATTCGTTTTGCATTATGATGTCTTTCATTAGGATTTAGGTTGTGTTCATACACTTGATGGAAAATTCGTAGTTGATGCTTTTAGACATTTGAAACCTTAAGATAGAAACTATCTTCTTATGATTTGAAGTTGGGTAAAAAAACAATTTTTACACTTACGATTTGGAAACATTTTTGACGAAACATATGAGATATTCATAGATTATGAGAGTTTGAAATTTTGTTTTCTTAAAAGGATTTAAATAAGAAATAGATGAGACTGATAGAATTATTTAGGGAATATGATGATAATATCTCGTATTAATAAAGCAATGAGAATCTTGAGGTTGATGTCTTAAGTAGGAAATTTGTTGATCCCTTGGAATTTATTAGAGATTGTCACAAATGATTACTTTATGATTTGAGATGTCTACAAGTATATGTCATAGCTTTGGACTTTAGAGTACTTGTGTTGAATATCATAAAACAACCAAACTTGTTGGGAAGATTAAGATTGTATAAAGACTAATTTGAGATTAGTTGAACATATGGAAAAAGTAACTAGAGATGGTAAATTTGACTTTGTTTAATCATATGATGAAATCTTGAAATTCGAGACTAGAGTTGATGTCTTAAATAATTGAGACATAAAGAAACAACCTTTGGAATGAAGTTTATGCTTACTATTCACCCTAGAGAAATGCAAATATACAAAGATTTGAGATAGAATTTTTGGTGGTCAAATATGAAGTCGGCATATTGCACGATTTGTGGCTTAGGGTTTAATGTGTTTATATATGGACATTTACGTCAATAGCCAATAGAGTTTTGAAATTTCTTTGTATTATTAAATGAATGTGGAAACTTATTACCATGGGATCTTGTGATATGGTAACCAAGAACCTTAATTGGTTATAACCTTCTTTGTGATAGTTGGTCTATTGATAAAGTTTACTTATTTTCTATCAAACTAGCCTCTTCGTATTAAGAAGATTTGGAGAATGTATGAGTGTCTTATTCTAAGGTATGAGATGTCTTATTCTAAGGTATATGGTAAGGATTCTTGTTTTACTAATAATAAGTACTAAGTTAAGGTTTAATAAACCGCACATAGGTTGTTGACTAATTAGGAGAGTAGTCGAGTTTGAAAAGATTTATTGAGAGATTGTGTTTCACACATGGAAATGAGTAGAGATAGTACTTACATTTAGTTAAATTTTCTTACGATAATGGTTTCAAAATTTGATGAATAGATAGTCACTTTCAAATGGGTTTATGGTAGAAGATGATGATGTTCTATTTGTTATGATCATATAAGAGGGAAAACTTTTAAGACTTCAACTTGTGCAATTGACTATTAAAAAGATAGCTTTGATTAAAGAAAAATTTAGGAAAATCAAAGTACACATAAAGATTAAGCTGACAATCTGTAGAAATATTTTGAATTTGAAACTGGTGATTTTGTTCTATTATAAGTTTTCTTGTTAAGTTATAATGAGACTTGGAAAGAAAGAAGGGGGGGCAGGCGCAAGATTTGAAACCCTAAAAATTATTGGAATGCATAAAAACAAGAAACTTGGTTTGGCTTTGATGTTTTATATATTTTGGGTAATTTTTCACCCTTGGAATCTTAGGTTTGAAAACATAAGGTTTCCTAAACATTAAAATATTTGTAAAACCCTGGAAAAATTCAATTTTTCTAAAAAATGGCAAAACGGAAATTGCCACAATAGTATAGGTTGAAAACCTAGAATATTTCTAGATCTGGGATGATGAAACGGACTTCACCGTTGGAATCGTCTCGTAAAATCTAGTTACCCAGTCGAATTTCGTCAAATTCCGAGACAGTTGGAATTTCACGTTTTCCGAGTATGGGTGTGTCGGGTGACCGCGAGGTTGTGGCACATAGCATGACCCGATGCTTTGCCATGAAATCAAATGGATGCACTGCGCGATCATAACGATGTGCATTCCCACTGTGTGTGTCCATGTGACACATGACACATGAATAGTAAAAAGGAAAAGATCCATGGCTCACATTAAGACATGTGTTAAGTGGAGAGATAAGTCAAGAAAAAAAGGGGGAAGTCTAAAGGGTGACCCATGGAGGCCATGCATCACACCTTTAGTGAAAGGAAATCCAAATCTTTGGATAAGGGGTGTTGGGTGGATAAGGTGAGAGAAAGGAAAATCAAAAAGGGAGAAAATAGAAAAGAAAGAAAAAAAGGAAAAAGAAGGAAAAGAAAGAAAAGGAAGGAGAGAGTCGTGCGTGAGAGGAGAAGAGGGAAAGATGAGTGAGAAGCTCTACCTTCTCTCTAAGATTTACGGAGATCGGGCCATTGGTTTTCGTTAGAGCAAGAGACAAAGTTCATCTACGAGACGAGAGCTTTGCGTAGGTACAAGAATCTAGGGTTTTTGCCAAACTCCAAGAGGTAAGGGTTTCTCTCCTACTTTGGTTATTCTTGGTCTAAGAGCCATTTAATGGCATGGGTTTCTTAGGGCTGTGAGTGGTCGTGCGAGTTCGATCAAAAATTTTTTGGACTAAATATTTAAGATTTTGGGTACATTTCAGCGTCCAGGGCCGAATTTAGGACTATAATTAGGCGGGTGTGTCTTTTGTTTTTTTTTTTATGTCATTTATTCTTGGAAAAAATGAATAACATGTTTGTTGTGTAAAAAAAGAAAAGTTCATGTTAATTTATGCTTGGCTGATGTATTAGCGTGAATGCTTGATGGATGTAAATTATACTTAAATATAATTATCCGCGATCTATTAATGTTGCATAGCTCTCATCATGCATGTAACATGAATTAACATGAAATGACATTATGCATGTCATATGCCTGCAGGGAACATTACGTGGCAAGGTGTGATGCATAACATGGCACTGAACCAGCGGTTTTATCGGAGGGTTGTCAGTCATTACTGAAGGGTTGTCCAAAAAATCTTATTGGAGGATGTCCAATAAATTATATCGGAGGGTTGTCTAATGAATTTTGATATCAGAGATTGTCCAATGAGTTTTCAAAAACAAAATCTTTTGTTTTGAAAACAGTTTTTCCATACATGACAAATGCAAGTGTGAGGGAATTGGCGAGGACTCGAGACATGGGGTATGACATGTAGACATTCGAGTAGGAGTGTGCATATTTTTACTTGAATGTGTGTGTGTTTCCCATTGCATGTGCACTTAGGTGGGGAGTAGCCCTTGTAGGAGAATTCCTCTACTGGGCATTGCTCTCCTCGTCGTGGGAAAACATTTTCAAGTGCTAAAGGTATACCAGGAGGTGGACACATTTGAGGTCTTAGTTGGGAAGAAGGCAAGAATTTGTAAAATTCTGGATAGTTATCCAGTTTCTGTTAAATTTTGGACAGAAAACCCCGTTTCTATATACGTAAAAAGAAAAGAGTTGTAATAAAACTCATTTTATATGATTAATGTAGTTTGGCAAGGTTTTTTTCCAGGTTTCTTGTTGCCTTTGTAATAAAAAGGTTACTATATATCGAATTTAGGGTGTTTAGAAAGAAAAGGAATTTGGAGGTTCGAAATGCCAAAAATTAAGGCTCTTTGCATGTTTGGGTCCGCGACGAGTTCTGAGTCGAGATAAAGTGCAAGAAATGCCGAGCCCAGGCTACTTGCGGTCTTGGAGTCACGACGGGGGAATTCTGGTCGCGATAAAGTTCTTTCTAGTTCTGTGTCGTGACATAGTTCTCAGATTTTAAGCAATAGAAACTGTCGCAACATGGCTTTCCTTGTTGCGATAGGGGTCCTTGTTCTTTGTTGTGACGATGTCGCGACAGAGGTTTCCTTGTCATGACGATGTCTTGACAGAGGTTTCCTTGTCGAGACCGAGACGGTCACAACGAGAGGTCAGGGTTGTGACAGGAGTTTGGTTAGGTCAAGAGATTTTAGGTTGAGATAGAAAATTGTAGTGTCACGATAGGATTTCATGGAGTGGTGTAGCGACAAGGTATTTTAGGTAGCGTGAGCTAGCCTGACGAGCTCTGCCCGCGCCGCGATAGAGTGCGGGCGTGTGAAGGTTAGCCGCTGCAGTGTGGCGTATTGTGTTGAAATAGAGGAGGCTGACGCGGCGCCATAGACCAGATCGGGCGCATGTGCGATTGTAGACCCGCACCTGGCCAGGTCCTTGGCGCTGCAGCGAGTGCACAGCGACGAGGGTCTGTCGCGACAGACTTGGATAGGGACGGAGGTTCCCATGTCACGACCTAATATTCTAGGCCGCGATTGAGTTTGGGCCTTGACATGGAGGTTTTGTCGTGACATGGCACAGCCGAGTCGAGACAAAGTTGGCATGACAAGGCCTGGGCACGAGGTGACAACACTCTGGGCGGCACATGACAATGCCTGGGTGCACCGACAAGATTTGGGTGCGCCTGTGAAGGAGTTGCGTCAGCGGGGAATTCTCTACTGTTTACCTTGAGACTTGGGCGATGACAAAAAAAAAAAAAAACCCTTGATTTGGGGTGTCACAATATGAAACTCTAAAAATGTAAAAAAGACATAGCATTAAGAAATTTGTTTAAGAATGTGTATTTGATATGTTTTGGTAATTCTTGGGCTACCAAGCTTTAGATTTGAAACCCTAAAAGATTCCTTACATGTTACAAAAAACCATTTGGTTGAAAGAGATTCAGGGATTTCAACCAAAAATCATGTTTTATGGTAAAATCCCTAATTTTGGTGATTTAATGAATTGATAGAATTGGAAATTTGGTGATGTTATGGCTTTTGGGAAAATATTCTAATTTATTTGAAATTCTCAAGTTAAGGAGCCTTTGAGATTTTAGGTTTAAATATTTTGGGTTCCTAGAAAAGAAAAATAGGAGATATAAAACCTATGAGTTTGAAAAAAATTATTTTTATCTAATAGGATATTGTTCATATTATTCAACTGATTTGTGACTCTTTTGAGGCTTCTTGGTTTTGCTAAAACCTTAGAATATCAGGTAAGGAAGATTAATGTAGTTTTTCCTATATAAACAAAATATCTTTCTATTATATGTGATTATCAGTTTTGGAAGTTTCTATTTATTTAAATCATGTGCATGGATCAAGTACATTTTTTTTTGTAAGAAAAATGGATTTGAGAATGTTTATGATAAAGATTGAAAGTTATGGAGATATAATTTTGTATTTTTGTGAAATTGGAAACATTAAGGAAATATTTGACTTTGGTTTATATAGTCTCATTAAAGGGTTATAATAGTTGACAAATATGACTCCAGTCAATGGGTATAAACTTGACAAATATGGCCCCGATCAATGGGTATAAACTTGATAAATATGACCCTCATCAATGGGTTATAGTAATTGATAAATACGGCCCAGGTCAATGGGTTATAATAGTTGACAAAATGACCCTTGTCAACGAGTTAGAATAGTTGAGATTCTATTTGAAACAAATATGTTTTGATAACCAAGAGTAAGTATTTTAGAATGACCCTTCTCAATGGGTTAAAATAGTTGACATTCTATTTGAAACAAATATGTTTTGAGAACGAAGAGCATAAGCGTTTCAATGGCCCTTGTCAACAGGTTAAAAAGTTGACATTCTATTTGAAACAAACATGTTTTGAAAACCAAGAGCATAAGCATTTTGAAATGGCCTTGTCAACGGGTTAGAATAGTTGACATTCTATTTGCAACAAATATGTTTTGAGAACCAAGAAGAGTGTAAGTATTTTGGAATGGCCCTTGCCAACAAGTTAGAATAGTTAACATTCTATTTGAAACATATATGTTTTGAGAATTAAGTGCATAAGCATTTTGAAATGGCCCTTGCAAATTGATTAGAATAGTTAACATTTTATTTGAAACAAATATTTTCAAAACCATGAGTATATGTGTTTTAAAATATTTGTGGATTGGATTATGATATGGAATTGTTTAAAAACATAAAATATGATGAACATCAGTTTGAAATATCTTTATATCTTATTTATTTGTACTCAAGGATTTTATGATATTTATGAGGGAAAAAAATAATGTTATATCTCTAATTTTTTGAATTTAAAATATTTGATCAATGAAACTATATTAACATTCCTTATTGAGCTTTTAGCTCACTGCTTTTTGTTTATCATTTTCAAGTACCCTAGATCTTGGCGATGAGTGATTTTGGGGTAAGCATGGATGAAAGTGGAGAACTATTTGAGTTGTTTATTGGAAAGACTTAGGATTGGTGGGCTACTTTAATGCTCTGGGATTGAATGTTTGCGAACTTCAATTTGAAGGATTTTATGTTATTAGAATCTTACATTTTGAGAAAATTAGTTTTAGAAATTTTATCTTGTTGAAAGATGTTGATTTAATGACATTTTGGATGGTTTTGTCATTGGGAGATTTTAATTTTATGAAATTAGTTTATTTTTCTTGTGAGCATATTTAGGACAAGCAAGATTCATAAGCAGAAATTTTGAATGTATCATTCACATATGGGGTTTTAGAGCCCTATATGTGAATGGACAATAACGTCCTTGATCCAAAGTTTGAGGTGTTACAATTATTTCCCTCTTAAATGCGACAACGTCATTCACGTGCACTCCCTTCATTGCATTTTGAGGCGGTGCATGTTCTTGTTACACAAACAGTTGTACAACTGTAGTGGAAGAGAAGGTGAGGAAGAAAACAAACAAACAGAAAAATTACAAAGGAAATAATGAACAAAGTCTTGTGTAGCCACAATCTCCTTAAAGAAAATTCGCCTTCTCCAAGGGTGCTTGAGAATTCCATCTCCTTCTGAGATGCAATGGTCCACTAAATGATGTGATAACATCTAACTTGCAGTCACTCCCAACGAACTAGATATGTTCGTATCTCTATCACGAAGAAGACAAAAAAGAAGAAGATGAAATATGGGTTTTTTTTTCCCACACTCCAAAGAGAGTCAGAAGCTCTCTTTAAATAGAAAATGGGAGGTTTTAGTTTCCAACTATTTTAAAACAATAGAAGATAAAGCAATCAATACCCAGAAAGAAAATTTAAGGGGTTTTTTTTTTATTTTATTACTCAATTGTTTCAACCTAAACGTTAATTTCATTCAAAACTGACAACTCCCCACATGAAGGAAATTGACGTCCAAACACACAAGACCAACGGTTCCTCACAAGTGATAGAGTATAGTGGTTGAAACCTGCATAGGAGAGGTAGGTGCCACCCTTTTAACCTTTCCTTGTAGAAGTATATTTACTCTACTAAATAAACAGTAGACACGATGTCCTTAAACCATTATGTCATTAGCGTAGATGATGACATACCACACACAGGAATCTTGCTAACATTTCCTAGTTCTCACTTTTATTTTCATTTTGGCCATGAACATGTACCTGGTTCTGCAAGAGTTTACTAAGAATTGTGCCCTATTCAATTCCTTTTGAAGTGGCCCCAATTCTCCCTTACATAGGTGATCTCTTATATTAAGAGTAGTTCATATTACTCTTTCCAATGCATAGAGATCATTAAAAGCATAACTTAACCTTCTTCATATGAGCATCACTATTTCATTATAGGAATGAACAAGGGAAGATCCCCATAGTGATCAAATCAAGTTATTTACAATTTAGTTGTCTCTTTTGAATTTAGATCTTGGGATCTCCAGTCAACTAGGTTGGGTATCCTTTTTATTAACTTATTCCTTTATGGGCTTTAGTCTCATTCCCCCGATGATTTCTCAACTAACTCTTTGTTTAACCCTTTAGGTAGCAGATCCGCGATGTTATCCTTAGATATTACATAATCTAGAGAGATAACCACAATTGAGAGTAGTTGTCTAATGGTGTTGTGTCTACGACGAATATGTCTAGACTTACCATTGTACATACTATTTTGTGGTCTACCAATAGTAGATTGACTATCACAATGTATGCATATTGGAAAGCTCTGGGCTACCCTGAATATCCCCTCTAGGGAAGTGGCATTATCATCTAGCCTCTTCCCCACATTTTGTCTAGTTCTATAACTCATATTCCATCGTGGATTTGGTAATATCAGCTTATTTTTGTGATTTGCCAGATTGTTGCCCCCTCCCAATGTAAACACATTGCCACTTTGGGATTTTGAGTCTTTAACATTAAATATTCAATTAGCATCGTTGTATCCTTCAAGTACAGCAGGATATCTTTTATAATACAACCTATAATCACGAGTAAATCGTAATTATTTTAATACTCTCATAATTCTTTGCAAATGCTTAGCTCTTCGATTACTCATGTATCTACTCAGTTTGTTAACCACATAGGTTATGTCTAGTCTTGTACAACTCATTAAGTACATTAGATTTCCTATTATCCTAGAGTATTCTACTTGAGAAACACTCTCTACTTTATTCTTGAAGAGATGTAGAGTTATATCTACCTGTGTTTTGGCTACACCATAATTATCTTTGTCAAATTTTCCAAGAACATTGTCAACATAGTGTGACTGACTTAAAATAAGTCCATTTGACGTTCTTTTGGCTTTTATCCTCAATATAACATAAGCAAGTTCTAAGTCTTTCATGTCAAACCTTGAATTCAACATGTTCTTAGTAGATGTAATCATCTTATCACCATTACCGACAATAAGAATGTCATCTACGTACAAACATACAATGACATATCTATGTTATGTATCTTTAACATAGACTCACTTGTCACATTCATTGATTTTAAATCCATGTGACATCATAACGTTGTCGAATTTCTCATGTCATTGTTTTGGTGCTTGTTTTAATCTATACAAGGATTTCACTAATTTACAGACTTTCTTTTTTGTCCTAGAGTAGAAAAACCGTCAGGTTGCTCCATGTAGATTTCTTCATGTAAATGTTTATTTAGAAAGGTTGTTTTTACATCTATGTGATATACTTCAAGGTTCCTTAAGGCAGCAATTGCAAGCACCATCCTTATGAAATTTATTCTCGTCACAAAATAACATGTGTCAAAATGATTAAGGTCTTTAGTTTGTTTGTAGCCTTTGATCACAAGTCTCACTTTGTACTTGTTAATTGATCTATCTACTTTCCGTTTTCTCTTAAAAACCCACTTGGAGCTTAAAGGTTTACAACCTGGTGGAAAATCCACTAGTTCCCAAGTATAGTTATATAGTATGGAATCAATTTCACTCTCAATGGTGTCTTTCCACATGACAATCTCTATAGAGTTCATTGCTTCTTTGAAAGTCTAAAAATCCGAACCAAAAGATTTTTCTGTCCTACCTTTATTGCACCTAGGTTCTACCTCACCATCTTTATCTTGATTATGACTATTTTCATTAATAATCTCAAGCACTCATTTCGACGAGCTTGGCTCTTTTCTAGATTTACATGGAAATATATCTTCAAAGAATGATGCATTCCTTGATTCCATTATCGTGAGCCCCCCTCCCCCTCCCTTGTGAATATATGGGATATTCACCATAGACAAGAAACTGATGGTTATTGTTATGTTCATAACCAACGAAATGCACCCAATATTTGTGTGGGTCCTGTTCCATCTTTTAAGTGGAGGAATCCGTTTCATTGCTAAACATCCCATCAAGATGAGAGATATTATACTCAGTACTCTATATGATCTGCTTTTAGGTATCTTGTTCAGGTGTAATGCTGTGACAAACGATCCCATCAGGTAGATGATCTCAGACTTGACATCATCTACACTGAGCATTCACCCACATCCACTCGAGACACAGGTTTCATACTTGATCGAGGTAATGGGCAGTCAAATGGATGATCACTCACTCATCACACTTTATTTCCCATGAGTCGACACCCCGGTTCTTATGAGTAACAATTCTATTCATCACCCCACCAGACCTGGCATGACACATTCTTATTCACATCAACACAGAAGAAGATTTACTGTTTTAGAACGAACTCAATCCCATATATCCCACGGTGATTTTAGTCAGAGTCTGCAGCGAACACTGGCAAGATTTAGAACCGGTTATCACGCATACTTCACTGCATCATATTCTGAAAGGAAGAGATTTATTTTTAACAATTCATTATCATTTCAAGAGGTCTGAATCACTATTGTAATTAGATCGATCATGGTAGGTGATTTGATATTCATGCGGACTTAAATTTTATAGTCGTCATATTTAACTCCAATTTAACATCCCTCACAAACCCTTTCTCTCCAACGTGAAAATGCCACTTTGATGGTACACAAACTGTCACCTGAACACCAACCTGAATCCATGGTTATTCAACAATGAACCAGATACCAAGTTCTTTCAGATTTCAAGCACATACAAGACATTGGTCAGAGTCAGCACCTTCCCAAACGTCATCTTTAAGACCACTTTTCCTTAGCCCTTGATGTCTAAAGTAGTAGAGTTCCCCATGAACACCTTTTCCACAATCTCAATTAGTTCAAAGGTAGAGAACATCTTCTTGTCCGAACACACGTAGCGAGTAGCACCAGTGTCAATCCACCATTCCTTGGGATTGGATCCCACCATGTTCACCTCAGAACTTGGAACCTTGATCGTGTTCCACAAAGTTAGCCTTGGCCTCGCTGGGATCGTGTGCCCCTTTCTTCTTAGATTCTCTATTGTCTTCTTCAATGCAAAGTCCAATAATTAGATCTTCGATACTCATTTCTTTTCTCTTATGCTTAAGGTAATTCTTGAAGTCTTTCCAAGTTGGAGGCAACTTCTCAATAATAGCTTCAACTTGAAAAGTTTCGCTCAACATCATTCCCTCAACTTGGATCTCATGGATACCACCGTTCTGACTCACCGACTCACGGCTCCTGAATCAACCATTTTGTAATTAAGGAAACGGCCCATGACAAACTTCTTAGCCCTAGCATCCTCATTTTTATATTTCCGGTCTAGTGATTCCCATAGTTTCTTGGCTGATTTCTTATTTGAATACACATTGTATAAAGAATCAATTAAAGCATTCATGACATAGTTTCTGCGTAGAAATTCACAATGTTTCCAAGTATCCACAACATTGATGACTTGGATTTCACACTCATCTTCTTTGAGCTTAGGAGCTTCTTCAGTCAAGAATCTTGCAAGATTCAAGTTGGTTAGGTAGAATAGCATCTTTTGCTACTATCGTTTAAAGTTGAGTTCATTGAACTTTAAGCCTCCCAGAGAGAAATAGTAGTGTGCCCGGGAAGTGTGCACACTGTGCTTTGTTGTGCAATAACAAATGCCACTTGGCTAGATTCAGCATACCAATATTTCTTTTTCAAAAAAATGAAAATTACTCTATAGAGATTCTGTGGAAACACTCATGGGTATGGAAACCCTGCAGAACTAGCCTGAAACATAATATTCATCAGAAATATCGAGGGTCACAAACGATCTCGCTTAAGATCCAACCTCCTTAGACAAAACTCTTCTGTATCATAACTTCTAATTTCCTAAGACCAAACAGGAATTGTCACAAGCCCACAAAGTGAGTGTAGAGTTTAGCCTAATAGGCTTATCTCCTTAACATGTATTCCTCGTAAGGAAAACCATAACCATAACCAAGTGTGTAGCCTAGTGGTAGAGCATTTACCACTTGAATGTCAAGTCATGGGTTCAAAACCCTTCCTTGTACTTTTGTAACAAATATTTTCTATAATAAACTAACAAACCACCTTATTTGTTTGGTTTAAAAAAAATTCCTTTTGTTTTCCACCTTTTCCTTAAAAAAATTTTTACCAGAAAACCTCATTTTGTCTTCTTTGTTTTTTTTTTTTCCAAATGATCAACTTACCTTATCCATAGTTTAAAAAATTAGGGAATTATGCTTTTAGGTTAAAGGGCCTTGGATTTAATAAAGAGTTCATCAAACCATTAAAATTAAACATAAGGCTATATAACTTGATGAGACAAAAACACCCCTTAATATATTAAATTTCTTCCAACAAAATCCATCCCAATCCTTAACACCCCACCCACCCAAGTCTAAGACCTAGCCAGCCCATCCAACATTCTTTCCTTTTTTTAAATGCACCAATTTTATTATTTTTAATTAACTTGATAAGATAATATCTTATTTTCACTTATTTAGAAGATTTACTTAATTAAAAAACTATTTTTTAAAATTTTATTTTGTATAATAAATATGTTAAAGTAAATTAACTTTTAATATTTAAAATACATTAACATATATACTCACACAATTAAATCTAATAAATATTCATAGATACTTTTATTTTATGATTTTTTTTATTTTATTTCATTACTTTAATACTCATATTAAATATTTACAAACTCTAATTTAAAAATGGAAATAAAAAACATTATCCACAAGTTACATTATTCTCTAAATGAAGGTAAAAAAAAGTAATATAAAAGGAAATAAAAGTAGAATAACAAATAAATAAATTTATAAGAACAATCTTTAATTAAAGTAAACCTTCAAGTTCCTCTCAACTTAAAGGATAAACAAAAAACAAGATAAACAAGGCTCTGTTGAAGGATTACTTAAAAAAAAAAGATAAATAGGGGTTTGTTAGAGCATACAACGTAATTACACTAAGTGTATAACGAAAATGTACTAACAGTACAAAGGTGTATAAGCTTGCATTTCTTATATGACTTAGATTTTTTTTTATCCAAAATCTCTTTCATAGAATGTATGCTAATGCACTAATCTATGTCATTATTTATACGTATTTGTGGATACAATACTTAGCTCACACATAATAAATAATCTAACCTAGTACAGGTTTATGTCATAAACTTCTCAAATTAAAAAAAATATATAGAAAATATAGTTGATTTCATTTTTTTCATTATTCTCATCACCAAAAAAATTTAAAACATGCTCATATTAGTTTTTAATAATAAAAAATAAAGATTTGTTGTTTTGTACGCAGTACACTAATTGAATAATTTTACAAGACAAATATACTAAATGTGCAAGGAGTGTACACACTTGTATTTCTCATAGGATTTAATTTTTTTTTTATTGGAAAATAGTTATGATAAACAACATGTATATATTTAATCCATGGTAAGATACATATATTAATTTTAATAAAGAAAAATAGGGATTTATTGTAGTGTGCAAGGTGATTACACTAACTGTACAAGACAAATAACATGCAATGGCTCCATAAGCTATTTCCTTAGATTTTGATTTTTTTTTTTTTTTTTAAATATTTTTTTCTAAGTCATATGTTATTAAACCAACATAGAACATACTTCTAAATATATATATATATATATATATATATATATATATATATATATATATATATATATATATATATATATATTTTTTTTTTTTTTTTTAATTATTTTTTTAATATTAATGGAAGATATTATCTTCATGGTTTTTATTGCTATAAATAAAAATAATAATATTAAAAATCTTCAATTTATTAATTTATTTTTTGTTATAAGTGAATGTATTTATATATTAAAAATTGATTTGTTTTACTACATTTATTAAAAGAAAAACAAAAATATAATAAAGAAAATAAAAATAATGAATAAATAAAAATTTGTTTTCCTTTTGATTAAAAAAAACAATGTAAATTGAAAACACACTGAAACAACATGAAGAGGGAGAGAGAAAAATTACAAAGAAAAGAGACACGTTGAGTCTCATGAGTTGTATTACATTTTGGGTAGAGTTTTATGAGCATGTCTTTCAGAGAAGATCCTGTCGCTTTATATATAAACTTCAGATAGAGGATGAATAGAAGAGATGAACACAAGGAATTGAAGTCTTCAACAGTTTTAATTTCAGCGAAAAGGGAAATCAATATGATTATAAAAGATATTAAAAAGAGTTTCCAAATTAAAGGAAAATTGAATTTCATTCAAAACCGATGAAAAATCCAACAGTTAACACTTTATCCGTCAAAATATCTCAGAACATTACTTCCGAGTATTCCCTTCAAGGGTATGGGGTTGTCCCCCTTTGCTCCCTCAACCTTGTTGCTTCTATTAAAATATGATTTCCTAAAAGTTGGAGTTCTTCCATGAAAATAACTTCAGAATATCGATTGTTGTATTCTCCAGAGGTTAAGATTTCATTGAGATTTGCCCGTTTGGAAAGAATGTATAAGGAAAGAACGGACCACTACAAAGTGAATAGATGTAAAAACAAATAATAAAATAGAATAGAATATTCTGAAAACCAATAATTTAATATTTAATATTATTAAGTTTATTTAATTTTATGGTCTACTTAAAATTAAATAAAGAAAACCAACACCACCTTAATACTTTTTCTCAAAATATAGCAATCCTTCCAAATTCTGTGTTTTTTTCTTTTGGTTAATGCGGGTTAACTTTTTATCCTGATGAATAAATACCAAATTTTTTTGACAATTAAACATTTGTGTTACAATGTAGTAAATTGTTTCATTGGGACTCCAAGCCAGGACCCTTTCTCTCTTCATGTCTTGCCTATTTAAACATTAAACTCTCTACTAGATACCATATAAGCTAGACATTAATAGATACCAACTTAAAATGTTCTATACTTAATTTCTAGTACACATAGAGCCCATGGGACAAATAACCCACACGCATGGGCTTAAGTATGGAGCTGAGATTTGTGTTGGGCCTGGGAATTATCACATTTATAGTAAGATTATTGGGTTTGATGTAGGAGGCCAAGGGTTAATAAAATAATTTAAACTTTACGAAATAAAATATCAACTATTACGATAAGTGTATAATATGTTATGCTAATTCGATTAACAAAAATATCATGCTAATTAAGGAATTATGTTTGGATGTCATGAAAATAAATCCACAGTTTACTTTTATATTATCTATTTTCATTGCAAAATATAAATAATCATTAAAGATTTAAACCTTTGAAGAAAAAGGATTCTTTTTTTCTTAAGCCTTAAGACCGTTATAAGAATTATGATGAATATTACCTAAAGCATAAACTCAAAAAATCAAAACTCAAATATTCATCATGTAATTGTATGTAACAAATTGTATCAGAATTTCTATCTAAACTAGTAAAAGAATAAATAAATTACTTACATTATTCTCCATTCTTAACTTTAATAAAAATGATCCATAAATTTTTTTTTGCACTTTAAAGGATAAAGCATTATGTTTATGTTGTTTGGAATGTACGATCATTCAATTTCTGCCTTACCGGGTTTCTATGGAAAGGGCATATTTTCTCGGATTTCTACACAAAATAGACACATTCGGCTTACAAAGGCTTCCTCTCTAAGTCAAGTTTTCTTTATATCCTGAAGCTTCTCTCCTTTTTCCATTGTCTTATATAATATTCAGAGTTTCCTTTCAAAATGCAAAGAAAAGTCTCTAGAAAATGAGCCCCAAAAACTCTTGTTTGACTAAGGGAGAGTGAAGATATTAATGTATTTCATCATATTCATTAAGACTCAAATCATTCCTTTCTTCTTTCAAAACAAAACCCAATTAAGGAGATCCCTTATAAAGTTAAGGCCTAAAGAGACACTCAATGCCTAGAGTCAGAAAATACAAAAATGGGCTGGAGAAAATTTACCGTCTTCACTGGGCGTCTAAGAAGAAGAAAAAAAAGGATCAGAAAATGATCTTGAAATATTTATTAAATAAAATTTTCACTTCATGTAAATTATTTGAGTCAAAAGCTCAGGCATCCTTTTTTTTTTTTTTTTTTTTTTTTTTGGCAGAAGTCAACTCAAATCTTATGCACACAAATAATAACTTCATCAAATTAACTATGTTATATTATTAACATTTTTTCCGCCAATTGCTATAAGTGAAGAAAAGAAATAAAACTACAGATCTTCAGATAAAGGTTCTCTTGATCTTCATCAGAATTTTTATTGATGAGGCTTCGGCTTTCATCCAATTTGGGGATTTCATGTTCTTCAACTCATTCATTGATCTCAACCAAATCCAGGCGAAATATCTTTGTTAGGGATGTTTTCTCCAAGCATTCTAATACTTTATCATCGTAGGAAAACAAAATCTGTGCTGTCAAGAAAAACTTTGTGAACACTCATCTAATGGGAAGAATAAATAACCTTTGGGATAACATGAAACATAATAAAATATATAAGTTTCAAATATAAAATATTAAAAATTTATTTCGTGATTTTTGCAATAATAAATATATTCTTGAAGGTATTCTCTTTCCAAAATTTTTGGTTATTATTTGACTTCTTTTATTTTATTTTTTTTATTTGAAGATGATATTAAAAAAATAAAATCATTTAACTTTTACTCACTCATTCCCTATTTTTCTCTCTCGTTATCTTCTAGCACATTTTCCACAACCAAGGAGGGGTGACTTTTGGTCATTCTTGGCCTGAAATCACCTCTCTACATCTCTTTCTTTCATTTTCTTTCTCAATAAAGTAGTTCTTCACAAAGATTTAGGTCTTATCTTTTTTTTGTGTTATTGTCATCTTATTGCGGCGTTTAGTTTGTTGGTGACTTGTTATGACATGGTTGTTTTCATGTTGTCGTCGATCTTATTGCGACATTTGATTTTTCGCCGTCTTATTACAGCGTTTGATTTGTTGTCGGCTTGTTACAATGTGGTGCTTTCGTCGTCTTATTGCAGTGCTTTATTTTTGTGGAGGCAATTCAGACAGGCAAAACACATTCGATCAGTCGAAGATATCAAATTATGGTCATCAGTGTTGGGCTTAGAATTGGCACTATCTTCATCCCCAGTGTTTCACAAGAGGATGCCTACTTCAAAGTTCAAGTTTGATGAAGATTTGAAGGTTTAAACAGTCCTTGGAGAGAGTTAGGACTATGTTCGGAACTGAGTTAGGACTCGAATCAGTTATGGACTCTTGAAGCCCAAGGCAACTGGAAGGAAAAAATGAAGAGGATAGGACTTCTCTAGATCCTATGGATAATGTTAAAGGTCAGAAAATCCACCTAGGAGATAATCTCTTGGATTAAGTTGGAACACTAGTAGGACTCCACTCTATGGAGAGTTGGCAGATTGCTAAGTATACTAATTCTAATGTGACAATGCGAATAATCTAAATGAAGAGATGATATTTGAAATTCATGGTGTAGATAATCTGAGAGCTTTGTTACATACGAAGTCATGGAGTCTGGTGCAACAAGAAGAAGCTTACTCAATCTAGGACTATGCCACGTGGTTTAATGCGACATGAATCATGACATGTGAAGGTTTCAACTTGGAATATGACTTAGTTCCTGGACCAAGATCGAATGAGAGTTAGAACGAGCATTGGACTCTACTCAAAAGAGGACTCCTCTAGTCTCTCGACTTATGGGAAAAAGCTTTAGGATAAACTACGATTTATCATCATCCTACAGGTAATGGAAAGCCCTCAAATCTAATTATCTAAACTATCAAACTAGATTTGAAACCTATTGGGTTTAGACTTGTAGATATCTTTGTGTCTAGTATTCTAAAAGAAGATGGTTATTTAGAAGATGAAATCTGAAGAAGATTTGATGGGTTAAACATCTTGTCACTAGAAGAGCTAGAATTAAGTTCAGATTATAAGGTTGTCCCATAGTGCAGGGATGCACCAAACTTGGAACTTTTGGACTAGGGAATAACACACGTGACATAGAGCGATACCACCAAGCTTAGAGGCCAGGAATTGCTTGAGGCTAGGTACCAGCCAGTTAGGATCCTATTTGGCAAGAGGATAATGATCAAATCTCAAAAGATCGGGACTTCTATGTTATCAAACTAGAATTAGAAACAAATTAGATTTCTATTTTAAAGAGGATACTTGGGCTACAAGTTTCCTTATTCCGCTAGGATAGCTTAAAGGAAAGTACAAAAAATAGAAGGTACGTAGGATATGGAGTCATATTAGGATAATGATCTACCCCTATCAAGACTTCCAAAGCACGTGAAGAAGTTCGGGACTTTGGAAGTTGCTCATCAGTTCTAGGCGATCTTGAGGAAGCGAGGATCAGTCGGGGATATTATCGAAGGGTATAGTGCAAAATGCTCAATTGAGGTATTGCATGTTAAAAGTCTTTCACCTTTGGTGAAAGATGATGTTCTTTAATTTCTTCATCTTTTATTGTAATGTGGGATTGGGTGTGCGATGTTGTAGAGAGGGGAACGAAGGGAGTTCATTTTGAATTCCACTATAAGTGATTATCTGTTTTAAGAGACCATGGTGGGAGGGGTTTAGGTGCGCACATAGATAAGTGCCAGATCTTGAATCAAATCAATAGAAATCCTTGCATGCAGGCGCCCAGTAGATATAAAGGAAAGGTTGCGAACCATGCACATAAAAGAGTGTGTACTTTATTTACTATATATATATATATATATATATATATATATATATATATATATATATATATATATCTCTCATATATATATATATATATATATATATATATATTTATTTATTTATTTAATTATTTATTTTTATTTTTTATTTTATTTTTGTATATCTTTGCACACTAATCGTCCCCTGCTGGGTTTAGACTACTTGCACAAGTCAGGACAACCCCACAGAGTCAGAACATGAGCAGCGTCCCGAGTTCAAGAGCCCAGAGTCTGGACACAACGGCGAGTCTGGACTCCACTGCACGTCCTCAATCTGGACACACCATTCTAAAGTCCAGACACACTGCACATTAGAGTCCGAACACATCAGGGATGGTGTCTAGGAACACACACTTATTCATTCAAAACTATTTTCTTCTATGGCAGGTTGTCTTAGTAGAATATTCATCTTGAATAGAAGGCCTCCAAAATTCTTCCATAGTCATTTGCCTTTGAGGTTTTTCTATTTCTTCTTCTTCTTCTGGAATAGCTTGCAGTCTTTCCCTTTGATTTTCCATACTTCTAGATTCTGCACTTGTAATCTTCCTCAGATTTCTCAGTGTTCTTTCCATTTCCGTATCTAAGGGGAGAACGAATCACATACAGTTTCTCTATACATTCTTGTCTTCTGAAATAGAAACACTTGAATCGAATGAAATATGTGGGAAACATTTATCTTCATTTAAGCTCAAAAGAAAATCTTAAGTAGCATAATCAGCTACTGCCATTAAAACTGTTTTTGTGATTTTCTTAAATGTATGATAAAATAAAGAAAAAGAAAGAAAAATGTCCAAATTAGTAATTCCCTTTTTGGTTAGAATATTGTTCTTTAAATTCATCAATCATCTATCCCCAAGCAGCGACCAGAAACTTGTTAATAGATTTTGTATGGACAGCTGTCACGAACAAGTTATGACTCGGCTACCAAGGACTAAATAAAGTCCCAAACTAGCGGCTTAAAAACTTGTTCGACCAAAATGTGATATATATAGACCAGTGAACAAACAAGATTATATATAAAAATATTTATGGGCGCTACCGGGCTTATAATAATCCACAACAATGACACCAAACTGTTAAGATCGAAATGTGATGAAAATATATGTTTGTCATTTTTTTGTAAACTAGATTCATTAAAGATTTTGATTGGTCTTAATCACTACAAGTGCACAGATCGTACATGTAATAAAAGTAGATTTTCATTAAGTCCATATATCGCTCCCATAAGGATTGAGGATGAATTATAAAACAAACTACCCCAACTACTCAAGATCCTTACTATTTGAACTCCAATATTAAGATGATTGGAAAAAGAATGAAATAATACTAAAGTAATTTCACTAGTGTACATTAGATATTAATAAGAATGGAGTTGAGAGTTCATTGAGAGTGAACTGACACTGGGGCGTAGATCTGATGAATAATTGCCATTTTCTACACCAATTTGAATCTTAGCTAAGCCATTAGTTGGAAAGTTGAATCTATCAATGATGCATTGTAGTATAGTTTGGATTTCTCCCTCAACCATACATTTCACTAATTAGAGATTCATGTTCATTTCTGACTCTTGAATTTAATCAGTTACTTGTAACATATTATCCTCTTCTAAGATTTGAGTATTTTTTTTTTCAATACTTCACTTCCAGATCTTAGGACTAAGGAATTTTTGCCCCCATAGACAGGATATTGCAAGCCTTCCCCAATTTAGATGGCACCTCATCGTTCAATACTAATGAAATTCTCCATCTGCTTGATTAGATCCTTGCTAACACGGGATTAGAATCCTTTCATCAGAGAGAGGAGAAACCTCTGATTTATTAAACTGATACTTCATCAAACTATCCTAAAAAATGAGTAAGTTAGTGATCCATTTGAGTAACCTTTCAGAGTTTAGTAGTTCCAAGGTATTAGTCTACCATACTTACGAAAAGTACTTTCACATGCCCTCGAGATTCTCCATCTTTGTGTCACGTGAGAGGAGCCCTCTTGAAATCGAGCAAGATCAATCTTTGCTTAGGTGCACGAGGGTACTAGTCTGGGAACAATTAAGTTAAAAATAATACCAATCAAATAATTCAAGAATTCTAACTAGGCGTTCTTCCCTTGTGCTAGAAAAATGACTATCATCAACTGACCCATTCCCAGAGAAACTCGACCGCTAAAGCGGATTGCTCATTATCGGTGACTAACTAATGAAGAAAATTCACTGAAAGTGTAAATGAATTGAAATCCATAAATTTTCCAAACTCCATTTTATTCAAAACAGTAATGAAGAGAAAATTTAACAAGAAATTCCAGCTCGAAGATACACTACAGTTCATTTCTCAACTCTGAAAAATCAAAAGAAAACTAACTTTAAAACTAAAAACAAACTAAATCTACTAGAACATAAAATAAAGAAAATAAAAACTTTAAAGTCTTCAACCTGATTAATTGGAAGAAGCACATGAGTGCCTAAGATCGCGTCTATTTATAGACTTTTCGTATGGTAACGCCAAATAAAGCGGTATGGATCTAACATTATTTAATTGATCTCTGTTGACGCAAACATTATATTGCAACATCGTTTTCATTTGTATTTTATTGCTATAAGTAGGATACAGTTTTCTATCGACTTATTCTGAAACTTTCTTGATTTATCATAACTACAAACTTCAGTAATGTCGTGTGAGTTTTGATCAACAGTCTTGTCCTTGTCTCTTGGGGAACAATATCTTATGTTATTACATAGTGCATCCAACTCTTGCACTTGTACCTACGAGAAGTGTGTGACAAAATTGTACTTTTATACTTAACAAACATTTTCTGACTCCAAGAAAGCTCTATCGCGACAAAGAGTTTTCTATGTCGCTGTGAATTTCTTTGATTGGAAGATTTACATTCCCGCGATGGAATTTCTTTTAATCCGCGACATTTCTTCTCTGATCCTTATCAGCTTGCTAGAGTACATTTGTTGCGACATAGTAATATTTGTTGCGACAAACTTGGCTGCTAACTAATCTCGAGTTCTCTTTTTTTATTCCTGCTTCGCCTTGATTTTCTTTTGTTGACATAATTACATCGTCTGCTGGCTTTTATTGTCACAATAAGATTACGCTTGCGTGGCAGGGCCATCACCTTCAATTCTTTATTATGTCGCAACATAAATTTTCTTTGTCGCCACTCCTCTTGTGTTGTTCTTCAACTTCTTATTACGATAGAAAATTCAGCTCTCTCATGTTTTGTTTGTCGCGACATAAATAATCTTTGTCACGATAGAGATTCTGTTACTCCTTGTTGTGATTTCTGAATGTTATGTCATGATAGGATTTTCTTTGTCACGAAAGACTTTTTTTCCTTGAACTGGTTCCATGTTGAAAACTTTATTACAACAATAAAAACACTTGTCTCAGATGACTTGTGTTATATTTTTTCCATTTTCTATCGCGACAGAGCTTGTCTTTTGTCACGACATAGTTGCATCCCCGGTAATCTTGACCTTTATCTTTACCGCGAGAGGAAGATTATGGCGACAAAGTTCAGCACCATTGCCCAGCGATCATTGTCGTGAGTTAAGTGTCGCGATAGTCTTCTTTACATTCTTCTTGACAATGTCGCGGCGGAAGAATACTAACCGTGGCAGAGATTCTCTTACTACGCGCAGGTTCGGCTGGACTTTGTTCTGCGACATCTGTTTCTTTGTGTCAGACATAGTTCTTACAGTGCCTTAAAATTTTGTTGCGTGAGCAAAATATGTACTTGCATTCTTGCAATTACTCACTTTTTTGCTTCTTTTATGTTGGAATTATCTATTTTTTCAATTAAAACTTGCAAAACACAAAGTTGGTGAATATTCCATAATTTGGCATAAAAAAATGGATTAAAAATAGATGAGTTTAAGACTCATCAGATTCAACCAACCCATTCATAGTATGGACATGAGCAATTGAGTATTGAAAATCTATTCCAATTGACATAAAATAATCAAGGAAGGCTTGAGATGAGAATTCACAAGCATTATCAAGATGAATTGTCTTGATAGGATGGTCAGGGAATTGTGCCCTGAGCCGAATTATCTAGGCTAGTAATCTGGAAAATGCAACATTAGAAAGAAGGCATACATGAGACCATCCCCAGTGGTGCATAAATTAAAACCATAAAATAACAAAAAGGTCCACTAGGTGGGTGAATAGGCCCTGATATCTCCATGAATACGTTATAGAAATGTGAAGAGTTATTGCATCTTTGTAAAAGATGGTCTAATAATTAATTTGCCTTGAGAACAAGCAGTATAACTAAAATAATGAGATTTTAAAATTTGTTTGCTCGTTAATGGATGCCCGTTAGAATTTTGAACTATACGGCACATCATTGAAAGTCTCGAGTGTCTAAGCCGTTCATGCCACGGTAAAAATGCTTTTAGGTCATTGAACTTCTAGTTCATGCAGCCCAATTCAAGTTCCATGGTTGTTTGAATAATCGCCATGGTGAAGGAATCAATTGTTCCAAGATTTGTTTATACTTGATAATGAGTAAATACTCATTTCATTATGATTCATAGTTTCAATGTGATATCCATTTAAATGAATATCTGTGAAGCGACTAAATTTGATTAGATTTATTAGAATAAGGGCATATCAATTTGAAACGTTGCTGCATTAGGAAGAACAATAATAGTAGCTCTTAGGGCCTCTAGTATGTCAGGACTTGAGATAGTTTGAACATTAAATGGAACTAAAGTTAAGTTTGAAAGTATTTCTTATCATATGAACTTGTGTGAGTTGTGGCACAATCAACAAGACATGCATCTCCAGGAGAATGATCCATATATCTTCAAAAGAAAGACAAAATTTAAATAGAATAACTCGGTTTGTATTAAATATGTAATAAAAAGTAACATAATAAGCATATATGTTAATCATTGCATACATTGCCATCACCAATCAAATGGCCAATTTTTCCACTTGGATCTTCAAAGAAGTCAGAGATATCAAAATGAGTTAAAGTATTGCACCATCATTATCAATGAAATTGTCATCAATTTGATTGTTAGCTTCTTGGAGGGAGACTTGATAAGGATCATCAGGATCCATTGTCCCTTGACCATTAATAAAGTTGGTCTTAATTTGGTTACCTTTTCCTTTGATGGAGGCTTGGTAAAGGTCAACCAAATGCTTGGTCGTACGATAGGTACGTGACCAGTGACCTTTCATTCCATATCTGTAGCATTCAGTCTCATAAACCCTTTTTTTATGTGGCATATTTATCTTTTCGATGTATTTATGAATGATTTGGCAAGTTTATTAGAGTTGTTTCTTATTAACAAGGGTTGATTATAATCCACCATGAGATTCCAAGAAATATGGCGACCATGACTACGGCCTCAGTCTCGTCCATAAAAATAGCCATGCCTACACCCACTCCCACGTCTATTAGATTTAATTATGGCATTGGCTTTAGGCAATGATATAGATCCGGTAGGGCGAGGTTGGTGATTTTTTAATAACAATTCATTATTCTACTCAGCTACATGGAGACATGCAATTAACTCCTGTATTTGTTAAAGCAGCGGCTCTCTATTTTGTTGCTGTAGGAGCATATTAGAGGCGTGAAAAGTGGTATATGTTTTCTCAAGCATGTCCTCATCTGACACCTTTTCTCCACATAATTTTAGTTGAGAGCTAATTTTGAACAAGACTGAGTTATAGTCACTGATTGACGCAAAATCTTGTAGTCGTAAATGAATCCAATCATAACGGGCCCTTGGAAGTATTACAACCATTTGATGGTCATACCATTCTTTCAAACTTTTCCAGAGGATCAATGGGATCCTTGGCCAGTAGATATTCACTTTGAGGCCTTCATCCCATCATGATGTGAAGGAATAGTATTAAAGCTTTAGCGCAATCCTTTTGAGATGCGGTATTTCCTTCTTTGATAGTATTTCAAAGATTCATAGCATCCAAGTGGATTTCAGCATCCAATATCCAAGATAAATAATTTTTACCCAAAATATCAAGGGCATCAAATTCGAACTTGATAATATTAGTCATTTTCTGAAATAATTAACAGTATATGAATAAAGTGAAAAGATATAAGAAATTATAACTTAATAACTTAAAATTTAATAATAACCTCTCACGAGCTCAAGTGTGTATTTTAAGCGAGAACTTGAGGGCTGTGGTTTCAAATTTCCTCATTCTATCACATAAGAAGAATTCCTTATTTTCGGGTATGAATCAACAATGGAAGAAATCTTTATCAACTTAGATTTTCCACTTAACCAGGCTATGAATAACGTCGATTTGTAACTACAGCTATAAAATTTTCTTTAGAAAAGAAAGAAAGGAAAAAAGGAAAAATACATACTCAGAATACCTTACTGGTTTTGTGACTTTGTTTATCTGAGCTCTCCTACTGATAACGTGTTATAAAGAATGAAGAAAGGAAGAAAGAATCTGAGAGAACAAAAAGAGAACTCTAAAGGTCCTTTTTCACCTTATCTTTCATTATCAGGGATCCCATATATATAGGGGTCTTCATTAATACAGTAATAAGTACATTCATAATGATTCACGCTAATAAATGTGTGGTCATTCACATTTCTCCAATGAATTAGATTATAACAATATCAACTATTACAATGAGATTGCATAAAAAATAAGCATCTAGCATTATTGGAACTAAGTCTGTTATCTCTAAGTTTTCTTTTCTTGCCCCCTTATCATTAAGCAATGAGGGGTGATTTTTTGGGCATTCTTGGCTTGAAATCATCTCTTTACACCTCTTTCTATAATTTTCTTTCTCAATAAAGTTGTTCTTTACACCTCTTTACACCTTTTTTTTTTTCGTGTTTTTGTTGTTGTCTAGTTGCAACATATGATTTTGTGTCTTCTTGGTATGACGATTTGTTTGTCATCATCTTATCGTGTCATTTTCTTGTGTGTGGATAATTCAGATGGCAAAACATATTCAATCAGACATAAACAACAAATCAAATCATGGTCGTCAATATACTTCAAAACTGGAGTTATAAGTATTCTAGTCATTACAGTACTATCAAATGTGTAGGCTTTGAACCTATTCATAATGCTATTAACCTGAATGCTTTGATTATGTGTTTCTATTGCTAGTTTGAATTAATAAAAGAATTTTTCAAAAAAAAATTGGCTCTTTAAAACTTTGGCGAAAAAACCGCCTCCTTTTCTCATGCCCAAAAACCCATTATGAAGGTGTGATGGTCGTTTCACACTCGGAAGCCTAAAAGTTAAAAGACCCAAACACAACTTGTTATAGGATGCACAAATTATCAAATTTCTATAGAAAATATTAAATTATATAATCCTCAATTTTCAACTTTAACTAATACATTAATAAAGTATTGATAAACAACTTCAAACTTAAATATTAGTAGGTTTAAATTTTATCATCTAAACAATACCCTAGCAAAGTAATAATATGAAAATTTTCCTGATTTACCCATCACTCTCCAAATTGAGACTCTAAAATTTGTCAACAAAGTGAAGTTAAAACCCAATAAGAAATATTTATAGAGTTTCAATATTTTGAATTATAAATACAAACAAGAGATATAACGTATAAACATTTCCATACTCAAATCCGTCTTTCCTTCTTTCAAAATAAAACCAAATTAATGAGACACCTAATACAAGTTTAAGCCTAAAAGAACCTCCAAAACTAGTCCCTTAAAAAAAAGAAATGGCCTTGAATTAATAGAAAAGGATAAAATATATTTATTAAATAAAATTTTCATTTGTGAGGGAGGGAAGGAGTCTAGTTCGAGTCCCCATGAGGACAAATTTATGAGAAACAAAATAGTAATACAAAATGAATAAAAATAAAAAAATTATTTCATGCAAAATTATTAGAGTCAAAAGCTCAGACATCTTATGCCCAAAAAACAATAATTCCATCACAGCTAGCAGTAAAAGAAGTTAAAACTACGAATCTCCGAATGAAAGGTTTCCTTGATCATTTCAAAGGACTCAATTATTGGAGGTATTAATTGGGGCCTCCAAGTTCATCGGGGGGAACTGATGGAATGCCTCCGCCTTCGCTCTTGCCTCCGATGTTCACCCATTTCATGTTCTTCAATTCATTCATTGATCTCGGCTCATCGGATGAAATATCTTTGCTAGGGATTTTTCCTTCAAAATTCTGTTACTTTTGTCACTGTGGAAATCAAATCAATCTGTAAAGTAAAAAAACTTTGTGAGCACTCGTCTAATGGGAAGAGTAAATAACATTAGCATAAGATGCAACATAATAAAAAATATTCAAGTTTCAAATATAGAAAGACTAAAATATATTTCATTGAATTTATTTTTGGTAAAATAAATATATTTTGATTTAGTTATTTAGTTGGTTCCTTTTTATTTATTTTTTATTTTTCATTTTTTGATAATATTTAAAAAAAAAAAAAAACAGGTTTATATCCATATTGAGGTGATAAGAGAAACAAAAGGTAAAATTTTCTTTCTTTTTTCTTAGTCTCTTGTATGGCCAAACAAAAATTGTTTTTCTTTTAAACAACCGTTATTAAAATCAATATGGATAAAAACATATTTTGGGTTTAAAAAGTTTAAATTATAATAAATAAAAATGATTGATTAAAAATAAAATATAAAAATATAAAACCTAATGGATTAGTATAAAAAAAATTCATAAAAAAGAGTTTTCATCTTTTATCTTTCAAGATTAGAGAAATTATAAAAGAGAAAAGATGCCAAGTGAAAGCTTGTGCATGCGCAAGCTAAAAAAACAAGGTACTTTAATCATTGTCTATAAGAAGCATCTTAATAAAGCAACTTAGATATCTTTTTGCAAGTAAAAAAAAGGTTTACAAACAAGCTGTCTGTAGATCTAACATAAAAAAAGAACATATATGTATGTATGTATGTATGCTCTAAGAGGTCACAAACAACAAACCTGCATGTTTGTAAACAATGGCCTTCCCGTCTGTGGGGATTTCATCTCACAAAGTAGTATCCAATAGTCGAAGGCTTCTTTGTATTTTCCCTTAAACAAGTAAACATTTAGGAAG
Source organism: Tetrastigma voinierianum (assembly GCA_016808115.1). Lineage (NCBI taxonomy): Eukaryota > Viridiplantae > Streptophyta > Magnoliopsida > Vitales > Vitaceae > Tetrastigma > Tetrastigma voinierianum. Next base: position 641,478 of record JAEQBH010001653.1, read on the forward strand.
TAAATTACAAAATATCAAATGATTAGGGATTGAAATTTGGTAAGAAAATAAGTGTTGGAAGTACTTAGGCAGTTGGGAAACATCTAAAATGAGGAGACCAAGGAGGCACATGTACAATGTCCCAACTGTGGGTAAAAAGATATTGGGGAGAGTGGTAATCAGTTAATTGCGAAAACTTATGAATCCACTTTTCTCAATATTGGTATGATATTGTCAACTTTGAGTTGACCCCCTCATGTTTTATTTTTAGACTCTAGACATCATATCAATTGGAAATTGTCCATACTTATTAATTGATAATCATTCTTTTTTTTTTTTAACCTATGTAGAACTTTGGATGCACAACTAATAATCTTGCCCTCAAACAAAGTACTACCGAGCCTTCCTTTACATGAAGCACCACTTGCTCACATGGCTACATTTCAGACATACTCACAATGCCGCCTACTGGGAAAACTTTTTCACATTAGTAAGATATTATCTCTTTTGGGTTTATGCCCTCATGGTTTTGGTTTTGGGTTCTACCCAAAATCCTCATCTAATGGAGATATTGTCCATAGTTAATAACTCATAATCTTGCCTATTTCTAACATATGTGGGACTTTGATGCCAACATAGCACTATCTTGTTCCCAGTGCCTTTAAAATACCCTTCCTAAACTTTTCTAGATCAATTTTTCACATTAATAATTTTAGTTCAATGTTCTTTCTTCTTGATATTAATAATTTTAGTTCGATGTTCTTTCAGCTTTTTTATGCTATGATTGGTTCTGAAATTTAAAAAAAAAATAAAAGAAAAGTTGTAAAAGAATAAAAGAAAAATAAACATAGTATATAATTCTTCATACTAATTTCATATATCTTAACTATTTTATATAAAGATTAAGTCGTTAAACTTATATAAGTCTTTAATCAACTTTAATTGTATTTATTATCATTTTTCATAATAAGCAAATGCGAAATTATTATTCATAAAATTTCTTGAAAATCAAACCTAAGCTAATAATATAAATCATAATACTAGCTAATTTGTTTCCTTGTATCATTTCATTGATGCATACTTCTGCCTATTTGATTTTAAAGGGAATAGTAGAAAAGAAGCGATGAAATTCTAGTTTGAGTCCCCTTGGGGCACCGAAAAATTTATTCAGTTGTTAACTTCAAGGCCCCATAAAATTAGTCAAGGTGAGAGCATAAGCAGGTAATGCGTGTGTGTGTGTTAGGTTAATGACTCATCTTGCATCGAGGGTTCTACAAGGAAGATAGGGTCTTGAGAATTGAGGTTGATGAAGATTTGAAGGGTGAAATGAACCTTGGTAGGACTAGAGTAGTCGAACTAAAAAACATTATATATTTGCAGGGGCGATGCCAACGATGGAAAGTCTGGACTAGGAGTAGAGTAGTGGTCGAACGCATGTGAGTCTGCTAGCTTGGAGGCCGAGGTAATTGGGGAGTAAGAAACCTATGGGGCTAAGATCTTTTAGGCAAGTTGATGATCATATAAACTACTCATTTTTACCCTATGTTTTACTTAGTTTTTAGTAGTTTTTATGTTAAATAAGTGTCCTAATGCTCTAAATGTTCATCTTTATGATTAGGTCAACCATTTGGAGGAATTGTGTGAGAGTGGGCGAACAAGTAGTCATCGGCAAACTTGCTACAACATGCGGTAGCTTTTGTAAATACGTAGCGAGTCGTAGCCTAGCAACCGCGTACAACCCATTTTAGCCATTTTCAAAGACCTATATAAGGAGGGACACGTTCTAGGGTTAAAGGACCGCCGAGAGAGAACCAAATCGGCTCTTTGGGGTTGTTGATCGGATCTTTTGAGGGAGAAAACCCTCCCTAGGGTTTCTCCCCTCTTGTTCTTGATTAGACATCTTTGTTTTCAGGACCGAGAGAGGCTTGTTAGTAGCCCTCAAGCTTGGGAGAAGGACTAGAGATCTGGAAAAGAAAAGTGAAGACTCACTATGGCCATTAGAGTTTCTTCTTTCTCTTTTCCCATGTATTATCCTAGATTTGTGATGTACCAAACCTCTATCATGTGTGAATTTCATAGCCTAGGATATTAGTTGGATATTGGACATGAAGCTTATATTTAAAGGTTAATTTTCCATTTTCTATTATTTTTGTGTAATTGTTGGTGTACTAATTCATGCTTGTGTGTTATTTGCATGTTGATTTCTAGCCAATCTTAACATGGTGAGTGGTTCCTTGCGAGATTTGAGAAGGCGGTAAGGAATTTGACATAGATGAATTAACCTAATTAGCCTGGTAGTGTAGAAATTATTGATAATTAGGAGGCGTGCAAGATTCTTGGGTTTTAAAGCTTCTCAAATGCTTGGGTCAATTAGGCATGAGGATAAGGATCAAATCAAGAAGATAGGATTTTATAAGCTATCAAACTAGAATTGGAATCAAATAAGGATTCTATGCATAAGAGGATTCTTTGGCAGCAAGTTTCCTATTTCCACAATGATAGCTTAAAGGAGAGTTCAAATAATTCAAGGTAGGTTTGGAGTCATATTAAGATAATGATCCAACCCTATCTAGTCTTCCATAACCAAATATACAAGGCTATTTCTTAGGGACTTTGGAAGATGTTTAGTACGGATTTAAGGAGTTGAGCTTGAAGAAGAAAAAGTGAAGTCTAGACGTACTAAAGGAGCGCGGAGTGCAGATAATCTAAGAGGTATTGCATGTTAAAAGCCTTTTACCTTTGGTGAAAAATGATGTCCTTTGAATTTCTTCATCTTTTATTAATGTAATGTGGGAATGGGTGTGATGCAATTAAGAGGGAAATGGAGGGAATCAATTCTAAATTCCACTAAGAGTGATTAGGTGTCAAGAAGGGCCATGGGTGGAGAGGGAGTCTCGTACCACATAAGACTAATTGTAACCTTGAATTATATCAGTGGAAATCCTAGCACATGGCATAGCCTTGTGGATATAGGCAATTTTCGAACCACAAAAAGTTTGTGTGTCGTTACTTCTTTGCAATTATTTATATATGTTCTACACACACTAAGTCCCATAGGGGGAGTTCAGACACACAGTAGCATAGTCCAAACGAAATCACATTACGAACAATAAGGACTATGACCTAGACTACACACTCATATCTTTCAATTGGTATCAGAGCAAGTCACTCTAAGTTACTGAGTGAGATCCTCGGTCATTCTACGGGTTTGAGTTTAAATGGATCCAATAAAGTACAGAATTACCATAAAAATGTGTTCTTGATGATGGAAACTATGCATATTGGAAGATTCACATGACTACTCATATCAAGTCATTGGGAATGGATGTATGGAAATCCAAAGTGATAGGATGGACCAGTCCAACCAAAGTTGAAAATGGAAAATCATGATCAAGCCTAAACCATAATGGAATTGGGAAGAAAGAAGAGTAGCCTCATCAAACTCCACAGCTCTTTATGCTATCCAATGTGGTATGGATAACAAAATGGTCAAGCTTATTTCCCGTTTAGAAACTGCAAAGGAAGCCTGGGATACTCTCCAGAAAATATGTAAGGGATCAAGATGCATAAATTTGAAAAAATGAAGACAACGACAAATCCTTGTAAAGGGTTTGATCTAAGATCTCAAATAGAGAAGATCATAGAGTTCAAGAAAGTAACGATCAGACAAGAGATCTTTCCAAGCTAAGAGTTGCAGTTCTGAAGACTGTGAAAAATGAAGTCTTTGGATTAAGAAAGATAGTGCGAAATAGTGTAAGAACTAGACTCACCGGGTCGAGAAAATAATGAAAATACTGAGAAAAGGTGCCACGTGGTATTAAGAAATATCTGAAAAAGGGTTCATCTCAATCAAAGACGGCCAAATAAGAACAAACAAAGAGTCTTGGTTTCTTCCCGTTCACTAGAAATATGATTAGAGAAGAATGGTACTTCGATAGAGAGGAACCTTATAAAGGTTTGGATCTAAGATCTCAAATAGAGAAGATCATGGAGATCAAGAAAGTAACAATCAGACAAGAGATCTTTCCAAGTCAAGAGTTGCAATTATGAAGATTGTGAAAACTGAAGTCTCTGGATCAAGAGAGATAGTCCGAACTAGTGCAAGAACCAGACTCACCAGGTCGAGAAAGAATGGAAATACTGAGAAAATATGTCATAGGGTATTAAGAAAGACCTGAAAAGGGGTTCTCCTCGATCAAAGATGACCAAAGATAAACAAACAATGAGTCTTGGTTTCTTCCCTTCCACCAAAAATATGATTAAAGACGAATGATATTTTGATAGTGGATGTTCTTGGCACATGATGTTAAACAAGAACATATTAAATAATCTACAACTCTCCAATCAGGACAGTGTAACCCTCAGGGACGGTGTCAGAGGAAGAGTCATAAGGACGGAATCTGTGGTCATTCTAAGGCTATCGAAGTTGAAGAATGTGCTGCTCATAGTGAATCTGATTATTATAAGTCGACTATGTGATGAAGAACTACTTGTACAATTCACAAAAGATAAGTGCATAGTACGAAATCAAAGCCACTGTCATATTATGGAAGGAGAAAGTTCTTGGACAACTACTGACTAAGCATTGGCCCTCTTATGGATAGAATAACAGCAAAATCAAGGGACATGGTGCTAACAATTTAGACACAGCTACAAACCCAAAGACAACGTCATTAGACGAGACGATTCGGAATCGGGTAGCAAAATCCGGTCACATAAACAGCTCGGCTAACTAAGAGAATAGGACGAGCCTCCATATTTCAAGTCTATTCGCCTCAATAATTAATTATCTTAAAATTGCTACATATAGACCTTATGGCTTTATAAAAGGTGGCTTTAACAAAAAGATCTGTATATCGAAGTTGTTGAATGACACATCTCCATCTTAAACAAGCTTATCAACATGTTAGAACTCTCATAGCCCCTTAAGTGATCATGAAAAGGATGTCGATCTGTATAAGGATCAGAGATACTCGTCTTAGTCATCACCCGAATGAAGGAATGATGTTCGGTGAGGAGAGCCCACATTCTCAGGGTAACAAGCTCCATTGATCGTCATTTCTGAGAAAAAGACAAAAGAAATAGAATGGCTGTTAGGATGATCTGAATGTAAAATGTGTGGAAGCAACCTCTCCGTCTTAGTTGAAGTTTAGACTACTCCACAACTAAGCATCCGGTCATAGAGGAATTAATGCAAGCTGTCGAAGGTATACATAAGAAGACTTGGATAATCAAGACACTGAGGTAGAAGTACCACAACTATCATAAAGACTACTAAATATGGAACATATTGGCCCGGTAAAACTCATAGAAAGGGAAGTATAAGCATGGAAGCTGTAAAAATAAGTGTAAGCCATGGTTAAGTAAGAAACAAAATTGTGTGGAAAGACATGTAGAGGTAGTTAGAGGATGGACACATTCATAGTGGTTAAAAAGGATGGTTAAGGACCATGTCATTCAAGAGAGAGTCCTAACTCCCTACTATGTCAATTCTAGAAGGATTGAGATCCCTATCCAAGGATGGACGTCACCAGGTATGAAGTTCTTTGATCACCCCTTGGTTTGAGTATCATAATTTTGTTTTTTGTTTTTTGTTTTTTTTTAGAGGAAGAGGGAAAGCCCAGACAAGTGGCATCCTGCGCCATTCCAGCAGATTGCATCGGACAAAACATCTGAGAGTTATTACAGCGAAAGAGCCAGGTTGAAATGGCGTGTTCTGTAGAGTTCTAACGCCCCAATTAAATAGAGAACCATTAGAAACAAAAATCTAAGGTTTTTCTTTCAAAAGGCAATGAGACTCTTATATAAAGGAAAACAACAAAAGACAAAAGCACTTTGTCCTTTACTGCATATTCTCTCAAGAATCTTCTAAAGGTCCAAACTTTTTCTCTTGTTTTGATCTTTTTTTTTTATTTCAAAAATGGTGATGAAAAGATCCAATGGGTTCGGAAGAAGAAAGTTTCTGAAATAAAGTTTCAGTTCCAAAAGAAAGACCTTTGATCAAGAAGGATTGGCTACAGATCCAATTTTTGTCGAACCATTGAATTCAGTGTCGCTAGCCGCCCTCATGTCCTATGGCACTTTTGAAGATGAGACCCCTGTAGTATAAGGTTTTAGGAAGAAGAAAAGCGTCCCCTTGGAGAGTCAAGATTGAGAAAATTCAAATGCGGATGGCAGGCGGGAATGGTGGATAACGACGCAATCAAGCGTCACCCTTGTAGGATGGAGAATTCTCCCCATTGAGAAACAAAGGCAACTAGAATCCTGAAACCCTGATGAATCGGGTCATTAGACAATAGTGCAGTGGAAAAGAAACGACCTTTGCTTCTTTAGTGGATATGTTGGATTCGACGTGATTCTATAGCAAAAGATCATCAAATCCGGGAAGCACCATTGACATTTGAGGTGATGGGGATTCGGGACTCAAATTATGTGAACCGGAGAACAGGGAGTCATATTCTCTCCAGTCTCTCCCGTGCCACCTCCTGCCAGATCTAATAACTAAAAGCATTATATGACTAAGGCATAAAGTGCATGCGTCTCCCAAAGTAAGTGCCTCTCCATTCATATTTTTCAAATCCTCATCCCATGCAAATTATGGACCTCTGTATCAAATAGGACCTTTATTCGCGAACATACCTTGCATAGCAAGGACTTTTCCAAATCCAGGTTAGTGGAACTCTTGGGACAGACAAATCTACTTGCAGCATGTCATTTGCCTCCCTTTGTGTCCCGGATCATCTAGAGTTCTGTAAATCTCTCTAGGACATGGGAACCGGCTAGTCCAAACTTCCAAAGAAGATGGTGTGAGGACATACTTTTGATTTTCTCTAGCATAATCAACTTGATACTAGAGATATGCGCGTTCTGCGAGATGAAGAATAGTGCTGAGATAAACCAAATGGTCTCGGTTATAACAAGAAGGAAAAGTTTGATCATGGACATACAAGTTCAGATTTCTCTCATCTCATCTCACCTCCGAGGATATTCTATCACACTCGAATCGCTATGTGCGGGTTAGTACTCTTGCCCACTCATTAGCTTTATCAAAAGAGCTTCGCCACCTTATCTCTGAGTAATTATGAAGAAAAAATTAAATCTAGGGAAACATTGTTCAAACATAATACTAAACAGGAATAAAAACGGTATATCGAAAGTAGTAGGTGCCATCACTAATATTTGGGATTCTTATGGCCCAAAAACCAGATGTAGTGAGCCCCACTAACATTTAGGCCTTCCTATAGTAGAGATGTGTATCAACCATAAAGTGTATAAAGGGCATCGTTTTAAAGATGTTCCTTTAAGGAAAAACACAAGAAATATGAAGGAGAAGGTCTTAGAGACCATCCCAAAGTAAGAACCATAAACTGCACCCACGGGACAATCCTTTTCCCCAGTTTTGATGAAGTCCAAAGTTTTGGACATGACCATTCTATCCTACGAAAGAAGCTAGGTCATCTATATGAACATATAACAATAACAACAATTGTAATTTGGAGCTATGAATTAAGGAATACAAAGTAGTAAGAGAGGAGCTACTTGCCTCGTCAAAATTGAAAAATACCAAGGTTCGAAGGCCTTATTCTCCACTTTAGAAGGAAGACACTAAAGTACACATACCCCATGCAGCCGTCAGGACCTTACTACAAGTCCGGACTCAAACCACGAATCAAGCTTGCAACTAAGGGTTGGTCATTAGTTGAACTGAAGTTCCTACTTTTGGGACCATGTACTTGACAGTCTTTTAACCATCATCGTTGCCTAGCGGTTAACCGTAATGATGGACAACCAAGAGTCAGAAACCTTGATGGTGAAAAAATGGAGATATAGTCCATCTAGATTTGCTAGGTATCCTCAATCCCTGACCACTAGGTCTTCATCGAAAAATAGGGAGAAGTAGGTAGGAAGAATGAGGAGGAATTATTTTGTACTTTCTAATCCCTTCACGAATATAGGCTGGCTGGAAATGTGATGGGACATTCCAATAATGAAGAGACGAAAATCTTCATCAAGTGACCAATGTCTATTGTCTCTCTCTCTCTCTCTCTCTCTCTCTCTCCTCTCTCTCTCTCTCTCTCTCTCTCTCATTTGCATTTTTTACGGCTGTCAAAAGTTTTGAAGAACACTGGAGCAAAGGGAGCATGTTGGGTTCAAATTTACCCATATCTTCGCTCTAGGGGTTCTACAAGAAGATAGGGTCTTCAGAGTTCAAGGTTGATGAAGATTTGAAGAATTAGAGTTGAAGTCACTGGTAGGACTAGGAAGTAATTCAGACTAAGGCAACCTTGTGCTGCAAGGACATGCCAACGACGGGAAGTCAGTTAGTAGAAGCGATCGTGGAGCACTTTGTAGGAATGCTGCTAGCTTGGGACGAGGTACTTGGGGAGAAAGTAACCTATGGACATGAGATCTTTTAGGCAAACAGATAAAGATAAAGTCCAGATCAGTTAGGCAAGCAGATAAGGATCCGTCGATTAGTTTTCTAGGCCATCAAACCAAAATTGGAATCAAATAAGGATTCTTAAGTGACAGTTTTTGTTTTATGATGATAAGCAAAAGTTTGGATAGTCGGGGTAGGTTGGATTCATATTAGGATAATGAGAAATCGACCTTATCTAGTCTTCCTGGCCCGAATATACAAGGCTATATATTTAGGAATTTGGAAAAGATGCTTTCGTCTACCGAGTGAAGGGCGAGAGCTTAAAGAAGAACAAGTGAAATCAAATGTAATTGAGAAGGGTGCATGCGGTCGCAGAGCGTCACTACATGAGGGTACATTGCATGTTAAAAAAGCCTTTCACGAAGATGATGTCGCTAATTTTCTTCATCTTTTAAACCAATGTATTAGTAAGGGATGGGTGTGCGATGCAATTGATAGGGGAATGGAGGGAGTCGATTCTAAATTCCATAAGGAGTGATTAGGTGTTAAGAAGGGTCGTGGGTAGAGAGGGAGTCTCGTACCACATAAGACTAATTGTAACCTTGAATCAAATCAATGGAAATCCTAGCATCTTGGCATAGCCCCGTGGACGTATGCAGTTGCCAAACCACTTAAAAGTTTGTGTGTGCCATTACTTCTTTGCAATTATTTATATATGTTTTGCACACTAAGTCCCACATGAGGAGTTGACGGATACATAGTAATAGTTCGAATGAAATCTGATCAGAGCACTAAGGATATGACACCAGATTTTGCACTCATAACTATCAATATGTATAAAGGTTGGAATAATTTTGTTTTGTTCCTCTATTTTTTATAAGCCAAGAATGAGGATAAAGAAAGTGATAATAATCTTTCATAATTTAAAATAATAATTATTAAATAATAAGATTAAAAATATATAAATAAATCATATGACTGGTGATATACTCAAGCATGTTTTACAAAAATTGAATGATTTGTTATGTCTAAGAAAATTTTTTTATCTATTTGCTTTATCTGATATTGTAGTATTATGATCTTACAAGGATTCGAGCCCTGAACCTTCATATCTCATCTTTTTTTACATGAGCAGATTTCAGCACGCTTATGTGTAAGAAATTAAAACTATATTTTATAAAGAAAAAGAAAAACAGAAATATATTTATTATCATATTTAAATTTCAAAGATAGTAATCTTTTCCCTAAATGTTGTACATAAAAACTCAAATTTCAATCATTTTCTTAAATATTATATCTAATAAACCACAACTCTAAAATGTTCAATACATTCATTATTTTATTAAAAGTACACAGATATCATAAAGTTATACTTTAAAAAAAAAAACATTTAAATTCTCAGGGTAAAATAGATTTTATAATATTTTATATTATTTCTGGATGAAAAGTCAAGTCAACTGGTGAATTAAAATCCCGCTTATAAGTGGATTTGATTTTTGGGGATATGTTTTTTTCATAAGTTTAGTGCTTATAAGAATGAAAGAGAATTAATAGAAGTTTCCATCTATTCCCCCATTTTCACAAACCAAAACATATTAGAGCTCTTGAAAAATGATCCTGGCTACTACATTAACCCAGCAAATTGTAAAACTTGTGAAGTAAGTTAAGTTAAATAAAGCGAATTCTTAACTCTAAATAAATGTAAGTGTTAGTTATTTGTTTTATATGTCATAGAATTAGTCATATTAGTAATGTGTTTTTTTGAGGTTGAGCACAAGTTTTAAATAAAAAGCAACATTAGGCTTCTAATCATATTAAGTCCCTAATTGGATCAGTGAGTGGGAATTTCTTAATACATACTATATCGGATGACTGATATTCATAACTGTCGGTTCCAATGCCTTAGTCGATTGTGGCTAATCGAGAGCTGAAGTTAACGGCGGATTGTACCATGTCTCGAAGCAAACATATGAAATAAGTTTTGCTAATGAAAGCTGGTCTTCACCATTTTCTAGGCAAGTCATGACAATATAATAATTTCAAATATCGTCCTTCTTTAGGGCTTAATTCTAAGTCAACATACCTTTGTCTGTTATTGGTTGTGTCTTTTTATTTGATAAAAATTTCATTGATTCAAACTAACTATACATTTAATATATCAAATTGCTAAAAGGGCTTGGAAGGTAAAGGATAGCTATCCGGATGCCTGGCACATAATGACTAAACTTCAGCTTATAGATTTGAAAATCCTATAGTCACTAAATTCGCCAGATTCGTTATGCCATTAGGTTACTCAAAATTGAATTGATATTCTCTTTGTTCGGAAAGCATAACTGTTGTCTAAATCATCTAAAACACTGATCCATATATTTAGTATTATTAACTACAAATAACCGTCGTAATAAAGCGATGAAACATGAAAAAAAAAAAAATAACAAACAAGATTTATGTGTAACGATATTAATTTATTTAGGTTGTTTAATTAAAGACACAAAATATTTTAACACCTTATATTAACAACAAATAACTAAGTTTCGTTATAGCTAAGAATCAAACTTTTATATTAACTAAGTTCCTTATACTATCTTAATGATATTAAGCTTTGAAGTGTTTGTTTTTGTAGAGTTTTATTATATTAAAAATAAAGTGAAAAATAATATATTGTTATATTTAAAAGATTAAGTATTTGTTTTTATTCCCCACAAAGTTTGCATTAAAATATTCTAGGTAACAAATGTTGAAGGCAAATTTGTTGGCCAGTAAGTCTGATGTTAAATTGCATCCAAATTTGACCCTTCATTTTGGAATCAAACTAATGGCTGTTCCTCAATCACCAATTCTTTGCATTTGAATTCTAATGTTTCCAAGCAGTATATTAATATTAATAAATCTAATATGTAATAAAATATAGAAATTCTTTGGATTTGAAGTATAAGTTGGCAGGTGTGTCTCACTGATTTTTTTATAGTTCCCTTTGTATGCGGCTTCAGAAAGTTGTCCCAGTGAAAATCCATCAAATGGGCGAATCTAGTATGTATTAAACAACATGTAACTAAAACATGCCCCACGGCTCCACAGCACCTCATAAATATAAAATTCAGGGAAATTGGTTAACGTCGTGTGGGGAAGAAATAAGAACCTGTTGTTCCTGCTTTGAAGGCTTTTCATCGCTTTCGATGATTGCTTCGAGGAGAACATCTGCCGTGCAACATACAGGACAATGATGCTGTCAGCGACGGCAGCGGAGTCCCGGCGAAAGAAGAGTTGTAGCGTTGAGAGAGACCTCAGCGTCTCGGCAGGGACCGAAAGAACAACAGCAATTAAATGGGGTTGGCTCTTGCAGCATGGAACGAAAGACGTATCGAAACGGAAGGGTGAGGCGAGGAAAAACAGAAGCCAATCCGCGGATTCCATAATTAATATTGCTTTGTATTCAGGTGTGTGTATATAATAGTACTTAGAAGTATTCAGCTTCGATTAGTGAATCCATCCTTTTAACCAGGGCATAAGCACATAATTAGCACTGACTTTAAACTATATATGTGTCTTCACGGTAGAAAGCAGAATCTTAATTTGTCATGACTGATCATGTAACATGTGAGTTGACAACTTTTACCATCTCATTAAAGTAACACATTCATTATTAATGTATATAATGGTATAAGTAGTATTCAGCTTCATTAGATAGATCACCTTTACAATAGCAAGCGCAACACAAGTATGTACCCCAGCTTCTAAACTACCACATTCTTCAAGGTAGACATGAGAATCTTAATTGTCATGACTGATCATATGGCAGGTTGGTTGACGATTTGCATCTCCATTCTCCAGCATCTTCGGAGTTCTGGAAGTGGCTTAACACATTTACTTTGAATTCCTCAACAGATGTACAATTGGAGTAAGTTGGGATCTAAATCAAGTTACTCTACTTTTGTGCTAATTAACCAAACTTGCTAACCGGCCATTACAACAGTAACTAAGTTATACCCTTGGTTTTTGAAGAGAATGATTTTATTGATTAAGAGGAAATAGTAATACACTCTCGTCAAATACATAATCAAAATTCTAAAGTCTGAGATAGCATAACATCAAGTTAATAATACAGTAGATAAGCAAAAGCATTTGATAATTATGATGACTAAATGTTTTAGTCTGCGGTATATTTGAGGACCACTAATTTGATTGTGCTTTGCATGATTTGAATACGCTTTGCCTGTGACGAGATTATACCCTTCGTTTTCCTCTTAAGTGAATATATCCCTTAAAACTAGGAACCCAGTATGGGTCTATTTGTTATTTTGAAATATTGAGACTAGAAAACACAGAAACAACCTAATTTAAAAATGATATTTGATAAAAGGAAAAATATTTGATAAAGAAGTCAAACAAACCTTAGATACAGCATAATGTGTTAAAATGCTAGTATGTAATGTTAAATGATTCATAATACCTAAGGTTTGTGGGCGTAAATACCTAACTATCAAATATTGTCATAACATCAATATTTCAAACCTCAGACTAGTCTTGGTTTCATCTTTTAATCTATTTTCCAATGAAATTGAAATCGAAACATAAATAGTTTTCCCAAGATAATAGTCTTGTAATATTTTTATGCTATCATTTGGTTTATGTTTAAATAATTAAACAATCTTGTATTTCTTTCTTATCTTATCATTTTTCTAAAACAATTGTTTTTAAAGAAAAAAAAGGTACACATTTTTTTGTCAGACCATGAGGTCTGTCTTGAGAGAGAAACTACATCTGAAAGAGCATTTCAACCATCTGAATTCACAGAAGAATCTCGTTCAAGTGGGGAGGAGCCTTGAGACAATGCTTCTCATAGCATGCTATGCTTCATGATTACGGGTCCAAACTGTGTTTACATTTATTTTAGATGAACTTCTTCCTTTTTTGATTTGTAAGTATTTTGGAACAACTAATGATAATTACCAACCAAGGATAGATGTTGGGTGTTTATAGATGTAGTAGTTAGATTTTATAGATTAAAAAACTTTCATGGATCTTTTTCATAATTTTTTAAATGATGAATAAAATTAAAACTTTTTAAAAGTATTAAAAAACCAATCATATAGATATTGAAGTTGTTTTAGGAAAGTGAAATATTCAAATGATAAATTTAAATTAGACAGTATATCAAATCTGAAAACACATCTGAAATATGTGTTAATATTTATCTTGCATTTGGATTTATCATATAAAGTACATAATAATATAAATGATAAAATTTTAGTAAAATAAATTGTCTATATAAATTGGTATTAAAAAATATTTCTCAATCAATAAAATTTGACATTGGCAAGTGGCATTAAGTAAATTGTAGATTATAAAATTTAGTTTTTATGAAAGTAAATGAAACTTTATGCAAAATTTATTATAAGAAAATAAATATTCAATTCAGTTAACGATACTTGGAGGTAATAAATGAGAATAATGCATTCTCAGCTATACTTTCATATTTTTGGCATTTACATATTCTCAAATATAAAAGTAAGTGCTTTTGACTTATCTATCCTTCCACCATTATCTACCCTTCAACAGAAATATATGCTTTCACTTTTGGTCACATTTACCCTCCTTTGAAATGTTAAAATTAAGCAATTACATTATCAGAAACATGAAAATTTATTAGTTCTATATTTTTAGTTTATTTAAAAATTAGAAATTTATTTATTTTTATTTTTTAGTTAGATAGGATATTATTTTTTTAATTTAAAACAATTTTCTTAAATTTTTGACAAATTAAGTTTTTATAAATAATATATATAAATTTAACATTTATAATGATGATTTTTCTGCATGCTTTGTTTTCAAGAAGCAACTTAAGAAAGAAATTATCTATCAAAATATTTTGTTTTATTTTTTTGCAAAATTTGTAGAATATTTATAAATAAAATTTATAAAATATTGAATAAATAAAATATATTTAAAAATAGTTTAAAATATAATCATTTATTTCTTTAAAAAATTTAGATAGCTTAATCTTTTTGTAGATAATATATGAATTAACACTTGTATAATGAGAACAATAAGCCTAACTCGGTTTTTAAAGCCTAGGCCGCCACATAAGAGAGGGACTGGGTTGAAATATCGCGAGTTTCTACAATGTTGTAATTCAAATGAATATTAATATATATATATATTAAAAATAACTCATAAGTATTATAATAATGATTTGTTTTTAATAATATTATAAAAAATAAAATAAAATAATTATGATAGTAATTTGTTTTATGTTATTTTAAGTAACTATAGATTAAAATCATCTTCATTATATGTTAAGTTTTTATTTTTTTTTTTTTTTTTTTTTGGATTCAAGCGGCGCAGGGTGCGTGCGACCACAGTTGGACAAGTTGATATGTTCCTTTTGTTGTGTTGTACCACTCTCTAAATTGCATAATGATTCAAGCTTTGTGTGGAATAACGGCGATTTGGTTGACTTTTGGTGATGTGTGGGGCATGTGCAGCATCTGAATTGAACAAATTTGCTAGTTGGTTCTCAGCAGTGATCTACCTTCCAGAAAATTTTGTGATGATTTGGGAGGTTGTGTGTACGTGTGTGATGCAGTTAGCAACATGAGAAGGACAGTTAGGTTTTGTGTTTTGGCAAAAAACCAGCCAGTGCTGGCCCTGGTCAATTTCATACGATGGGGAAAGATGGATCTGGGCCAAATATCAAGTGGGTTCTTAGCCTAATGGGATTGTATTTTTTTTTTCTTTCCCGAAACCCATGGTTAAGTATTTATTCTTTTGTACAATTTTATATAAATATATCAATATGTTGTCATGCCCACTTAGAATAGGTGGTGCCATATAATTTTCATCATGTGATATATACATGTGCATAATGATATTTGATTTGTCTAGATAATATTGTTATGGAATACTTAGTTGAATTAATGTAAAATTTTGAATGGGTGTAGGTTAAAATTAATTTAATTAATTTGAAACTTGTGGACTTCATTAAGGATCCAATAATAAAATGATTATTTGATTCCCCAATAGATAAACATAATTGGATTTTATGGAACTGGATCTAAAATAATTTTAAATTTTTAATGAGATAGTACGACCCAACGTTGACAATACTCAGATATTAAAGATAATTTTAAAATTAAATTAATGGTTATCACATTCTATTTTAGTATCATTAATGTCTAGATAATATTATTATGGAAAACCTAATAAATTAATGTAAAATATTGACTGGGTGAAGGTTAAAATTAATTAAATTAATTTGAAAACTACAGGCTCCATTAAGGGTCCAATAATAAAATGGTTATGTGATGCTCCCAACGGATAAACATGACCGGATTTTATTGGATTGGATCTAAAATAATTTCAAATTTTTAACGAGGTTGTATGGCCAGCGTCGACAACGCCTGAATGTGCAAAGATAATTTTGGAATTAAATTAATGGTTATTACATTCAATTTTAGTAATATTAATAATCCTCCCAACGAGGCTTTGTTAGTGTTATTGAAAGCCCAAAGTTTATTAAAACAAAGTTTTGATTGATACATGTCTATGTTATCTAAGAAAGTTCCATATCAATTTCCCATGGATAGTGACTTGTCCTGGGCGATAGAGCCTAAAGTAAGAATTTTTAAGAGGGATTATTTATTGGCCACGACTTCAGGGACTTTTCGCAAGTGTATTAACGTAGAAACCATTCTTTGTCATTGGGGAGTTCTGATTTTGAGTTTCTGATGAGTTGACTTGGTAGGACACTTTCCGGTTCGAGATCCACAAGAAACTCCTAATTTTCCACCCCTGTTTCCTATTGATGTTCGAATAGGGGAATATGTACAACATGCACCCGAAAGTGAACAAACATATGAAACAATTCAAGACCAAATTCAAGAAACTCAAGAACAAGAAAATAATGAAGAAATTGGAAATCCGCCTTAACCACAAAACTTGAATCCTCTTGTGGATATACAATAACCAATGCAGTAATTTTGTAGTGGAAGGATAATACATAAACTTGTAAGGCATGCCTTGTTAGGAAAGATGTATCAAGTCACCACATACGAAGAAGCATTGGAGGATGTTGATGTACAAAAGTGGAAAAGGGCAATTATCACACCCCCACCCCTACTTGCGGGGCGGTGTCGGCCACCATGAACCCAGTGATTCCTCGACGATTAGAGAATCCTGTGAAGTGAAGCGGGTGTTGCTTCTTGCCCGATATAAAAATTTTCTTTTCTAAACTTGTGATTTTATAAGGTACCAGCACCATAATAGGCGCATACAGGACATATCCCAAAACTGTATATCTGATTACACTTTTAAAACATTGCAATAACAACACTTCTTGAAAAAGCCTCGGAGCTCATCACATTTCATAAACCAAAACTATGTACATACATATACACAACTATACAAGTTCCAAGTATTTTTCTTACAAAAGTTAGTTAATACATCACTTATACTAGAAGTTAGGAGAATCTAATACATCTGACGTCCCGAGCATGCTGTACATGGAAGCCCAGTTTTAAAGCGAGAGAAGGAAATAATGAGCTAAGCATTTCGGTGAGTGTATCTTTTATAAAATGCTTGCTTTTACGAAAATATCTCAAAGCTATAAAACTATATTTTACAAGACATTTTCGAAACGCGCGCTTTGCTATAAAAGTTTCTAAAACTTTTCAAAAACGAATCCAGCTTCGGTGGTCTTATAAAACTATAATAATATTGCTTGTATTCAAATTCAATGGTCTTATATAATAATTATAAAGTATTCCAGCTTCAGTGAACAAATCCATCCTTTTAATATGAGCATAAAGCACATAATTATATACTGACTTTACAAACTATATATTCTTCATGGTAGAAACAAGAAGGAATCTTAATTTGTCATGGCCGATCATGTGTAACATGTCCGGGTTGGTTATTGTGCATCTCCATTAGAATTATTGTGTTCAAATTCAATGGTCTTATATAATAATTATAAAGTATTCGACCCCGATGAATGAATCCACCCTTTTAATAACCAGGCAGTAAACACGAGTATGTCTTACGACTTTACAAACTATACATTCTTCAAGGTAGATGCAAGGAATCTTAATTTGTCATGACTGATCATGTATAACATGTCCAGGTTGGTTGACTGATTGCATCTCCATTCTCCCAACATCTTCTGGAGTTCCTTGGAAGTGGCTAACACATTTTACACTTTAACATATTCCCTCAACATTGGTATGTACAATTAATTAAGTTGGGATCTAAATCAAATTACTCTACTTTTGTGCTAATTAACAAACTTGCTAATTTGGCCATTACAACTAAGTTATACCCTTTGGTTTTTTTGAAAGGAGATTGATTTTATTGATTCAAAGTAGTAATACACTCGATAGAAACACATAATCAAATTCACTAAAAAGTCTAGAGGATGCGCAACATGCAAGTTAATAATACAATGAATCGGCTTAAAGCCTGTACATTTGATAATTCTATGATGACTAGAGTATGTTTGACTCCAGTTCTGCAACGTATTGAGGACCCTAATTTGATTTGATGGCTTTACATGATTGAATCTGCTTTGCCATGACAGCTAAGTTATACCCTTCGTTTTTTCCTCTTAAATGTGAATATATCCCTTTAAAAACTATGAAAAACTATGTTATGGGTTCCTATTTTAATTTATTTGAAATATTAGGACCAGAAAACCTGAAACCAACGCCAAGCCCCTAATTTAAAAAAATATTTGATAAAGAGTCCAACAAACCTTAAGAGTCGACCTGCGTAAGACAGAAATTCGATTTACGGAAAAAGAGGCAAAAAATCGCCAATTTCAGTTCTGAGAATTTTTATTTAGGTTAAAAATCAGAATTTATTCTCTAGATCTGGGATGACAAAGCGGTTAGTTGGAATAGTATCGTGAAATCTAGTTATACGTCAATTTCGTTGAATTCGTGATAATTAAATTTCTGGCGTTTTAATGTCAGCGGTTGGTCTTAGTGAAAAAACAATTACCGATGCTTGAAAGTCACATATAACAAGTACTGCGTGTGTCGCCAAGTGGCGTGAGTGAAATGATGTGATGGATGGTAGAGATAGTCTTAGAATGTCAAAGCCCCAGGAAAGGGGACTTGGTATTAATGGAATTGTTTAAGTTAGAAAAAGACAAAACATGACTAGTGTTGTCTCCTACATATGCAAAAAGAAGCCAAAAACGGGGGAGGGATGCAGGAGGTGTAGAAAAATGGAGTTTTTGTGTTCTAGAGAGAGAACAAGTAACTTCTCTCTAGATTTCTAGCAAATCAGGCCGAGTCGCTGATCTTCGGGACGAGAAGGAAAGGCTGCTACTGCGCGGAGGAATCTGCGCGTGGGTGGGATTTAAGGAGTTTAGACAAACTCCATGATGTAGGGGATTCTCCCTACTTGGGTTTTACTCTTTGTTTAAGAGCTATGTTGATGTTTGGGTTGATTGAGGGCCGTGGTGGCCGTTTGATCGATCCCAGGCTTGGGGCCAGAGTAATGAATTTTTGAGCCCTCTCTATGCAGTCCGTGGGGGTTAAAGGCTGTTTGGGCATCATGGTGATGTTCTATGCTATAAATGATGCTTTGATGTGTATGAGGCAGTGGCCGTGGTCGAGTTCTAAAGTGAGCCGGTGATTAGTGATTTTCGGGAATAGTAGCAGAGGTTTCACTATTCCCGAGAATAGTGTTCTAAAAATAATTTTTGTGAAATAATGTGTTGGTTGAGTAATTCAAATCGAGTTGCTTGTATTTGATCATTAGCTCAAGTGAGCTAATTTTTGGTGTATGGAAATGTGAAATTACATAACATGATTGTGTGATTTAAATTATGTGAATATATGCATGATTATATATTTGCAGGTGTTATAAACTGTAATGGAATTGGCATCATGCATTCCATATGCTGCTTCAGGGCACCACAGGATGATATGAGTGAGTGCATGAGGTGAGTCTAGAAGAATGGTTTCGGAGGGTTGTCTCGACTAAAATGATTGGAGGGGTAGTCCATACTAAAAATATCAATCGTCGGAGAAGGCTGATTGATATACATCGGTAGATCCGTAAGTAATATCAATCGTCGGAGGCAGCCCCGATTGATATATATATATACATCGATTGTCATCTGAGGCTTAGGTGAGTGTGAGGTCGGTGAGGACTTCAGTGCGAAGATGATCAGTTAGACATTCAAGTAGGATCATGCATTTGCTTGAATGTGTGTTTATTTTGGAACATTCCATATGCACTTAGGTGGAGGTAGCCCAGCAGGGTGATTCCACTATTGAGCATTAGCTCACCCTGTCGAGGGATATTATTTTACAGGTACAGGGAGCGTGTGAGGAGACGGCTCATCCTAGAGACTGAGCTTTAGAAGAAAGCCGGATTGTGGCTTTGGGTTATGATGTATGACATGTATTAGAATTCTCTAATTTTAATATATGTGTTGTATAAGTAAATTTTGAACTCTTGAAGTATTGGATATAGATGGATATATATGTTTTATGGTATTGTTCATGAGCCAGTGACGTTTAATCATGTTATTGTTATATTGATGTTTGGGACCAGGGTTATATACGAGATTTTGTATTTAGGTAGAAACTCTAGTACAAGGGGCTACTGCCCGTTTTAAATAATGTCGGGTCACTCGACATTCCCAGATGTCCATGAGTTGGCGGGTAGTCGCGGACGCCCCGGTTGGGGCGTCACAACCTCAATAAACCTTGGGTGCTACCATATGTGTTAAGTAGTTCCTCATACCTAAGGTTTAGTAGGTCATACCTAAGGTTTGTTGACCATTTATCAAATATTTTGTCCTCTTTATCAAATATTTTTGAATCAAGGGACCTAGTCTTGGTTTCAACTCTTTTAATCCTAATTTTTCAAATAAATTGAAATCGAAACCATAAAATAGTTTTCCCTAAAAACTATTGAATACTGTGCATTTTTTTATGCTATCATTTGGTTTATGTTTTAAAATAAATAATCACTATTATTCCTTTCTTATCTTATCATTTTTTTTTTCTAAAACAATTGTCTTTAAAGGAAAAGTAATTTTTTACTCTTTTTTTTTGTCAGACCATGAGGTGTCTTGAGAGAGGCCTTACATACGAAAGACCCTTTTAAACCATACCATATCTAGACTAATCCTCATTCGAGCTGGGAGGGACCACAAGGACAATAAAACTCTATCACATAACATAACTGCATTCTCTGGTTTGAACTCATAATTTTTTACTTTTATTTTAGATGAACTTCTTCCTTTTTATTACCTTGTAAGTCGCTCTTTGGAGTACTCTTTAATATTGTTATATAATTACCAACCAAGGATGAATGTGTTGGTGTTTATAGATATATTAGTAGTTGGATTTTATAGATTATAAAGAAACTTTCATGGATATTTTCATAAATTTTAAAACATTGATGAATAGAAATTAATTAAAACTTTAAAAAAAATAGTATTAAAAAACCAATCATATAGATATTGAAGTTGTTTTAGGGAAGAAATTGATAGTTTCATGATAAATTTACCAAATTAGACAATAGTATTTCAAATCTGAAACACATCTAACAAGAAGAGAATGTATTCAATATTTTTATCTTGCATTTAGTTTATCATATAAAGTACATAATAATATTATAAGTTTTAAAATTTTAGTAAAATAAATTGTCACTATATTAGTATTAAAAAATGATTTCTCAATCCAATAAAATTTGACATTGGCAAGTGGAATTAAGTGAAATTTGTAAGATTATAAAATTTAGTTTTGTAAATAAAATGAAACTTTTTATCTACAAAATTTATTATAAGAAAATAAATATTCCAATTCAAGTTAACTGATAGATAATAAATGGGAATAATGCATTCTTAGCCCCTATAATATTTTTTAGTTTTTATTTAAAAATTAGAAAATTTATTTATTTTTATTTTTTAGTTAGATAGGATAATTATTTTTATTTAAAAACTAATTTTCTTAAAATTTTGACAAAATTAATTTTTATAAATAATATATAAATTTAACATTTATAATAATGATGATTTTTTTCATGCTATTTTATTTTTTCAAAAATAACTTAAGAAAGAAATTATCTATCAAAATAATTTTATTTTTTATTTGTTTTATAGATTTTGTAGAATGTTATAAAAATAAAAACTTATAAAAATATTGAATAAATTAAAAGATATATTTAAAAAAAATGGTTTAGATACTATAATCATTTTTATTTTCTTAAAATTTAGATGAAAATGTCTTTTTTGTATATAATATATCAATTTAACATGTATAATGAGGAGCCAATAAGCCCTAGCTCAGTTGGTTTAAAGCCTGGGCCGGACATAAAGAAGAGGAAGGGCCCAGGGTTGAAACATCTTGGGATCACCTATTCTGATGTTGTAATTCCAAGTGAATAATTTAAATAAATAAATAAATATATATATATATATATATATATATATATACTATATATATATATATATATATATATATATATATATATATATATATATATATATATATATATATATACTATATATATATTAAAAATAACACGAAGTATTTATAAGTAATTTTTTTAATAAATAATTTTTGTATAATATTTTAATAAATTTATAAAAAATAAAATAAAATTATTATGATAAGTAATTTGTTTTTATGTTATTTTTAAAAGTAACTATCATAGGTTAAAAAATCATCTTCATTATATGTGTTAAATTTTGGATTCCAAACAACGCAGCAGGGTGCGTGCAGCGGATTTGGACAAAAATTTGACGTTATGTTCCTTTTGTTGTGTTGTACCACTCTGTAAAATTGCATAATGATTCAAGCTTTGTGTGGCGACTAACGACGATTTTGGTTCTGACTTTTGGTGATGCGTGGGGGACATGTGCAGCGTCGGAATTGGACAAATTTTTGCCAGTTGGTTCCTCATGTGGTGATCTACCTTCCAGAAAATTTTTGTGATGATTTGAGTTGTGTACGGTGATTGACGACGAGTTTGGTGCTTGGCTTATGAGAAGGTGTGACGCCCCGAAACGAGTGTCGGGTTGACTACCGTCGACCGCGGAGCTTACTAGTGAATGTCGGGTGACGGAGCATCTCCTGAAAATCAGGCGAGTCTCCTTTCTGCGGGAGCTCTTGCCCCCCGAAAACAAACATGTCTGAAACAATCCAATATAATACATAACATGAGTAAAACGGCCACTTGGGCCCAGCCTGCGGTACTCATCAACATATACCAACTATATACAATAGTTCGAGGTTAAAATTTACTCTTATACAGCATATATTAAAATTCTAGAGATTCTAATACATGTACTACATCATCAACACAAAGCCACAGCTTGAGCTCTTCGGTATAGGCCTCTAGGATGAGCCGTCTCCGTGCGCTCTATGCACGAAATAATATAATTCCCTCGACGGAAGTGAGGCTAATGCCCGATGGTGGAATCACCACAAATGGAGTTACCCTCCACCCCCAAGTGCGTATGCAATGCTCCTATGTAAACACACATTCAAGCAAATATGTGATCCTACTTGAATGTCTAAATGACCCGACCCGTTTCAGGGTCCCTCACGACTCCTCACACCTAAGCCGTGTATGAAACATTATTTTCAAAACAAAGGTATTTGTTTTTTTAATTATAGACCAACCCCTCAATATAAGTAGTGGACCGGCTCCAATAGTCTATTTAGTGGACAACCCTCCGATGTATATCAATTTGGCCGACTCCGACGATTGATATTTTATATGGACTGCCCTCCGATATTGTAATGGACACACTCCAGATAGTGTTATTATTATTAATTGACCCTCGAAACAATTCTCCGATAGAAAACACCTGTGCGCTCCACTATTGTTCTAAGGTGCCCCCGATTACATATGGAATGCATGATGCAATTCAATACAATTTATATAACATGCAAATATATATAACATGATATACATTTTACATAATTTAATCACACAAACATGTTATGCAATTTCACAATCCATTACACCAAAAATTAGCTCACATGGGCTAATTAACAACCACGAGCAATTCGATTTGAATTACTCAACCAAACACATTTTTCTCATAAAATTTATTTCGTGAACACTATTCACATGAACAGTGAAACCCTCGGGTTACTGTTCACGGCAAATCACCAACAACGGTTCCACTTTGTGAAACCGAATTTCATAGCCATTTCCGGCCTCATACACATCAAAACATGATTTATGGCATAAATTATATCATTGAGCACAAACAGTCCGTGGGCGGTCAAGAACATCCCGAGAGTGGGCTATCCTGATTTTCACGCCGGTCCCGAGTTTTAGGACCGATCAAGCGACGTTCAGGCCTTAAGCATTAAAGCGTTATAAAACACTTAAACAAAGTGTAACTTCAAGTAGGATAAAACCCCCACCTCATGGAGTTTGTCGAAACTCCTTAAAGCAGAGTATCTACCAGCGTTACTTTCGTAAGTAGAATGGCTTATTCTTGTCTGGCAATTCAGGCGGTCGGTTGCCAAGAAAACCTAGAGAAGTCTCTCTCTCTCTCACTCTAAAACCAAATCTGAAATGCCCACTGCCTCTCACACGTTTTTTTTTTTAGCTTTTAAAAAGGTAGGAGATGACACTATTATAGTTTTTGTCTTATTATCATTTAAAACAAATTCTATAATACCATCTATGTCCCCAAGCTTGGATTTTCGACATTTTTGCCTTATACCGTAATTAATTTTATCGTCTATACTCACGCAACATGTGTAACATGTACATGTTATAGGTGACTTTTGTCACCTCGCATTTCGTTCATTACTAGATATCGATGCCTCGGCGTGTAAGTCGACTATCTCGGGTCGACGAGAAATTCGGCAGTGGTAGCTAGATTTCGAGAGAGCGATTTCTTGGTGAAATTTTTGTGTCGAGATCACAGAGAATAAATTTCGGAATTTTGACCGAAATTACGATTTTGCCCTTATTGAGAAAATTGGAATTTTCTCGGGTCTTACATTCTCCCCTCCTTAAAAGGAATTTCATCTCGAAATTCTGGACAATCAAAACACAATACATGCATATACAGCGTGCACTATACCATGCATATAATTTCATAGTTCAAATGATGCTTGACTAAACCACGTACCTTCATCCTAAGCGAAGGGATGAGTGGCCATCGTCTCTCGTGCTCCCCACGTTGACTCCTCCACTCCATAGTGCAGCCATAGCACTCTCACTAGCCTCACGGTCTTGCGTCGCAAAAACTGATCACGGCTATCAAAAATACACCGGTCCTCCTCGAAGGTCGTCGGTGCCGACCTCCGATACGTCCCCGATCCACCACATGGTGCCGGATCGGGTATGCCGAAGCATGGATATGTGAAATACGTGGACACGACATCTTCAGGCGGTAAGCTAGCCGGTGAAAGCAACGGTGCCACCTATCCTCTCAGTATCTCGAAGGCGAATGAGATCTCGATAGCTACGCTTCTTAGAACTTGACCACTCCTCTGCTTAGGCATCACCTTGAAAACGTGATCCTAACCTCGAGCTCTAAGGGTGACGTCGTACAGCGCATAGCTCTTACCCTTTGCTTTTGAGGAGTCGTGAGAGGCATTTGTGTCATTATCAAACTCGCAGCCTCAAGAGGTGTCTCTAATCAGATCAGGACCCCGGTGGAACTCTGCCCTTTCGGTCCACGACATAGCGGTGACACTGCATGGCCTCTCATACAATGCACTCATATGGTTCCATGCGTATACTACTTCAATAAGCGTTGTTGTGGCGAATTCTACTAGGGCAAGTGCTCTTCCCAGCTACCCTTATGATCCCGGGAGCGCATGCTCGCGGCATGTCCTCCAACACTGTATAATCCTCTCAAGCCCCGACCATCCCAGATGCAGTAGGTGGAAAGGCTAATACTCATGGTCGGTAGTGTGCCATAGCCTTTAGAAACTCTTCCAAAAGTCTTGTTGTGAAATCCTCGGGTCCACCGGTGCATGGATCTGGGGTACTCCATGTAGCCAGGACTATCTCTCGAATATCTGACCAGTGAGATCTCTCGAGGCGAAGGTCGTTATGCAATTTGAAAGGCATGTGTCGACTTCGTGGCGGGTCCCACTTATCCTGTCTGCGTCATGCCCTCTGTGCGTCAGGTGGTAGAGGCGGGTCCACAAAGTCCATCGTGACGTGCTCCCACTTCCACTCGGCTACCTCGATAGTGAAGCGACCTGGCGTCTTGCGGTGCTGGCGCCTTTACTAACGCGACCGCGTGAGACATCGTCGCCTGAAGTCCTGCGTGTCTTTCAACACGCTCCCGATGGCGTCTTGGCGACGAAGATCTGGTACATTTTCGTGCCACTGTGGATACCGCGGCTTAATCGAAGCGATGAAACTCCACGAGAATCTCTCTCCATCCGGTCGAATGGGAACACTACCGATCCTCCCCATCACAAGACTACCATACGTAATGACGGGTCTAGCCACGTCACCCATACGTGTACCTGGTCCCGATGAACCTTATCTCTGCGTCTGCCGGGACTCAATCACTTTCTGCTCATGACGGTGTAATAGCTAAACTCCCCCGGCGTGCCACGATGCGCTTTCGTACTTGTGCCCCAGCTGTCCCACGCGAGTCTCGGCATCGCCACTCGAAGTTATACTATTGACACTCCTCGTGACTTTTGATTGAGTGCATCAGCCACCACATTTGCCTTACTAATGCAAAGTGAAGTCATAATCCTCTAGGAACTCCTTCCATCTGCGTTGCCTCGTATTTGAGGTCATTGCGTGAAAATATACTTTAGACTTTTGTGGTACGAGGTACACCTCGAACTCTTCGCCGTATTATAAGTAGTGGCGAATATTCAAGGCGAAGACTACGGTCGCTAACTCCATGTCGTGTGTGGGGTAATTATGCTCATGATTCTTCAATTGTCGGGAACCATAAGCTACTACCCTCCTGGACTACATCAAAACACATCCCAGTCCGGCCCTTGAGGCATCACAATACACAGTGTACCCTTGTCCCCTTTCCGGGACTATCAAGATAGGAGCTGAAGTAAGTCTCCTCTTCAACTCCTGGAATGCCTCCTCATCAGTCGTCAATCAAAACTTGACCTCAGCCCAAATTCGACCTTGTCATGGAGTCTTGCTATTAGGAATCCTCAGTAATGAATCTCCTGTAGTACCCATCCAATCAATAAAGCGTACTGCGTATCTCGAGGCCGACTTGACCCATCCCGACTCATCCCGCGGCCTCGACCTTCTCTGGGTCACTTACGACACTCTAATGCGACACCACGTGTCCCAATCTCACCTCGATAGCTAAAACTATACGAACTTAGCGTCTGGTGATGGTCTCTCTGACAAGCGTAACACAATCCTCAAATGATACTCATGCTCCCCACTTTGGCCCAGGAGTAGATCAAAATGTCATCCATAGTTGTAATGGCGAGTCCAAATAGAGGTTGGAATACCACATGCATGAGATCCATGTGAATCTTTATTGGCGCGTCGTCGTCCCAAAGGAGCATCAGTAAATCAAAGTGCCCACATACTTGCGTCTTAAGCGTCAGCGAGGATATCTATCTCCCTAACCCTCAGTTGATGGTAACCAGTGCAAAGGTCTATCTTAGAGTATACTCGTGCTCCTCTCAACTAATCAAACAAATCATCAATCCTCGGTAATGGGTACCGATTCTTGATCGTAACCTGTTATTGTCTATAGTGATACCCGGTCGAAGGGTCTTGTCCTTCTTGTCGCAAAAAAAGACCGGGCGTATGGTGAAGTGCTGGAGGTCTAATGGGCCACTGTCCGACTAGCTCTTGTAGGCGGACTGCGAGTTCTATGACTTTCAGTGGGTGCCATCCTTTGCGAGGTCATAGAGATGGGTGAGTACCGAGGGGAGTGCACAGCACGATCACAAGAAGTCTACTACCCTGCATTGAGGTAGTCTGGGTAGCTCATGCGGAAAAACATCCACATACTACGCACACTCTTTTCGAGGTAGATCTAAGTCCGGTCTCTCCTTGTCCTCTAGGGTGAGGCTCATTGGCTTGACCGTGTATCCTGACACACGGACTCGTATCTTGTCTAGAATGAAATGTCATCTTGTCTCATTGAAATACCCGCGAAATGCGAGATCCTGGCATTATGGGCGGTAACCCTCCTACACTCATAATCGATCTGCGACCTGCCAAAGAATTTGTCGGCGATCCATCCCGGGATGTGATGAACTTCCCCGACGTGTCCATGATCCTCAAGTCAGCTGTGAGTAAGTCAAGGATCTCGGCTCGCAACCATGACATATCATCCCTATTCTCACTAATCCACAAGGGAGAACTCACATACAAAGGCTCCTGCAAGGTCTCAGCCTCTAAGCCCAACTCTATCTGTGTCGTGATGAATGAATGCGACATACCGCAATAATCAAATAACACTCTTGCCCGTAGGCGAGATAGCAAAACGTACCTGTATAGTGGCTGATGATGACTCGGCGTGGTGTCGATAGGCGTGGGCACGCCCCTAAACCCACGATGTCCACGCACACGTGAGCCTCGTCTCTTGCCTCTACCCGGCCTCTGGCCTCTCGGGCACACGTGAAATAGGAGGTGCCGGTCACGGCGCTCCACAGCTGGGCCTTTCCCACTCCCGGCATGTGCCGTCTTGTGGAGGAATATCTTGTATCCTCTCTGTCCTACCATGGCCCCGGGGCTGTGCTGTCCCAAAACCACAGGATCTCTGTCTCTGAGGCAATCCTCATGTGTCCAGTTGTGTGATGGTAGCACACCATCTCTGCAGTCGGCCAGGAAGCTCTCATGTCCACTGGCTTGGGATGGCGCGCTCTGCTGGAACCCTCGAGAGCCCCAGAAGCTCTCTGCCTCTTTCACGAGGCGGAAGAAGATTGACTCTCCTTCACTCTTGCTACTTGCCTCGCATCTCGAGTGCTCAGGGCATCTCATCTCTCTCTATGGTGGGTGTCCTGACCATGGAATCCATATCTTATGGCGAAGTCTGATCCCCAGCTTGGTGGAATGACTTAGGTCCATTCTCAAATCTCTGACCTTGGCCGTATGCGTGACGCGTAATCATCCGGCAAATCGGTAGCTCGTGAACTGGCGCCACATAATCCATCACGATCATAAGCCCCCTGCCCGACTGGGAACTCGAGCCTTGGCGTACCTCGCGATGTCACGGAAGTACTTGCTCATGAACGGCTCTGAAACTCTTGCCCATGTCATAGCCTGCAGGTCTCTAGAGTCCTTGCCCATTCCACCATACCCAGGCCTCACCCTCTGTTTGAGCATGCTTCTTTGATCTGGTCGTGTCGGAGGGTAATCTCCGTGGCCTCTGCTGCCTTCTTATCTGCGTGAACCAATGATTTCCTCCATTGGATCTCTCCTCCCCACAGTCGAATGTCGAGAGGATGATGGGCCCTTTAAACCTGCGGAGGTTACTAGGACCTCCACGACTATACGCTACTAGCCGTGCGGGTAGCAGTGGCCGTGATACCTACGGCCTCTCTGAGGCACGCTAATCAAATGCGGTGGTGGTCGAGTCTGGGTGGTGCTGACGGTGCCTTGTGATTCTTTCACATCCTCGTCCTCGGCCTTCATCTACAGTTCAAATGGCAGTTAAATACAATGCAGTATCTCTAAGGCATAAACACAGCCTCGAGACACTATTCATACACATAATACAATTTATATCCAATGTCCCTGCATTTACAAGCAATGCAAGACAATCATTCCACATATCACATCATTTTTTATCCAAAAAAAATTTATTTTTCGAAAATATCATTTTTCCAAAATTTTGTCTCATTTTTATTTGATTTGATTTTATTTTATTTAATTAAAAAAAAATTTCGTAAAAATTTGTGATGAACAATGTTCATGAACAGTGACTCAGAAATAGTGGTGAGTCCAAAAATTGGGTCAAAGCAGGAGTTAGGTGCAGGCACGACGTGACCGGTGACCGCAGGGCGCCCGAGGCCGGCGTGCGTCGTGGCGAGTGTCGTGGGCGATGGCGGCCAGGTGTCGCGCGAGCCCGGTGACGTATCGCCTCGCGCCGCGTCTTGCATCCCTACGTCTTTGTGTCGTGTGGCCGGGTGCCGCTCACTGCGGCCTTGCACCGCGCCATGTAAATCGACTACCCAGCGGCCGTGTCGTGGGCGCTGATGTGGTAGTGTCGTGACCTCGCGCGCTTCGCCCGGCACGTGCCGTGACGCCGGCGTGTTGTATTGCAACGCGACCCTAGCGCAACAATCCCACTTTTTGGTCCATGATACCCACACAGGTGTATTGCAATACAAATCCCATCAGCCTCTAGCCTTTCAAACCTTGTTGTTATGTCACGATACACTTAGTATATACGTGACCTAGTTGAAGCGTAGTAATTTCAAATTCTAGCGCATTTTTTTCATTTTTCATTATTATTATTATTATTTTTTCACACATTAATTTCCAGTTTCTGGAAAATACCTAAAAAAATATATACCTATTATTTTTTTCATTTTCGAGTCTTTCGAATAAATTTATAAAATTTATTTTAATTGATTTCTTGAGTTTTATTAAGCTGGCAAACCTTAGAAAATAAATTTTCTTCCACCTCATTTTTTTCATTTTAATACGGACCGGTTGTCGAAATTTTTCAACCTCCTGTTCTCACACTACACCTAGTGTTCAACCTTAAAATTTATTAAAATTTTATTTCATTACTGATAAATCGAATAAATTTTTTTTTTTTCAAATTTATTTCATTATTTTTCTTTGTTCCAGTTTACTCACTGTAAAACTCCCACAAAGTTTCAAACACATCATGTTTTTCCTATGTGCTAATCACTAAGCACACAAACAATCACAACAATTTCATCAAATCACACTGACACACGAACACATGCATGCGGTGTCTAGTTTTGTCGAAGTGATTTCTAGGTAATCTCATACATGGCAACATCAGGCCACACCCAGTGGTGATGTTCTTGCGGCTTGAGCCCTCGAAGCCACAGGTATTCGTATACCTAGGCTCACGTCTGGCTGTGACGCTAATCAGGTGTCATTGACTACCGTCGGCCGCGGAAACACTAGTGAATGTCGAGGTGTGACAATCTCACGAAATCAGTGATGCTCGCTGTGCGGGAGCTCTACCCGAGAACAAACATGTCTAATGATCGATATAATACGCAACAAGAGTAAAAATGGCAGCGGGTATACACGGTACTCATCAACATGCTCAACTATATACAATAGTTCAAGAGTTAAAATTTACTCTTATACAACATATTAAAATTCTAGAATTCTAATACATGTACTACATCATCAAACACCAAGCATGACAGGCTTTCTTCGATATCGGCCTCTCAGGATGGCGAGTCTCTCGTCGCTCCCTATTGCACGAAATAATATAATTCCCTCGTGAGGGTGAGCTAATGCCTAGTAGTGGAATCACCACTAAATGGGTTCTCTCCACCTAAGTGCATATCGTCTCTATGTAAACACACATTCGAAAATCGTGATCCTGTGAATGTCGAAATGACAACCCATTTCAGAGTCCTCAACGACTCCTCACACTTGCCTAAGCCATGTATGAAACATTATTTTCAAAACAAAGGTATTTGTTTTTAATTATGGACAACCCTCAGATATAAGTAGTAGAGTAGACTCAGGTAGTTTATTTAGTGGACAACCCTCAGATGTATATCAATTGAGTAGACTCAGATGATTGATATTTTTATATGGATACCCTCAGATGTTGTAATGGACACTTCCAGATAGTGTGTGTATTATTAGTCAACCCTCCCGAAACAATTCTCTCGATAAACCACCTCATGTACTCCTCTATTGTTCTAAGGTGCTGATTGCATATGGAATGCATGATGCTAATTCAATACAATTTATATAACACATGCAAATATATATAACATGATATACATTTACATAATTTAATCACACAAACATGTTATACAATTTCACAATCCATTACACCAAAAATTAGCTCACGTGGGCAAATTAACAACCACAAGCAATTCGATTTGAATTACTCAACCAAACACATTTTCTCACAAAATTTATTTCATAATTACTATTCATGTGAGCAGTGAGCACCTCGGGTTACTATTCCACGACAAATCATCAACATCGGTTCCGCGTGAGCCAAATTCCTCTTCCATTTAGGCCTCCTTGCACATCAAAACATGATTTATGGCATAAATTATATCATTGGCGCTGAACAGTCAGTAGACGATCACGGGCTGTCAGAAGTGGAGTATCATGATTTTTCACGCCGGTCCCGAGTTTAGGACGATCAGTGCTACTCATTGAGGCCTCGAAGCCAGTAGGAAGCATTATAAAATGCTTAAACAAAGTATAATAACTTCAGAAGTAGGATAAAACCCCTACCTCACCAATTTGTAAAACTCCTTAAGCGAAATTTTCACGTTGCCCTGCCCATCAAAAGCGACTCTTCTGTCAAAGCAATTAGACCCGGTGATCTTGAAACCAAGAAGTCTCTCTCTCTCACTCACTCTAAAACAAAATTTGAAATGACCACTACCTCTCACACGTTTTTTTTTTGTCTTTTAAAAAGGTAGGAGACGACACCATTATAGTTTTTGTCTTATTATCATTTAAAACAAATTCTATAATGCCCTATGTCCCCAAGCTTGGATTTTCGACATTTGGCACTATCTCGGCCATCCATTTCCATCATCTCTCTACTCACGCAACATGTGTAACATGTGTACATGTTATAGGTGACTTTTGTCACCTCACATTTCAATTCCTGACACCCAGATGCTCGTCATAAAGCGTGTAAATTAAATTTATCTAGGAATTCGATGAAATTCGACGTGGTAGTTAGATTTTACGAGACGATTCCAACGGTGAAATCTGTTTCATCATCCAAGATCTAGAGAATAAATTTTCGATTTTTGACCGAAATTACGATTTTACTCTTGTTAAGAAAATTGGAATTTTCTCGCGTCTTACAGAAAGACTAGTTAAAGTTTTGTGTTTTTTGGCTTAAAAACCCTAGAAACCAATTCTAATTTGGCCCACAATTCAAAGAATTTCAAGACCTGATGGAAATATGGGTTATGGGCCAAATATCAAGTTCGGAGTTCTTAATACATTGGGATTGTAATTTTCTTTTCCTGACCATGGATTAAGAGCACATTATTTATTCTTTGCTTACAATTGTTTTATATAGATATAACATCTAATGTATGTTTGTCATGCCACTTAGAATAGATGGTGCCATATAATTTTATCATGTGATATATACATGTGCATAATGATATTTGATTTGTCTAGATATGTTATGGAATACTTAGTTGAATTAATGTAAAATATTGAATGGGTGCAGGTTAAAATTAATTTAATTAATTTGAAACCTGTGGACTTCATTAAGGATCCAATAATAAAATGATTATTTGATGCCCCAACAGATAAACATAATCGGATTTTATGGAACTGGATCTGAAAGAATTTCAAACTTTTAATGAGATTGTACAACCCAACGTTGACAATACTCAGATATTAACGATAATTTTAAAATTAAATTAATGGTTATCACATTCTATTTTAGTATCATTAATGTCTAGATAATATTATTATGGAAAACCTAATAAATTAATGTAAAATATTGATTAGGTGAAGGTTAAAATTAATTTAATTAATTTGAAAACTCTGAAGCTCCATTAGGTCGATAATAAAATAGTTATGTGATGCTGATGGATGAACATGGCCCAAGTTTTTATTGGATTGGATCTAAAATAATTTCAAATTTTAACGAGGTTATGCGACCAGCGTCCAGTGACACTTGGATATTAAAGATAATTTTGGAATTAAATTAATGGTTATTACATTCAATTTTAGTAATATTAATAATCCTCCCAATGAGGCTTTGTTAGTGTTATTGAAAGCCCAAAGTTTTGATTGATACATGTCTATGTTATTTGAGAAAGTTCAATATCAATTTCCCATGGATAGTGACTTGTTGGTACATATCTAAGAAAGTTTTGTCACAAGGGCAATAAGAGCCTAAAGTAAGGAGTTTTTCAGAGGGACTGTTGTGACCCCACGACTTACCTAGGGACTTTCCTCGTGTATTAACATAGAAACTCACTACTGTCATGGGTTACTATTTGAGTTTCTGATGAGTTGGCTTGGTAGGACACTTTCCGGTCCGAGATCCACAAGAAACTCCTAATTTTCCACCCCTGTTTCATATTGATGTTCAAAGAGAGGAATATGTACAACATGCACCCGAAATTGAACAAACATAGGAAACAACTCAAGACCAAATTCAAGAAACTCAAGAACAAGAAAATAATGAAGAAATTGGAAATCCACCTTAACCACAAAACTTGAATCCTCTTGTGGATATACAACAACCAATGTAGTAATTTTGTAGTGGAAGGCTAATACATAAACTTGTAAAGCATGCCTTGTTAGGAAAGATGTATCAAGTCACCACATACAAAGAAGCGTTGGAGGATGTTGATGTACAAAAGTGGAAAAGGGAAATGGACTGTGAGATAGAATCTATGGGTTCAAACTTAGGATGGTCTCTTGTAGAAGCTCTTAGCGGGGTAAAACCCATTGGAAGGAAGTTGATCTACAAGAAAAAGAGTCCTGGTAAACCATGTGTGCATAAAAGATTCAAGGTACAATGGTAGTCTTTCCTATTCTTTATGTAGATAACATCCTGTCAATTGGAGACAATGTGAAGGTGTTATCAAACGTAAGGGGTTACTTGAAATAGCATTTTGATATGAGAGACTTGGGTAAAGCTAACTATATTCTTGGAATCAAACTTTTATGAGACTGAAAGAATAAGGTGTTAACTATGTTCCAAGCTTCCTAGTGGCTAGTTTTGGCATGGAGAATTCCAAGAGGGGATATCTACCCTTTAGACATGGAATTCATCTTTCTAAGGGACAATCACATAAAACTCCTGAAAAGAAAGAACTCATGAGTGAAAGACCTTATGCTTCAATTGTAGGTAGTCTCATGTATGTCATGTTATGCACTGGGTGAGATATTTTCTATGTTATGGGAATCGTAAGTCGATACAAATCAAATCTCGAAGAAGAACACTAGACTGAGGTGAAAACATATACTTAAGTATCTAAAGAGAACGAGGGATTATATTTTGATGTATTCCAGTGGGAGTCTTGGAATACTTGGTTATACAAACTCTAATTTCCAAGGGGATATTGACTCTAGTAAAATTGCAAATGAGAAGAACATAGCATACCTTTTTACTAAGACTCTTTCCGAGCGTGTGTTTGAGAAGCATAAAATTTGTATGGGTCTTAGGAGTGTCTCAAGCTTACTTTAGAGTAATTGGGAGTTCGTTACATTTATGCTCTAGGAGCAAGACCATTTGTAATTTCATTTTCTAATTTTAATGGTATGAATTTCTTAAATTCTTATACAAGCGTTGTTTCACATATAAGGTCCAGATTAATTATGCAGTATATGATCATATGGATCCGTTCATAGAAGACATGGTCATAGGTTCCCATAATTAATGAATTGTCTCACACTTGATAAATAAAGTTAGACACTTTATTTAGACTGTAATATTCTTTGACATAATCCGTCTTACTTATTGTAGAATATTGGAGTAAGTTACGTTGTACTCACTTTGAGAGTGTCAAGAGAGATTTAATTAAAGGTAATATCCTATAAAAAGGAATTAAATCTCAGACAATATTAGTTATGCTATTTTTCTTAATCTTGAGTATATTGTAAATAGATAGTTAAATAATTATCATTCTTTAAGTTAACAATAACTGAGATCTCATTTTAAAGACCAATACTTTGATGATTTGGGAATAATGATCATTTAACCAGCAGAGTTAATGAGATATACAAAAATAGAATTTGTATGAAATATCCTCTTAATATGTTTTGGTACTTGGATGTTGAAAAATACTGGCTAGTGCATTGAATCTGTTAGAGAAATCGATAAGTTAAGAGAAAAAATAATTAATAGATTGACAGAAACCCTTTTCAATAAATTATTAATATTTTACAAAGGAAACATACATTTAAATATGTACATTATTAATCTTGGAGTTCACATTTGAGCTTTCAAAGGAATATAACCAGATAAGATAAGGGTCCTAGACTTGCTTTTGAGCAAGTGGGAGATTGTTGAATTTATGCTCTAGAAACAATCTGAGCCTTTAATCAAGAGCCAAAATTAATAATGGGCCGTTGGATCCCTAGGCTAGCTAATTAGTTATAGAGTCTTAAGAGGAAAGAAACCCATTAAGGTAAGAGTTTGGTTACTTGATAGGCAGGAAACCTTGTAAGGTAGAGATTGGTTGCTTGTCAGAAAAGTAACCTTATATAGTTAAGATTTGGAGTCTATAAATGAAGGGACCTAACCCGGGTTTCCATTTCCTAGCAAGGGGACCCTCTAGCCTCCTATGATTCAAAAAAACCTTTCATTTTTTAAACCTTTTAAAGTGAATCAATTAGATGAACCCATTTATCTGATTCGTTTTCCATTAAAATCTTATGAAACATGGTGGGACAAAATTTTTTT
Source organism: Tetrastigma voinierianum (assembly GCA_016808115.1). Classification (NCBI taxonomy): domain Eukaryota; kingdom Viridiplantae; phylum Streptophyta; class Magnoliopsida; order Vitales; family Vitaceae; genus Tetrastigma; species Tetrastigma voinierianum. The sequence continues at coordinate 677,378 of JAEQBH010001653.1, forward strand.
TTCTTTTAAACATTAAACCCTTTATAGAAAATGAGCATAACCTCTGTTTTGGACATGTCCCAAATTTACACAACAAGCATAATAAAACAATTTAATTTACTCCACATCAATGATAGGACATTAAGTCCCACCAATAATTTCAAATCAAACTTTAAAATCATTTTAAAACACTATAGATATATAAGTAATCTTTTAAAACCTATATACATTACAAAATAAAGGTGCATAGTAGTTATTTACAGCAAAAAACTATACATTTCAAAGGTGAGTCGTCACGTGAGGCGGAGTGTCAACGGCCGGAGAATGTAGATCTGCGTCGATCCTGCCTTACGAAAACATTTTATAAAGATTTGGAAAAGGGTGAGCTAAAGAGATTTCAGTAAAGTATAGTTCATAGAAAAATAATGTTTCCGGATATAGTTCAGTACAATGTGGCAAAACAATTGTATAAGATCTCATTTCCATAAACATTAACTTTGCATTCTTTTCCTTTCTATTCAAATACAACGTGTAAAACAATTGTATAAGAATCATTTCTAAACATTTTACCTTTACTTTCTTTTTCCATATTGTTTCAAATGATAATAACAAAAAAATTGTATCAACACTATCTTTTTTAATATACTTTCTTTTATTTTGAATCCATCATATCGATGAAACACGCTCACAGATTGCCATAGTTGGTCCATGAAAGAACCTCGAGGAAATAGTCTTCTACGATCAGATGGCCCCGAGGAACCTCAGAAATGGGTGCCTAGATTAACCCTTGGGTTGGCCCATTGAAAGAACTTACGAGAAAGCGGTCTTCACGATCACCGTCTTCCGAGAACCTTCTATAAATCGTGCCTTTTCTTTTAAGCCTGTTGCACTATGGAATAAATCACATTATCGTTGGTAAACTTTCGTACTTTTCATGTGCATGGAAATATGCATCACTCTTTTCCCTTCCCTCCATAAAAAAATCCTAACCACTTTCCCTGTACCATGCACGCGTAAGTACTTTAGTGAGCTTTCCTTTAACCTTTATCTTTGTAACATAGGGTAACCATGGATTCAAACATTTTCATATAAACATGTATATATAAAATATACATTCATAAACATTTTCATTTCATATGGAAACCATAAATCATGCTTTATAAAAAAGCTATGGAAACCATAAATCATGCTTTCTGTAAAACTATGGGAAACCATAATCATTTCATATTTTCTCAACATAATTTAAAGTCGAAAACCATTTCTTTTTCATTTGAACATTTATAACATAGATATGAAAACATATCGTGGTAAGCATTAAACATACCACTTTTATATACCCTTGCCTGCCTCCCTCCTCTGTCTCCTTCTCTCTCTTACTGCTATATCTGCTACTCTGCTATATCTCATTTTCACTCTTCATTTATTTTCCTCACCTTATGGATTATTTAAGCCCTTTTTTCCTCCTTTAAAACAAAGAACTCCACCTCCACCCTTGTCCTTTATCTTATTCCTCTGAGTCACATTATCCATGAATCCATTAACATCCATACCTTAATCATGTTCAATTAAACCATTAGCTTTATCTTATACTTTCGACGGCCCCTTAAGCGTTTAATCCTTCGATTGAACTCGACCTCTTTGTTCTCATGCTTTTACAACATACCAACTCATGGAAATTACTACCCGTACAATAGCCCGCGACATGCCATGAAATGGTCATGCAACCGACTATTCACATCGACATAACCAAGCGACCTGCACACTTAGTGCAAAAACATAAATTTTCGGCTGTCCTCTACATAGTATGGCTAGAATCTTGACTCATTAGGCTTTCCATAGAGGTGCAGAACACCCCGAAATGGAGTTAGGACAAAGAAGTTATGGCCTTTCATTCAAAATGGTCAATTTACTCGTTTACACTTGAAACAATCTATGATGATACAGATTTTGGGAATTCTTAATCTAATTTGACACCTAGGTCTTTAAACTCATTTGAAGATACAGTTCTTAGGGTTCTTCTCAGCCAGAATCACTGCAGTTGGATGCCAAAACTCAAAGATATATCCCTGAAGCAGCACAGATTTGCTCGGTTTTCAAACGAGACAGAAGCTGTGCGAACATGGCTCCCATTTGAATGCATTTTTGAGTCCAAATGGGTCGAAATTTGGACATACCTATTTCAAGGAAATATGGTCTCCTATCAGTCTAGTTCATCTAGAAATTTAAATTACTCAATTCGGATGAGTGATGGCCAAGTTATGGCTAAAACACAGTCATGGAGTCTCAAAACATAACAGGGAAACTACTGAACATAGCTCCCCTTTGAATGCATTTTTGAGTCAAAATGGGTAGGAATTTGGATTGCCCTATTTCAAGGAGATATGTTATCTTATCATCTAGTTTATCAAAAATTTGAATCACTAATTAGATGATGATGGCGAGAAATGCGATCATGGGTCGGAGAAAAAGCTGGGCGACTATCTCCATGGACACACACATGCCCTTTGAAATTAACTCGGTAAGAGAAAAACCACCTCGAATGGTGCTTGATTTCCGGGGACACCACCTTTCTCGGTTTCCGCTGAAAGCCGAACTTTGGACCTTGTGGAATCTTGTGATTCGAATGCGCGTCATGCGCCATCCAGCATTAGATCGGCTTTAATTCTCGAATTTGCGAGTTCGAGCCAATGCAATCCCGTAGATCGAAAGAGAAGATTTCTCTCTCTCTCTCTCTCTCTCTCTCTCTCTCTCTCTCTTACTTTCTCTCTTACGGTTTGGCTGAGACCAAATTAGATATTTTCATTTTTTAGTGACTATTTATAGTGTGGACATGTGGCCCACATCGCACCATGTGTCACACTTCTTCGATTCCGTTTTCACTCTGAAACAATTTATTTCATCCCGGTTTCAGTTCCATTTATCTTAAATCTGGACGATTCACTACATCTTGACATTTTTCGGGATTTTCTAAATCTCGTTTAAGTCACTCGGCGCTCGTTGTTTTGAATTTCATGGCATCCAAATGTCTCGAAATTCAACGAAATTCGGCCCGGGTAACTAGATTTCATGAAGACGAATTCAGCGGTGAAATGCTGTTCATCGTCGAGATCACAGAAAATTTGATTTTACGTGATAAGTCTTGTTTTGCCATTTTCCGAGAAAAATTGCATTTTCACTTATAACAAAATTTCGTTTTAATCTATTCCGGCTTCTTTAGACTCAATACATTATTATGAACATTTTTTTCGGGGCTTGTTTTGAAAATTACTATTCATTTATTTGTTCCCGATCAAATACCTAGCGTCAGCGAAATTTACTATTCATAGAAGCGTAAATTCGAGTCTTACAATTCACCCTCCTTATAAAATTTCGTCCTCGAAATTTAAATATCATACATGACTAAAACAGGTGTGGATACTGAGTCTGCATCTGATCTTCACGTTCCCATGTTGCTTCCTCTCTGTAGTGGTCACATCCACGGCATGCCCAGGAATCACTTTGATACGAAGACACGTCCTTCGATCAACAATGCGACAGGTCTTTCTTCTTGATCAGTCTTCTTTCAATTCAACCGGTTGATCTCTTAACACGGTGAAGGATCTCTTATATACTTTCAAAGCATGACATGAAAGACATCATGTATTATGGCGGTCAGTGTGACCTCGAGCCCGATGCGCTACCTCTGATTCTTTCCCTGATCTCATAAGGTCCATATATAGCGGGGACTTAACTTCCCTTTCTTTAGAATCACAACACCCCTTTCCAGGGTGATATCCTCATAAATACCTGATCCCCCACCTGAAATTCCGGATCTCGTTCGGTTATCAACATAACTTTTAATAGATCTTGTCTTATCTTTAATCTATCACCAATAACCTTAACATTATCTGCAATAGTGACCCTATTAACAATTCTGGACCTAACAATTTTCTCTCACCTACCTCATCCAACATAATGGAGTCCTACTTCCTTCCATATAAGGCCTCGTAGGCGCCATTTCAATGCTTGATTGATGTAAGCTATTATTTGTAGGCTTAGATATCATCCAACTTCCTTTAAACTCTAACACACAATACTGAGCATATCTTCCAGTAATACATATGATTCTTTTCCAGTTAATGCCATCCAGTCGAGGATGGAAAGCCATATTGAAATGTAACCTAGTACCTAGAGGTCTCTGTAAGCTAGGCCATAATCGGGAAGTAAACCGTGAATCTTTATCTGATACTATCGATACTGGTGTACCGTGAAGTTGTACAATCTCTTTTACATACAACTCGGCCAACTTCTCAACTGAGTCACTATTTTTCATAGGTAGGAAATGGGCTGATTTTGTTAATATATCAACAATCACCCATATCGCATCATAACCACTGCGCGTGAAGTCACCCTGAAAATCCATCGTGATTTTCTCCCATTTCCAGCTAAGGGACGAGAATAAGCGTAAAGAGCCTGCGGTGTTGATGCTCGGCCTTGACTGGCGACAAATGAGACATCTAGGAGCAACTGCAACATCTTTCTTCTATGCCTCCTGAAGTAGTGTTCCCTCGGGGTATGATACATTTAATAGCTACGGATGCATCACATATGCGGAAAGTGAACCTCTTATCATTCTTCTTTGATTCCCATCCAGGTACACAAAACCTGTGACCCATCATCAATGTACCATCTGCTTTCGTCTTAAAATCACCAGTACTTGACTAGGCTTCCCTTTTCAACTTCATCACGGTCGGATCTTGAGTCTGTAGCTCCCTTATCCTGTCTATCAGTACCGGATGAACATGAAATGTAGCTAATAAAGCTCCGGTATTAGTCAACTCTAGTCTCACACCTAAAGACCTCAATTCCATAAGTTTAGGGAGATATACAGCCTTTAAGTGAGATATGGAACCCTTAGATTTCCTACTAAGAGCATCAACTACTACATTAGCCTTTCTCGGATGGTACTCAATAGTGCACTCATAATCCTTAATAAGCTCTGACCTATCTCCATAAATGCCATGTTGCTCATGTGTGAATAAATATTAGGGCTCTTGTGATCATGGGAATTACGCCTGAACCCCGTATAAGTAATGCCTCCACATATTCGTAAACAGACCTGACGACCTTGACTCTGGAGTCGTGTGTCGGATAGTGCCTGCCATGCTTCTTCGATTGTCTCAAGCCCATATCACATCCGTTTTCATGTTGCATTAACACACCTAAGCCACTGGAAACATCTGTGCTTGTATATCCTCTTATGCAATGAGTATAGGCGAAATTTGAAAAAGATTAAATTTAGTTTTAAGTTCATGAAGCTTTGTGACATCCCTCTCTGACTCCTCTAAACTTTTCCCTCTTTCCTTGTTAATTTAGTCAAAGATATTAACTTGAAAAACATAACAAACTTTTGATAGTACTACCAAACCAGAAAACTTATTCTGTCACATTTATGATGGTTTCAGTTCTGATTACTTCCCGATCTTTTTGAGAGGATCAGCCAGAAACCCTCTAACTGAAATCACACATGTCTGAAAATGACTTGTCTAACTTGACGGCATTCTTGAATTTGGCATACAATTGATTTTCCCTCATAATCATGAAGCAACTGAGATGCTCTCATGATCTTCCTTGCTGAATAGATCAAAATGTCATCAATGAATACTATAACAAGCCGTCTAAATAAGGATGAAAGATCTATTCATAAGATCCATAAAAGCGGTTGGGGCATTAGTTGATGCGAATGGCATGACTAAAGTAATGCCCATACCCAGAGTGTTCTAAAAGGTATCTTGGGAACATCCTGCAGGATCTTTAATTGATGGTAACTGACCTCGAATCAATTTTGAAAATACCCTTGCTCACATGGTGATCAGATCATTAATCAGAGTGGAAGCGGGTATTGATTTCATATTGTCACTTTATTCAACTCTCTATAATCAATGCACAATCTCAAACTTCCATCATTTTCTTCCTGAAGCAGGCAAGGAGCTCTAGTGATACGCTGGCACGAGCAAACCCTTACTCCTGAAGCTCTTCCATCGATACTTTGGTGCCAACTCTAAATGAAATTTACCGTAAGGTGCCTTAGAGATTAGTTTTGTCGAGGCAGTGTCACGAAAATCAATCTCTATCTGGAGGTATACGGAAGATCCTCTGCAGAATACATCAGAAATTCTCGACCTCTTTAGAATGTCTTCTAGTCTACTGTATCCCTACTTTCAATGGCATAAGCTACGTGCCCACGATATGACCTGGAGCATCTTCTTAGCCATGCATTTGTCATAATCTTTTGTTAGGTAGTGTCTTCCATAACCCATGAAACCTGACCTCTGTCTCCCACAGTCACAGAACCTAACCTCTTTTCTACTCTTGATTGCATGATGTCTAGATAGCCAATCCATCTGGAATAACATAGTCATGGATGTCTAATAATATCAAGTTTGCGAAACTCTGGCCTCGATAATCACCTGTATCCATATAAACACTCTCTGCTAGCCGTGAATCCCCTATAGGAAGAGATACCACTATCTTTGCAGAATTATAGTTAGGACTCCACATTGCTGACAAATCAGCCCGTGAGAAATAAAGAATGTGTAACTCACAGGGTTTATAAGAATATGAGCATCACGATCAAAGAGGCGAAATCATACTGTCACAACATCGGGGCTTGAGTATCATCATCTGGCTGGAGTAGCATAAATACCCTAGCTTTAGGTCGTAGGTCGACTGGAGGTACTACAGGTGGCTAACCTCACTGCTAGTATACTAGGTCTCTTGGAAGGAGTAAATTCCTCTATCCCCTCCCCAATCGACCTCTACCGGTTGAAAATGGCCTGCATCTTTGGTGCTCGCATGGCGACCCATTGTAGAAACTAGCATGGACATTCCTTTGCAAAATGTCCTGACTGTCCACATTTGTAACAAACATCGGTACCCCATCTGCACTCCCCTCTGTGAAACCTTCCACACTTACTGCATTGCTATCTTAGGGTCGAAGAAGTTCCAGTCGGTGGTTTTGAACTCGATTGGTACTGCCTCGACTGTCTTACCAAGCGCCGCGGTGGTTTTCTCCCTTCTTTGACTTTTCTTGGATCTACCACGAGTCAGTGATCCATCGTCTCTGGCCCTTGAACCATCAAATCCCGAAGGCTAATCCCGAACTCCTCTTGTATCACGATGGCGGCCTCGACCACCTATCCATCTGGAATTATGAGAGATTTTGTGCCAAAATGTTCTTGACCTCTTTCTCGAGGCCCACTTACAAACCTCTTACTTTTCATACCTCGTGGTCTGAAATAGAAGAACATGTCGCGGCCAATTTACCAGGAACTTCTTTTCATAATCTATCACTGATATGGTCCCTTACTCAAGCTTGAAAAATTCTTCAATTTTCTAATCTTTATATACTGTAGGGTATAATTTCTCTAGAAACTCCTCCTTAAACTGAGTCCAGGACACTCCCTATACAAATCGTCTCTCATCTTGCCTTCCACCCAATCGAAGTGCTTTCACATCTCTCAATAGGAAGCAGAATATGTCACTATCTGCTCTCAGACATCCCATATCATGCTGAACACCCTCTCATTACCCTCCGACCCACGACCATGCCACCCCGAAGATCCTACTCCGTCATAATTTCTTGCCCCTAATTTCCTTGCCCTCTTAATGGACACTAGCGGCTCACGGGGCTGACAAAATGTTGTGGCTAAAATCTGAGCCATCTGATCAAGCGGTATATTAACTCCCGCTAGCTCTGGAGGACGTGATGGTCCTACCTGTGAAGGCTCTGAAGAAGCAGGAGGTGGAATAGGAACATTAACTGATTCATCATATGTTAAAAAGTTCATATGACATTTAAATTATTAAAATAACTCGTGAACCTATAAATAAAACATTAAATCATTTTAGGACGTGGAGACTTTTCAAACCACCATTACATTTTCAAAACCTTAGGCTCGTCACCATGTTAGAAGGGACTGCTTTCCATTTCGCCTAGTCGGGGGACCCTCCAGTACTCCCTACGGTTAGAAAAAAAAACTTCATTTCTTTAAACCTTTTAAAAGTGAATCCGTGGAAGCGAACCCATTTATCTGATTCGTTTTCCATTAAAATCTTATGAAACATAGGCTGAGACAATTTTTTCTTTTCTTTTAAACATTAAACCCTTTATAGAAAATTGGCGAGTTTCCTCTGTTTTTCGGGCATGTCCCCGATTCTGACACTGTAATAAAACAATTTTAATTTACTCCACATCAACCAAATGGGACATCAAGTCCACCACAACCAATTTCAAATCAAACTTTTAAAATCATTTCTAAACACAATAGATATATAAACAATCTTAAGCCTATATACATTACAAAATAAAGGTGCCTGGTAGTTATTTACAAATATTCATTTTCAAAAAAGGTGGTACGTCACGTGAGCGGAGTGTCAGCGGAGGATGCTGGCTTGCACATCGGTTTACGCCCTTGAAAACATTTTATAAAACATTTGGTAAAAGGGTGAGCTAAAGGAGCTCAATGAGAGTATAGTTCATAGGAAAATAATGTTTCTAGATATAGTTCCGACCATTATGCAAAACAATTGTATAGAGATCTCATTTCATAAACATTTACTTTGCATTCTTTTCCTTTCTATTGAAATACAACGTATAAAACAATTGTATAGAGATCTCATTTATAAACATTTACTTTACTTTCTTTTTCATATAGTTGAATCTGATGTGTAAAACAATTGTATCAGCATATCTTTTGAATATACTTTCTTTTCCTTTACGAATCTTGTCATACCTAATGGAACGAGTCTCTGGATTACCCACTAGTAGATCCATGAAGAAAGAACCTCTGAGGAAAGCAGTCTTACGATCACTGGAGAAGTGGCCCAAAAGGAACCTCAGAAATCGTACTGCAGTTAACCAGTTGTCCATGAAAAGAACCTACGAAACTTGATCTTACGATCCTTGGAAGTAGCCCCAAAGGAACCTCAGATAAATGTTGCCTTTCTTTTAAATACCATTGCACTATGGAATAAATCTGTGTCGTTGGTAAACTTTTCATACTTTTCACGTGCATGGAAATATACATCACTCTTCCCTTCCTACATAAAAAAAATCCTAACCCTTTTCCATGTACCATACACGTAAAATACGTTAGTCGACTTTCCTTTAAACTTTATCTTTGTAACATAGGGTAACCATGGATTCAAATCATTTCATATATAAACATGTATATAAAATATGCATTCATAAACATTTCATTTCATTTCATATGGAAACCATAAATCATCTTTATAAAAATGTGAAACCATAATCATTTCATATTTTCTCAACCCTAATTTAAAGTCAAGAAAACCACATTTCTTTTTCATTTGAACATTTATAACATAGATATGAAAACATATACATTGGTAAACATTAATATATATATATATATATATATATATATATATATATATATATATATATATATATATATATATATTTCCTGCTTGTTACATTTTCCCTCACCTTAGTTATTTAAGCCCTTTTTCCTCCTTTAAATAAAACTTTCCACCTCCACCCTTGTCCTTTATCACCTTCCTCCTACAAGTCACATTATCCATAAAATCCATTACCATCCATACCTTAATCATGTTCAATTAAACCATAAACTATCTTATGCTTTCAGCCTTCTTAAGCATTTAATCGCTGATTGATTAAAATCAATTGAAATCAACCTCTTTTGTTCTCATGCTTTTCTTATATGCTAACTCATACTTAAATCACTACCCATCTGATAGCCCCGACATGCCGCCAGAAATGGTCATGCTGGCTTAAACTATTCACATCGACAAAACCAAGCAACCTGCACACTTGGTGCAAAACATAAATTTTTAGCCTATCCTCTACAGGACTATGGCTAGAATCTTGACTCAATGAGCTTTCCATAGAGTCCAAGAACACCCAAAATGGAGTTCGGACAAAGAAGTTATGGCCTTTTCATTCAAAACTGGTCAATTTACTCTGTTTACACAAGATATAGTCTGTGAAACTCGATTTCAGGGGTCTTAATTCATAACTTGACACTACCTCTTTTTACTCATTTGAAGACACGGTTCTTAGGGTTCTTCTCCAACTGGAATCACGAATCGGATCGGCGAAAGATATATCCTAAGCAATGGGGCTACTCGGTTTTCAAACGCAACGAAGCGTAGAACATAGCTCCCCTTTGAATGCATTTTTGAGTCCAAATGGCTCAGAATTTGGATAGGCCTATTCATGGAAATATTGTCTTCTATCAGTCTAGTTCATCCAGAAATTTAAATCACTTTCGGTCGGATGAGTGATGACGAGATTATAGCGAAAACAGTCATGGAATCTAAATAGTGAGGAAAGAAGCATGCGAACATAACTCCCCTTCGAATGCATTTTTGAGTCCAAATGGTTCGGAATTTGGATTGCCCTATTTCAAGGAGATATGTTCTCCTATCAGCCTAGATCTAGAAATTTGAATCACTCAATTCAAATGAGTGATGGCCAAGTTTTGGCGAAAATACGATCATGGTCGAGAGAAAAAGTAGACGACATCTCCTTGGACACACACATATGACCTTTAACGAAGGAAATTAACTAGGAAGTAAGAGAAAACCCTACATAGTAGGCGTGATTTCAGGGACACCACACCTTTCTCGAGTTTCTTGAAAACCGAACCTTGGACCTTAGCGGGAATCTTTGTGAGGTCCCGGTACCCACTGTAGTCAGCCTTATCGCGTAGATAAGCTTTAATTCTCGGGCTTCTTTGAATTAGACAGGCAATCCAGAAGTAGATTAAGAGAAGATTTCTTTTCTCTTTCTCTCTCTCTCTCTCTCTCTCTCTCTCTCTCTCTCTCTCTTACGGTTTGGCTGAGACCAAATGAGATATTTTCATTTTTTAGTGACTATTTATAGTGTGGACCACGTGGCTGCACATCGCGCAGTGTGTCGCATAACCGGTTAGTTTTAAACCGAAATAATTTATTTCGTCCAGTTTCGGTTCCATTTATAAGTAATGGACATTCTTTAAATATTTGATACTTTAGAGATTTTCTAAAAATCTTGTTTGAGGAGTCCCTCGGCCTTGGGTTGCCATAATTCGTAAAATCCGACTATCAGGTAAAGAGCTAAAACGGGCCAAACAGCAAATAATACTAAAAAAATTAATTTACAAATTCATCATTCTTCAAATAAAAAAATAATATACAAATATATAATAATAATTAATATATAAAATGATTGATTCTAAACAATAGAACAATAGTAAACAAACTTAAATAAATAAATAATGCTAGAACACTGTTATAACCTAAGTACCAAACTAACCAGCTGAATAGTACAAACACAATAAAGTAACAACTTAATAACATATATGGGAAAAAAAATTCTAAAGTATCAAATGAAATTTCATATGCCTCTAATCTTCATCCCCATCCTCATTATATCCAATAATAACATGTGATTCCACATTATAAAGATGTACATCCTCGATGGTTGTTGAGTTATCATCATCTATTAATTATTAATTTAGAATGTTAAAAACATAAATTTCATTTATGTTTGGAATAAAAATATTTTTCAAAAATCTTTTTGTCTGACAGTATAATAATGAAATATCTTATATGTTTGAAAATTCATCTTCTTAGAAAGATATAATCATATTAGGAAAATTAGTGTATACTTTTTATTAATTATTTTAAAATAACATTATTTGTTATTAACACTAGTTTAAGTAATAAATTTATTTAAAATATACCAATAATTTAGTTATTAAATTTAATTTAATTTATAAACTAGTAAAACTTCATTTTTATAAAAAAAAAAAAACAGATTTAAACTTGTCGAGGTCAAAACTTTTTTGTTTTAACTCGGATTTGGGCGTGTGAGGTGTCGTTGGAAAGCTCATTCAATGTAGAATATTCCCATGAGTTGAGTTGAACAATTTGATTCCCATATGCTACAGAAATAATGATATTTTCAATGAAGTACTGTGAGACATCCGATTAACTCTCTTTTTGGTAACATTTGGCATTTTTTCTTACTAAATCACAGCTGCAAAACCAAAAATAGCCAGAAAGAACACTTTTGAAATTATTATGAAGGTGTAGTTCAAAATGCTCATTTAGTCACAGTTTTCTTTGTTTTAAGGCCTCAGTAGGCCATACCTCCTCCGTTTGGACCCTCTAAACTCATTCAGAAGTGGTCCTTTTCTTGATTCCTCATAGTTTGAAGAATACGACAGTATGAAGAAAGAAATATGAAGGGCTAAGATTTAATCAAAAAAAGGAAGACAAAAGGACTTTAAAAAAATAAAAGAATAATAATAATAATAAAATGGAGTTTTGGATTAAATATTAGAGGCTCAATGAGAAACAAAGGTTTATTTGGAAAAATGTGATACGAGTGTCGACAATAGGCGAGGAAGGCGTCAGGTTCTTTGAAAAATAAGCGATGGAAATGACATCGGCCCCAGTAGTTGCTCTCTTTGCTCTCGAGCCATCCTTCACTTGTGTCGCTTAGGGATCTTGAAATCATAACCTGAAATCTGATTCTTTAAGGTTGAAAACACTCCAAATTCGTTTTCTAGGTTTCAGGTTTTTTTTTAACTATTAAAAGTAATTGCCAATTGGAAAATATACGTTTATGTTTAATGAAAGTCTATTCAAAAAGCAAAATATTATTTAATAAAATGTAAAGGATAAATAAAAGAAATTAAATTGTAAATATTTAAAATAGGATTAATGAGATAAATAAAAATATATTAAATATTAAAATTGTAATTTATTTAATTCAAATGCATTCCGTAAATTTTCATACAATATTTTTTAAATATTAAATTATTATATAAATTATATTAAAAATATACATTTAGAAAATGAAAATAAAATAGTTAAAACAACAAAGTTTAATATATTAATCATATATTATAATATTAATTATTTTTAAAACCACTATGCTACAAAAGAAATATCCAAAATATCAAATTTTATAGATGAATCTTTGAAAATATCAATTACTAAGCAAGTTACTTAAAAAAATTAAATAAAAATTTCGGACTAATCGAGCGATCGGGCTAACTTAGAGGCCAAACCCATATAGACCCACGGGCAAGCAGATTCGAATAGTGTGAGATTTTATTCGGTAGCCAAATTTTATAAGCCACAATAAAAAGTCGAGTGCCCAAGTGAGCGGCTCGTTGGGCTTAACCCATATTACCAATTCTAGCCAATACCTTCCCTCACTTTCCCAATGCACCCACCCCATGGTTGCCGCAGGCTAAAAAACAAGAAATCTAGCTAGTCGTGGAGGGTGAAGACTCCTATGGGGGAATACATGAATTTCTGGCGGGAACTTCATGGTTTCTCCATTGATCATTTCAGCGATCCAATAGTTTGTGGGCTAGATTGCAAGCAGCCAAATCCGTCCGCCCACTTTCGCAGTTTGATCTATGACTAATCCTGCTAATATTGTAGCGCCCGTATCCGGAAATTCGGGTTATTTCTGTCGGCCCGTAGAATCTTCGTGAACGTCGAGTAAACCGACATTATTCATGAAAATCGGGCAGAGTCTCCTTTGTACAGGGAGCTCTACCCAAGAACAAAACATGTCCCAAACAGTTCAATATGACATATATATATGATAAAACGGCCGCGGGCCATGAACCAATACTCATCCAAATAGTAAAGTATATACAATAGTTTCAAGAGGTAATAAAATTATCCTTACATCATATATCAAACTTATAGAGTTAATACATGTACATAGCAAAAGCCAAAGCCCTGACCGGCTTTGTTCTAAAAAGCGGCCTCTAGGATGGGTCGTCCTCCTCGAGCGCTCCACATTGCACAGAAATGTATTCCTCGACGAGGGTGAGCTATCGCGATAGTGGAATACTAAATGGGAGTACACTCTCCACACAAGTGCATATCTGATGCTCTATGTAAACACACGTTAACCAAAATACGTGATCATACTTGAATGTCTAAATGATAACCATGTCCCAGAGTCCTCCTGCTAGACTCCCTCACGCACACAAAGCCATGTATGAAACACTTTCGAGAAACAAGGTGTTTTGTTTTTAAATGTGGACAACCTAGATATAAGTATTGAATGTCTCAGATAATCTATTTAGTGGACAACCCTCCGTGTATATCAATTGGGCCGACTACGACGATTGATAATTTTTATATGGACTCTCCAGATGTGTAATGGACACACTCGAGATATTTATTATTATTAATTGACCCTCTGGAAACCACTCTCTCGATAAACCACCTCATGCACTCCTCATATCGTTATAGGGTGCCTGGCATATACTGAGTGCATGATGCCAATTCAATACAATTTATAACACATGCAAATATATCATCATGCATATGTTACATAATTTAAATCACACAAACATGTTATGCACTTTCACGATCCATTTCACGAAATTAGCTCTTGGGCTAATTATCAAGCACGATGTAATTACGATTTAATTACTCAATAAACATTTTCACATAAAAATTTATTTTCGTGTCACTATTCACATGAACAGTGAAACCCTCGGAGTTCTTGTTCACGACGAAACTCTACCAATATCGGTGTCCTGGTGAAAGCAAATTGTATGCAATTTAGGACTCATACATCCACAACACAATTGTTTCACAATTTATCTGACTACAACCGCAACGCGTGCACAGTCACGGACGACCTGAAATGGGTTTCAAAATTTCCTGTATTCGGTTCAACTTTGGGACCCGATCAAGCGACCTCTCACGGCCTCAATCAACTCCAAACCTTCGTAAATACACTTAAACAAAGTGTAAAACTCAAGTAGGATAAACACTGCATCTGCGGGTTGTTGAAACTCCTTAAAGCCGAGTGCCACACGTTGCCCTCTTCACGTGAAACATTTAGCCTTTGCTCGAAAAGAATTTACGACGGTCGGATCTTGGGGAAATCTAGAGAGAAGATGCTCTCTCTCTCTATATAAAATGAAAACTCAACTCCCTGCATCTCCCCCTGCACGTTTTTGTTTTTCTCCTTTTCAAATGGAGAAGACAACTATTCCTTTTTGTCTTTTCCTCATTTAAGAATTTCCAAAATGACATCATGTCATTCTTTACTATTTGACATTTATGGCACTATCTCGACCATCTATTTCCGTCATCTCTCTCTGGCATCTGACTTGTGTAACATGAGTATGTTATGGTGTTTCGTCACATCGCATTCGTTTCTGGCGAAACGTGATCTCGAAAACGTCTGAAATTCAGGCCTGCCGAGTCGTGAAATTCGACGTGTTAGCTAAGATTTGTAGAAAGCAATCCTGCGGGTGAAAATTGTTTCTTAAATCGAATCTAGAAGAATAAATTTTGGGTTTTCAGAAATTACGATTTTCTTAATTTTGAAAATTGGAGATTTTCTGAATCTTAATTATTGTAATATCTCTAATTTTCAAAAAAATAAAAAATAAAATAAAATATATATATATATATATATATATATATATATATATATATATATATATATATATATATATATATATATATATATATATGTTTTGAAATTTTAAGAGATGGAAGATGCTAAATTTCAATTTTTAAAAGATGAAAGGGCTTTGGAGCAAATGTGAAATTTGTCTTAGTATAAAAAAGGTTCTCCAACTCATATGACCTATTCTTCATTTCATTTTTTCTAGAAAGAGAGATAGGAGCTAGGGTTTCAAAAAGGGGAGATTTCAAGCCTCAAAAACTTCAATCTTAAGTAAGTATTTCTTTTCCCCTTTGATTTTTAGTAGTAAGGGTTTTTAAAAGTCTAGATTTAGCCAGGGCTTTCATTTGTTGACTTAAAAATAGTTGAATCATAAAAAAACAAAAACTTAGTTTTAGGTTTGATGTTTGATATATTTGGAGTAATTTCTCACTTTAGGAATCTTAGATTTGAAAACATAGGGTTTCCTAAACTTTCAAATATGAAACTCTAGAAATGTAAGAAATATAGTATTGAGAAATTTGTTTAGGAATGTGTATTTGATGTGTTTTGGTGATTTTTGGGCTACAAAGATATAGATTTGAAACCCTAAAGGATTCCCTAAAAGTTACAAAGAACCATTTGTTCATAAGATATTTTGGGGATTTCAACCAAAAATCATGTTTATAGTGAATCCTAATTTTGAGTTTAAGGAATTGATAGATTTGGAAAATTTGTGATGTTAAGGCTTTTGGGAAAAGACCCTAATTTATGTGAAATTCACAAGCTAAAGAGATTTTAAGTTTAAATATTTTGGGTTCCTAGAAAAGAAAAATAGGAGATATAAACCTATGAGTGTGAAAAAAATTATTATTTTTATCTAATAGGATATTGTTCATATTATTAAGGTGATTTATGACTCTTTTGACGCTTTTTGGTTTTGCTAATACCTTGGAATATCAAGTAAGAAAAATTAATACAACTTTTCATATATAAACAAAATATCTTGCTATTATATGTGATTATGAATTTTGGAAATTTCTATTTATTAAAATCATGTGCATGGATCAAATACATGTTTGGTTTGGAAAATGGATTTTAGAATGTTTATGATAAAGATTGAAAGTTGTAGAGATATAATTTTGTATTTTTGTGAAATTGGAAACATGAAGGAAATATTTTACTTTGGTTTATACAGCCCCGTCAATGGGTTATAGTAGTTGACAAATATGACCCTAGTCAATGGGTATAAACTTGACAAATATGGCCCTTGTCAATGGATATAAACTTGACAAATATGGCCCCGATCAATGGGTATAAACTTGACAAATCATTTCAGTCTTAATGGAGTATAAACTTGAAATATGGCCTTAGTCAATGGGTATAAACTTGACAAACAGCCTCGGTCAATGGGTGTAAACTTAGCCAAATATAGCTGATCAATGGCATAAACTTAATGAAATACAACCCCCATCAATGGGTTATAGTAATTGACAAATATGGTCCCGGTTAATGGGTTATAACAATTGACAAAATGACCCTTGTCAATAGGTTAGAATAGTTGACATTTTATTTGAAACAAATATATTTTGAAAACCAAGAGTGTAAGTATTTTAGAATGGCCTTTGTCAACAGGTTAGAATAGTTGACATTCTATTTGAAACAAATATGTTTTGAGAACCAAGAGCATAAGCTTTTTGAAACGACCTTTATCAACTTGTTAGAATAGTTGACATTCTATTTGAAACAAATATGTTTTGAGAACCAAGAGTGTAAATATTTTGGAATGGCCTTTGTCAACGGGTTAAAATAGTTGACATTCTATTTGAAACAAATTGTTTTGAAAACCAATAGCATAAATGTTTTGAAATGGCCTTGTCAACGAGTTAGAATAATTGACATTCTACTTGCATCAAATATGTTTTGAGAACCAAGAGTGTAAGTATTTTGGAATGGCCCTTGCCAACGAGTTAGAATAGTTGACATTCTGTTTGAAACAAATATGTTTTGAGAACCCGAAGTGCATAAAGCGTTTTTTGAAATGGCCCTCGTCAGCCAGTTAGAATATTTGACATTTTTATTTTTAAACAAATATTTTCATAAGCATGAGTATATGTGGTTTTAAAATGTTGTGGATTGATTATGATATAGAATTATTTAAGAACGTAAAATATGATGAACATCGGTTGTCAAATTTATATTTTATTTATTTGTATAAGTTTTATATGAGATTTATGAGGAAAAGAAAAATATGTTATATCTTAAATTTTGTATAACAATTCTTATTGAGCTTTTAGCTCACTCCTTATTGTTGATCATTTTCAGGTACCCTAAATCTTGGCGAGGAGTGATTTTGGGGTAGGCATGGATGAAAGTTGAGAACTATTTGAGTAGGCGTTTGTTGGAAAAACTTAGGATTGTTGGACTAATTTAATGCTTTGGGATTGAATGTTTGCAAACTTTCATTTGAAGGATTCTATGGTTCTAGAATGTTACTTTTTGAGATAATTAGTTTTGGAAAATTTATCTTGTTGAAAGGTGTTGGTTTAATGATATTTTATTAAACTTTTGAGGGTTTTATGTCATTGGGAGATTTTGATTTTATGAAATTAGTTTATTTTTCTTGTGAGCATTATGACGCCCCAAGACTCTGGGCTCTGTTGACAAGTCGACACAGCTCGTGGATGTCGGGTAACTTGAGCACACCACACGTGTCCCCCTTTTACGGGACCCCCGTGATTTAACGAAAATTGGATAGAGTTTCTTTTGTCTTTGGGAGCTCTACCCGAAATACCTTTAACAGAAAAACACAGTAACATGGCTGATATAATACAATGACCTCCTTAGGTCTAATTATGAGTGAAAGTGGCTAGCAAGACCTCATCCTATACATGACCTCTGAAGACTAATTACCATATTCCTCAGAGTTTTAATTACAACACTCTTACAAATATTACAAATTAGAGAGTTGTTCCAAAGTATTTTACAATTGTTTTTACACAAAATACAAGCTAGAACTAGTTTGTTCCAAGCTTCTTTAAAAAAATTAATTACAAACCCTGGCTTGGGCTTTCTTCGTAAGCTGCGACTTGAATGAGCGCCACATCCACACCGCATACTCTGTACGAAGAGGGTCCCACGGCGAGGTGACGATGCTGGTAAAATTAAGCTCCTCTGAGGCTACTCCCCACCTAAGGGCACATGAAATACCATGTTCACACAATCAAACATTCCCAGTAAAATGCAGTTTTTACTCTGGAATGCCTACATTCACCGTGCCTTTAACACGAGTCTTCATCGACTCCTTCACACGTACTTATGCCAAGTTGTAGAACTTGTCATTGAGGTTTCACTGATGACCCTTATCAAAACAAAGTTTTTTGTTTAAACTCGTGGACATCCTCGAATGGCGGCATTATTCAAAGCCATTAGACATCTCAGATAAATAGCTTTATTAGCATTGGACGGTCTCAAGATAGCAACATCCGAAAGCATTGGAAAATCTAGATAATAGCTTTAATCAAAAGCATTGGACAGTCTCCGATAGAACACTTTATTCAAATCCATTAGACAATCTACGATCCAACCATCAACATTGGACGGTCTCAAATAAACCACTTTATTAAAAAAGCATTGTTAGACTGATCTCAGATAAATAGCTTTATTCGAGCTATGATATACACGATGAACTTTCCTTTGGGCGTAGTCCAAAATCTGCGAACTCACCACCCACTCACCAAGAATGATGAATGATTATGACCATGTACACGCACCCATTTAATGCGATGTTCCCATGCAAATGAAATGCAATTATGCCATGCCATATATATGATTAGTGCTATATGGACATTTTCAACCATGCATAATACCCGTAAATCATTTGGACAAATGTATCGATTAACATACAATTTCAAATAAACCGCAATAAATGTACGACATATTATACACACATATATTATTGACATCTACAAGTCATCACCAATCAAAGCGATGACTTACATTATACTCTGGAAGCTTAATTGTGACACCATGTCCCTGGAAATAGCTCTGACCAAGCCATCTTGATGGCCTTGTTCATACAAACACATCACAAGCCAAACCATTAGAACACAGAATTTGACTTCCACACAATTTCAACCAAGTATATCACTCCATTAAAGCAATGATATACTACAATCATATACTATTTGTGGAAAAAATCTGGACACAAATCATTAAACAGCCTAAGCTACAGCAGTCTCGGAAAACGAACCATAACTTGAGTTATATAGGTCCGATTTGGATGATTCAAAAGGCTAACATCAAGTTCTCAGATATAGAAACAATTTCCTTGAAGGATACTGGCCCAAATTCTCACTTTTTTCCAACTGAAAATCAGTCCCAAAAATCTGGACAATAGGTTCGGCCAAAACAGGGCAACCTGTGGCAGTCCCGGAAAATGGACCATAACTTGAGTTATAGATGCCCAATTTGGGTGATTCAAAAGCCTAACATCAAGTTCTCAGATAGGGATACAATTTACTTGAAGGATACTAGTCCAAATTCCCTCTTTTTCTAGCTAAATCAGTCCTAAATATGGACATCATAGAATTGAAACAAGGCACTATTCCCATAACCCATTATTTTGCCAAACAGCCCCTTAGGGAAAAAACAGCCAAACAGCCCCTTAGAGCATTAAAACTCTACCAAACAGCCCCTAGAATGGAAAATAAACCAAAGTAGGAAGAATCTCTACCTCTTGAAGTGTGAGCAACAACCCGAGGAAGTTCCGCGGACACTTCCTAAACCATAAGCTTTTGACTTCCTGAACCTTCCACATGAAAACTTGGTGAAACTTAGAGTTTCTAGTATCCACGCGTAGCCCTCGCCGAGTACTCCGACTTTAAACCTTGGCCCGTCGGAGGAAGGCAATAATGATCTTTGTAGATTGTAGAGATTGGGCTTCTCTACATAATAACTATCTCTCACGTTTTTCTTCCAGTAGAAATCCCCTCCTTTTACGCTAGTTGATTCTTAACCTTTTATTACAACCAATTCTTAAGTTTGTGATAGGGTAACCAAGAACCTTAATTGGTTATAACCTTCATTGTAATAGTTGGTCTATTGATAAAGTTTACTTATTTTCTATCAAACTAGCTTCTTCGTATTAAGAAGATTTGGAGAATGTATGAGGTGTCTTATTCTAAGGTATATGGTAAGGATTCTTGTTTTACTAATAATAAGTACGAAGTTAAGGTTTAATAGTAACTTCTGTACATAGGTTGATGACTAATTGAGGAGAGTAGTCCCAAGTTTGAAAAGATTTATTGAGAGATTGTGTTTCACACATGGAAAGTAATTAGAATGAGTACTTACATTTGGTTAAATTTTCTTATGATTATAGTCTTTAAAGCTTGTGAATAGATGATACTTTCAGATGGGTTTATGGTAGAAGATGATGATGTTCTATTTGTTATGATCATATAAGAGGGAAAACTTTTAAGACTTCAACTTGTGCAATTGACTATTAAAAAGATAGCTTTGATTAAAGAAAAATTTAGGAAAATCAAAGTACACATAAGATTAAGGCGACGATACGTAGAAATATTTTGAATTTGGCTTGTGATTTTGTTCTATTATAAGTTTTTTCTTGTTAAGTTGTAACAAGGACTTGGAAAGAAAGAGGGGGGATGGGATGAGGGAGCCACTAAGTATAGGTGAAACCACATAAATTATTGGAATGCATAAAAACAAGAAACTTGGTTTGGCTTTGATGTTTTATATATTTTGGGTAATTTCTCACCCTTGGAATCTTAGATTTGAAAACATAAGGTTTCCTAAACTTTCAAATATGTGTAAAACCCAGGAAAAATTCAATTTTTCTGAAAAAGGACAAAACGGAAATTGCCACAATAGTATAGGTTGAAAACCTAGAATATTTCTAGATTTCTGATGATGAAACGGACTTCATCGTTGGAATTGTCTCGCAAAATCTAGTTACCCAATCGAATTTCGTCGAATTCCGAGACAGTTTGAATTTCACGTTTTTCGAGGTATCGGGTGTTGGGTGGCCTGAGAGTTAATGCCACGGCATGACCATGTAGCTACCACATGGCGGTTTATGAGGGTGCACATGGCATGAGCCATGGTGTGGCAATTACCACTTAATGCATGTCCCATGTGACATGACACATGAATAGTAAAAGGAAAAGATCCATGGCTCACATTAAGACATGTGTTAAGAGTGAAGAGATAAGTCAAAACAAGGAAATCCCAAGGGTGACCATGGAGTATGTCCTTTTAGTGAATCCAAATCTTTGGATAAGGGGTGTTGGGTGGATAAGGTGAGAGAAAGGAAAATCAAAAAGGGAGAAAAGAGAAAAGAAAGAAAAAAAGGAAAAAGAAGGAAAAGAAAGAAAAGGAAGGAGAGAGTAGTGCGTGAGAGGAGAAGAGGGAAAGATGAGTGAGAAGCTCTACCTTCTCTCTAAGATTTACGGAGATTGGGCCATTGGTTTTTGTCGGAGTAAGAGACAAAGTTCATCTACGAGACGAGAGCTTCGCGTAGGTACAAGAATCTAGGGTTTTCTCCAAACTCCAAGAGATAGGGGTTTCTCTCATACTTTGGTTATTCTTGGTCTAAGAGCCATTTAATGGCATGGAGTTTCTTAAGGCGTGAGTGAGTCGTGTGGTTGATCCCAATTTTTGGGTAGATGTTGGAACTTTTGGGGAATTATTAGGCGACCCGGGGTAGATTCAGGCGTAATTGGGCAGTATCTTTGTTTTACTATTGTTATTAGTGGAAAAAATGAACAACATGTTTGTTGTGTAAAAAAAGAAAAGTTCATGCTAATATATCCTTATATGATGTATTGACATGAAACACTTGATGGATGTAAATTATATGTAGAAAATATAATTATCCATTATCTATTAATGTTGCATGTAGCTCTCATCATGCATGTAACAGGAATTGGCATGAAATGGCATTCTGCATTTCATATGCACAGGAACATCGCGTGAAACGGGGTGTGAGTGCATAACATGGCATTTGAACAAAGCAGTTTTATCGGAGGGTTGTCCAGTAAATTATATCGAAGGGTTGTCCAACAAATGTTATCGAAGGATGTCCAATAAATTATATTGGAGGGTTGTCCAATGAATTTTGATATCGAAGATTGTCCAATGAGTTTTCAAAAACAAAAATCTTTTGTTTTGAAAATAGTTTTTCATACATGACAAATGCATGTGTGAGGGAGTTGGCGAGGACTCGAGACATGGGGTATGACATGTAGACATTCGAGTAGGAGTGTGCATATTTTTACTTGAATGTGTGTGTGTTTCCCATTGCATGTGCACTTAGGTGGGGAGTAGCCATTATAGGAGAATTCCTCTACTGGACATTGCTCACCCCGTTGTGGGAAAACATTTTCAAGTGCTGGAGGTATACCAGGAGGTGGACACATTTGAGGTCATAGTTGGGAAGAAGGTAAGAATTTGGCTTGTTATGTAATTTGTAAAATTTTGGACAGTTATCCAGTTTCTGTTAAATTTTGGACAGAAAACCCAGTTTTTGTATACTTAAAAAGAAAAGAGTTGTAATTAAACTCATTTTGTATGATTAATGCAGTTTGGCAAGGTTTTTTTTCCAGGTTTCATGTTGCCTTTGTAATAAAAAGGTTACTATATATCGAATTTAGGGTGTTTAGAAAGGAAAAAAAAAAATTTGGAGGGGTGCGGAAATGCGAAATTAGGCTTCAGCATGCAGGGTCACGACAGAGTTCTGGTCTCGACAGTGCGGGAAATGCCGAGAATCGGCTACCCTCTTTGGTAGTGGGTCGCGACGAGGAGTTCTGGTCATGGCGGAGGTTCTTTCACAGTTACGTGTCGCGACATGGTTCTCGGATTTTTAAGCCGTAGAAGCGTCGCCAACATGGCTTTCCCTTATTGCGATGAGGGTCACAGTTCTTTGTCATGACGATGTGTATGAGAGGTTTACTTATCATGACCAAGGCAGTCCTGTGAGAGGTTAGGGTCGCGACAGGAGTTTGGTTAGGTCAAGAGATTTCAGGTTGAGACAGAAAATTGTAATTATCCTGACGAGATTTCATGGAGTGGTGTCGCTGACAAGGTATTATTTTAGGATTGCGATAAAGTGGCCGGCGACTCTACCTCACCGCGATAGGGTTGGGCATGCGAGGTTAGCGTGCACGACCGGTGTGAAGCGCTATGTTGTGTGAAATGAGGCCGTACACAGCGATAGACCGGAGGCCACTCACGCGGACAGGCCTTGGCGCTGGCAGTGCGCGCATGGCGAGGGGGATGCAGCCATGACGAGATTTAGGCGGGGACGGAGGTTCCATCGCGACCTAATATGCTTAGTCGAGGCGAGTTTAGGTATGACATGAAGGTTATTAGCCGCTAACATGGCCTGTCAGATACGCGACAGAGATTGGCATGATAGGGCTGGGCGCGCGACAACGCAATGGAGTGCGCTGCGAGAAGGCCTTGGCGCGCATGACAAGAATGGGCGTGCATGACGGAGATGCGTACTTTCAGCGGGGAATTCTACCGTTACCCAACGGACTTGGCGATGATAAAAAAAAAAAGAAAAAAAAAGAAAAAAAGACCTTGGATTTAGGCATCTGCAATATGAAACTCTAAAAATATAAAAAGACATAGAATTAAGAAAATTGTTTAGAATGTGTGTATTTGATATGTTTTAGTAATTCTTGGGCTAGCAAGCTTTAGATTTGAAACCCTAAAAGATTCCTTACATGTTACAAAAAACCATTTGGTTATAAGAGATTTAGGGATTTCAACCAAAAATCATGTTTTATGGTAAAATCCCTAATTTTGGGAATTTAAAGAATTGATAGAATTAGAAATTTGGTGATGTTATGGCTTTTGGGAAAATATTCTAATTTATTTAAAATTCTCAAGTTAAGGAGCCTTTGAGATTTTAGGTTTAAATATTTTGGGTTCCTAGAAAAGAAAAATAGAGGAGGTCTCCTAAAACCTATGAGTGCGAAAAAAATTGTGCATCTAATAGGATGATATTCATATTATTCAACGATTTGTGACTCTTTTGAGGCTTCTTGGTTTTGCTAATACCTTAGAATATGAGGTAAGGAAGATTAATGTAGTTTTTCCTATATAAACAAAATATCTTGCTATTATATGTGATTATCAGTTTTGGAAGCTTCTATTTATTTATATCATGTGCTTGGATCAAGTACATTTTTTTTAAGAAAATGGTTGAGAATATTTTATGATAAGGTGAAAGTTATGGAGATATAATTTTGTATTTTTGTGAAATTGGAAACATTAAGGAAATATTTGACTTTGGTTTATATAGTCTCATTAAAGGGTTATAATAGTTGAAAAATATGACTCCAATCAATGGGTATAAACTTGACAAATATGGCCCCGATCAATGGGTATAAACTTGATAAATACGACCCTCATCAATGGGCTATAGTAATTGACAAATACGGCCCACGTCAATGGGTTATAGTAGTTGACACAATGACCCTTGTCAATGAGTTAGAATAGTTGACATTCTCAGTGCCCAGAGGCTCGATATGTTTTGGAGGCTCCAAGGCCAATCTTTGAACCAGCCCTTGTCAATGGGAGGAGGTGAGAATAGTTGACATTCTATTTAAACTAAATATGTTTGAAGCAACATAAGCTTTTGTGGCCCATGTCAGCGGGTTAAAAGT
Organism: Tetrastigma voinierianum; assembly: GCA_016808115.1. Classification (NCBI taxonomy): domain Eukaryota; kingdom Viridiplantae; phylum Streptophyta; class Magnoliopsida; order Vitales; family Vitaceae; genus Tetrastigma; species Tetrastigma voinierianum. Next base: position 702,503 of record JAEQBH010001653.1, read on the forward strand.
TGACACCATTCTATTTGAAACAAACATGTTTTGAAAACCCGAGATCATAAAGCGTTTTTGAAATGGCCTTGTCAATGTAGGTAAGAATAGTTGACATTCTATTTGCGACAAATATGTTTTGAAGGCAGAAGAGTGTAATTATTTTGGAATGGCCCTTGCCAACAAGTTAGAATAGTTGACATTCTATTTGAAACATATATGTTTTGAGAATCAAGTGCATAAGCATTTTGAAATGACCCTTGCAAATTGATTAGAATAGTTGACATTTTATTTGAAATAAATATTTTCAAAACCATGAGTATATTTGTTTTAAAATATTTGTGGATTTGATTATGATATGGAATTGTTTAAAAACATAAAATATGATGAACATCAATTTGAAATATATTTATATCTTATTTATTTATTACTGAGTTTTATGATATTTATGAGGGAAAAAATAATGTTATATCTCTAATTTTGAATTTAAAATATTTGATCCAATGAAACTATATTAACATTCCTTATTGAGCTTTTAGCTCATCTTGTGTTTATCATTTTCAAGTACCCTAGATCTTGGCGATGAGTGATTTTGGGGTAAGCATGGATGAAAGTGGAGAACTATTTGAGTTGGTGTTTATTGGAAAGACTTAGGATTGTTGGACTACTTTAATGCTCCAGGATTGAATGTTTGCGAACTTTAATTTGAAGGATTTTATGTTATTAGAATGTTACATTTTGAGAAAATTAGTTTTAGAAAATTTATCTTCTTGAAAGATGTTGATTTAATGACATTTTGGATGGTTTTATGCCATTAGGAGATGCAATTTTATGAAGTAGTTTATTTTCTTATTGAGCATATTTAGGACAAGTAGATTCATAGCGAAATTTTGAATGTATCATTCACATATGGGGTTTAGAATTTTATGTGTGAGATGAATGATAAATCCTTGATCGAAGTTTGAGGTGTTACAATTATTCCCCTCTTAAAAGCGACAACGTCATTCACGTGCACTCCCTTCACTGCATTTTGAGACGGTGCATGTTCTTGTTACACAAATAGTTGTACAACTGTAGTGGAAGCCAAGGTGAGGAAAAAAACAAACAAACAGAAAAATTACAAAGGGAATAATGAACAGAGTCTTGTGTAGCCACAATCTCCTTAAAGAAAATTCGCCTTCTCCAAGGGTGCTTGAGAATTCCATGGCATTTGCTTCCTAGGATACAATGGTCCCTAAATGATGGCAATAACACCTAACTTGCAGTCACTCCCAACGAACTAGATATGTTTGTATCTCTATCACGAAGAAGACAAAAAAGAAGAAGATGAAATATGGGTTTTTCCCACACTCCAAAGAGAGTCAGAAGCTCTCTTTAAATAGAAAATGGGAGGTTTTGGTTTCCAACTGTTTTAAAACAATAGAAGATAAAGCAATCAATACCCATAAAGAAAATTTAAAGGGTTTTTTTTTTATTACTCAATTGTTTCTACCTAAACGTTAATTTCATTCAAAACCGACAATTCCCCACATGAATGAAATTGACATCCAAACACACAAGACCAACAGTTTCTCACAAGTGATAGAGTATAGTGGTCGAAACCTGCATAGGAGAAGTAGGTGCCACCCTTTCCTTGTAGAAGTATGTTTACTCTACTAAATAAACAGTAGACACGATGTCCTTAAACCATTATGTCATTAGTGTAGATGATGACATACCACACACAAGAATCTTCCTAACATTTCCTAGTTCTCACTTTTATTTTCGTTTTGGCCATGAACATGTACCTAGTTCTGCAAGAGTTTACTAAGAATCGTGCCCTATTCAATTCCTTTTGAAGCGGCCCCGATTCACCCTTACATAGGTGATCTCTTATATTAAGAGTAGTTCATGTTATAACCGATGCATAGAAGTCATTAAAAGCATAACCAACCTTAACGTATGAGCATCCTTTGTTTCATCATGAGAAATGAACAAGGAAGATCGCGTTGATCAAATCAAGTTATTTACAATTTAGTTGTCCCTTTTGAATTTAGATCTTGGGATCTCCAGTCAGCTAGGTTGGATATCCATTTTATTAACTTATTCCTTTATGGGCTTTAGTCTCATTCCCCTCGATGATTTCTCAACTAACTTTTTGTTTAACCCTTTGGGTAGCAGATCCGCGATGTTATCCTTAGATTTTACATAATCTAGAAAGATAACCACAGTTGAGAGTAGTTGTTTAATGGTGTTGTGTCTACGACGAATATGTCTAGACTTACCATTGTACATACTATTTTGTGGTCTACCAATAGTAGATTGACTATCATAATGTATGCATATTGGAGGCACAAGTTTTGGCCACCTTGGAATATCCTCTAGGAAGTGGAATAGTCATTCAGCCTCTTCCCCACATTTATCTAGTGCTATAAACTCATATTCCATCGTGGATTTGGTAATAACCCTTTGTTTTGAGGATTTCCATGTTAGCTACTCCTCCCAATGTAAACACATTGCCACTTTGGGATTTTGAGTTTTTAACATTAGATATCCAATTAGCATCGTTGTATCCTTCAAGTACAGCAGGATATCTTGTATAATACAACCCATAATCACGAGTAAATCGTAATTATTTTAATACTCTCATAATTCTTAGCCATTGCTTGGCTCTTGGATTACTCATGTATCTACTCAGTTTGTTAACCACATAAGGTATGTAAGTGTTGCCGATATTAAGTACATTAGATTTCCTATTATCCTAGAGTATTCTACTTGAGAAACACTCTCTGCTTTATTCTTTAAGAGATGTAGAGTTACATCTATCGGTGTTTTGGCTACACCAGAATTATCTTTGTCAAATTTTCTAAGAATATTGTCAACATAGTGTGACTGACTTAAAATAAGTCCATTTGACGTTCTTTTGGCTTTTATCCTCAATATAACATAAGCAAGTTCTAAGTCTTTCATGTCAAACCTTGAATTCAACATGTTCTTAGTAGATGTAATCATCTGATCACCACTACCGACAATAAGAATGTCATCTACTTATAGACATACAATGACATATCTATGTTATGTATCTTTAACATAGACTCACTTGTCACATTCATTTATTTTAAATCCATGTGACATCATAACGTTGTCGAATTTCTCATGTCATTGTTTTGGTGCTTGTTTTAATCCGTACAGGATTTCACTAATTCTGAGACTTTCTTTTTGTCTACTTGCAGACGAGAAAAACCCTCAGGTTGCTCCATGTAGATTTCTTCATGTAAATCTTTATTTAGAAAGGTTGTTTTTACATCCATGTGATATACTTCAAGGTTCCTTAAAAGTAATGATTGCAAACACCGTCCTTATAAATTTATTCTCAATCACCGAACTAACATGTGTCAAAATGATTAAGGCCTTTAGTTTGTTTGTAGCCTTTGATAACAAGTCTCACTTTGTACTTGTCAATTGATCTATCTACTTTCCGTTTTCTCTTAAAAACCCACTTGGAGCTTAAAGGTTTACAACCTGGTGGAAAATCCACTAGTTCCCAAGTATAGTTATATAGTATGGAATCAATTCCACTCTTAATGGCGTCTTTCCACGTGACAATCTCTGTAGAGTTCATTGCTTCTTTGAAAGTCTAAGGTTCCCGTTCAAGCACAAACGTCAAAAAATCTAGACCAAAAGATTTTTCTGTCCTTAATCTTTTATTGCACCTAGGTTCTACCTCTCCGTCTTTATCTTGATCATGACTATTTTCATTAATAGTCTCAAGCACTCATATCGACGAGCTTGGCTCTTCTCTAGATTTACATGGAAATACATCTTTAAAGAATGATGCATTCCTTGATTCCATTATCGTGTTCTTGTGAATATATAGGATATTCTACTCATGGATAAGAAATCGATAAGTAGTACTGTTATGTGCATAACCAATGAAAATGTAATCAACAGTTTTAGGTCTTATTTTCACCTTTTTAACTTTGGCCAGACATTCCCACACTCGCAAGTATTTATAGGATGGTTGTCGTCCTCTCCATAACTCATATGGAGTCTTCTCTGCTTTCTTTTTAGGTACCTTGTTCATAAGGTAATTAGCAGACAAAACGGATTCTCCCCACATGTTTTGTGGTAGACCAGAACTTATCAACATTGCATTCATCATTTCCTTTAGAGTGTGATTCTTTCACTCAACCACTCCATAGGATTGACGCGAACAAGGTGCTGTGGTTTCACGTATAATCTTTTGTTGAGCACAAAAGTCAACATATGGCTATTCATGCTCAACACCTCGATCACTTCTTACCACTTTAATTTTCTTGTTGAGTTGATTCTCAACTTTGTTTTTATAGAGACCAAATTTATCTATCACCTCATCCTTACTTTTAAGTAAGTATACATAACATTACTTGGTGTTATTGTCAACAAAGGTAATAAAATATTTATTACCACCTCTTGTTTGTACAAGCTTCAAATCACATATATCACTATGGATTAAGTCAAGAGGTTCAGCAGCTTTCAACACTTCCCTTGAAAAAGATGAATCAAGTTAGTTTTATTCTCAACACAAGTTTCACACTTATGCTTTGCATCAATTTGGAAATTTGGTATATGATTTAAGTTAATTAATCTATGCAATATATCATAATCAACATGTCCTAATCTACCAAGCCATAAATTAGACGACTCAAGCATGTAAGTAGAAGTACTCGCTTTATTCATGTTTGACTTAATTATAGTCATTACATTCAACTTCCACATAACATCCCTCACAAACCCTTTCCCAACGTACATGCCACTTTTGGATAGTACAAACTTGTTTCACTCAAACACCAACCTGAATCCATGGTTATTCAACAATGAACCAGATACCAAGTTCTTTTAGATTTTAGGCACATACAAGACATTGGTCAGAGTCAGCTCCTTCCCAAACATCATCTTTAAGACCACTTTTCCTTAGCCCTTGATGTCTAAAGTAGTAGAGTTCCCCATGAACACCTTTTCCACAGTCTCAATTGGTTCAAAGGTGGAGAACATCTTCCATCCGAACACACGAGCTTAGAGTACTGTGGTCAATCCACCATTCCTCGATCGATCCCGCCATGTTCACTCGCACTCAACCTCGACGTGTTCCACAAAGAATCTTGGCCTTGGCTGAATCGTGTGCCCCTTTCTTCTTAGATTCGCTATTGTCTTCTTCAATGCAAAGTCCAATAATTAGATCTTCGATACTCATTTCCTTTCTCTTACGCTTAAGGTAATTCTTGAAGCCTTTCCAAGTTGGAGGCAACTTCTCAAAAATAGATGCAACTTGAAAAGTTTCGCTTAACATCATTCCCTCAACGTTGATCTCATGGAGGATTACCTGAAGTTCTTGGAATTAACTAACCATGGTATTGGAATCTACCATTTTGTAATTGAGGAAACGGCCCGTGACAAACTTCTTAGCCATAGCTTCCTCATTTTTATATTTTCGATCTAGTGATTCCCATAGTTTCTTGGCTGATTTATTATCTGAATACACATTGTATAAAGAATTAGTCAAAGCATTCATGACATAGTTTCTACATAGAAATTCAGAATGTTTCCAAGCATCCACAACATTGATGACTTGGATTTCACACTCATCTTTTTTGAGCTTAGGAGCTTCTTCAGTCAATAATCTCGCAAGATTCAAGTTGGTCAGGTAGAATAGCATCTTTTGCTACTATCGTTTAAAGTTGCGTTCATTGAACTTCTCGAGCTTCTTCCCTAGAGAAATAGAAGCAGGCCCGAAAGTGTGCACCATTGGTGCTTGGGCAGCAACAGTGGGGGCTGCTACTTGGCCAGATTCATACCAATATTTCTTTTTTCAAAAAAAAAAGGAAAATTACTTCTATAGAGTATTCCAAGGAAAGACTGGTGGGGTATGGAAACCCGGGCTAGGAACTAGCCTCCTTAGACATAATATTCAGTTCCCAAGAAATATTAGAGGGGTCACAAACGGTCCCGATTAAGATCCAACCTTCTTAGACAAAACTCCTCTGTATCGTAACTTCTAATTTCCTAAGACCAAATAGGAATTGTCACAAGCCCACAAAGTGAGTGTAGAGTTTAGCCTAATAGGCTTATCTCCTTAACATGTATTCCTCGTAAGGAAAACCATAACCATAACTAACCTTGTAGCCTAGTGGTAGAGCATTTACCACTTGAATGTCAAGTCATGAGTTCGAAACCCTTCCTTGTACTTTTGTAACAAGTATTTTCTATAATAAACCAATAAACCACCTTATTTGTTTGGTTTAAAAAAAAAATTCCTTTTGTTTTCCATCTTTTCCTTAAAAAAAGTTTACAAGAAAACCTCATTTTGTCTTCTTTTTTTTTTTTTTCCAAATGATCAACAAACCTTATCGTTAGTTTAAAATTAGGGGGAATTATGCTTTAGGGTTAAAGGGGGCCTTGTATTTAATAAAGAGTTCATCAAACCGTTAAAATTAAACATAAGGCTATATAACTTGATGAGACAAAAACGCCCCTTAATAAATTAATTTTCTTCCAACCAAATCCATCCCAACCCAATAATTCCCACCCACCTGCCCAAGACCTAGCCAGCCCATCCAATATTCTCTTTTCTTGTTTTTTTAAATGCACCACTTTATTATTTTTAATTAACTTGATAAGATAATATCTTATTTTCACTTATTTAGAATATTTACTTAATTAAAAAACTATTTTTAAAATTTTATTTATTCATTATTTTTATTTTCTTTATTAGAATTTTATTTTGTATAATAACTATGTTCAAGTAAATTAACTTTTAATATTTAAATACATTAACATATATCAATAATTAATCTAATACATATTCATGATACTTTTTATTTATGATTTTTGTTTTATTTTATTATTTTTAATACTTTTATATTTTAAATATTTATAAACCTTAATTTTTAAAAAATAGAAATAAAAAATAGTATCCACAAGTTACATTATTCACTAAATTAAGGTAAAAAGTAATATACAAGGAAATAAAAGTAGAATAACAAATAAATAAATTTATAAAGAATAATCTTTTAATTAAGTAAACCTTCAAGTTCCTCTCAACTTCTAAAGGATAAATAAAAAAATAAAGATAAATAAGGGTTTGTTGAAGGATTAATTAAAAAAAGATAAATAGGGGTTTGTTAGAGCATACAACGTAATTACACTAAGTGTATAACGAAAATGTACTAACTGTACAAAGGTGTATAAGCTTGCATTTTATGGCGGATCGTGATTTGGCTTATCCAAAATCTCTTTCATAGACTGTATGCTAATGCACTAATCTGTCATTATTTATATGTATTTGTGGATACAATACTTAGCTCACTCATAATAATAATTTAACTCAGTTACAATATGCTGCTTATGTCATAAATTTCTCAAATTAAAAAATATATATATAGAAAATATAGTTGATTTCATTTTTTTTCATTATTCTCATCACCAAAAAAATTTAAAACATGCTCATATTAGTTTTTAATAATAAAAAATAAAGATTTGTTGTTTTGTACGCAATACACTAATTGAATAATTGTATGCATAAACATACTAAATGTGTAAGGAGGTAAAGGCACTTTTCATACTTCATAGAACATTAATTTTTACAAACATTTTCCAAGAGCCTTTTATGCAATAAACAACTCATTTCTAATATATTTGAATCATGCAGTGGAAACATGCATATATTAATTTTTAATAAAGAAAAATAGGGATTTATTGTAGTGTGCAAGGTGATTACACTAATTGTAAAAGACAAATGTACTAAATATACAAGGGGTCTATAAGCTTTCATTTCTCCTAGGATTTTGATTTTTTTTTTTTTTTAAATATTTTTTCTAAGTCATATGTTATTAAACCAACATAGAACATACTTTCTAAATCTTTTTTTTTTTAAATATTAATGGAAGATATTATAATTACGGTTTTTATTTCTATAAAATAAAAATAATAATATTAAAAATCTTCAATTTATTAATTTATTTTTTTATAGGTGAATGTAATTTATATATTCAAAATTGATTTGTTTTATTACATTTATTAAAATAAAAACAAAAATATAATAAAGAAAATAAAAATAATGAATAAATAAAAATTTGTTTTCCTTTTGATTAAAAAAACAATGTAAATTGAAAACACACAGAAACAACATGAAGAGGGAGAGAGAAAAATTACAAAGAAAAGAGACACGTTGAGTCTCGTGAGTTGCATTACACTTTGGGTAGAGTTCTATGAGCATGTCTTTCAGAAAAGATCCTGACGCTTTATATATAAACTTCAGATAGAAGATGAATAGAAGAGATGAACTTAAGGAATTGAAGTCTTCAACAGTTTTAATTTCAGCGAAAAGGGAAATCAATATGATTATAAAAGTATTAAAAAGAGTTTCCAAATTAAAGGAAAATTGAATTTCATTCCAAACCGATGAAAAATCCAACAGTTCACACTTTATCCGTCAAAATATCTCGATACTTCCGAGGTATTCCTTCAGGGTATGGGTTGTCCCCCTTTGCTCCCTCAACCTCATTCTTCTATTAAAATATGATTTCTAAAGTTGGAGTTGTTCCATGAAAATAACATCAAAATATCGATTGTTGTATTCTCCAGAGGTTAAGATTTCATTGAGATTTGCCCGTTTGGAAAGAATGTATAAGGAAAGAACGGACCACTACAAAGTGAATAGAATCAATAGGTGTAAAAACAAATAATAAAATAGAATAGAATATTATGAAAACCAATAATTTAATATTTAATATTATTAAGTTTTTTTTTAATTTTAAGGTCTACTTAAAATTAAATAAAGAAAACCAACACCACCTTAATACTGTTTCTCAAAATATAGCAATCCTTCCAAATTTTGTGTTTTTTTCTTTTGGTTAATGCGGGTTAACTTTTTATCCTGATGAATAAATACCATTTTTTTTTTTTTGACAATTAAACACTTGTGTTACAATGTAGTAAATTGTTTCATTGGGACTCCAAGCCGAGACCCTTTCTCTCTTCATGTCTTGCCTATTTAAACATTAAACCCTCTACTAGATACCATATAAGCTAGACATGAATAGATACCAATGTTCTATACTTGTTTCTATTACACACTAAGAGGCCCATGGGACAAACCAACCTACACGCATAGGCTCAAGTATGAAACTGAAAGATTTGTGTTGGAGCCTGGGAATTATCACATTTATAAAGAAGAAATAAGATTATTGGGTTTGATGTAGGAGGCCAAGGGTTAATAAAATAATTTAAACTTTACGAAATAAAATATCAACTATTAAGATAAGTGTATAATATGTTATGCTAATTCGATTAACAAAAATGTTAAGCTAATTAAGGAATTATGTTTGGATGTCATGAAAATAAATCCACAGTTTACTTTTAGATTATCTATTTTCATTGCAAAATATAAATAATCATTAAAAATTTAAACCTTTGAAGAAAAAGGATTCTTTTTTCTTAAGCCTTAAGACCCGTTACAAGGGTATGATGGTCATTTCATATTTCAAACTCAAAAGTTCAAAAAACTCAAATATTCATCATGTAATTGTATGTAACAAATTATCAAATTTCTATCTAAACTAGTAAAATAAATAAATTGTATTATTCTCCATTCTTAACTTTAACCAAATAGATCCATAATTTTTTTTTTTTTTTTTTTGCATTTTAAAGGATAAAGCATTGTGTTTATGTTGTTTGGAATGTCCGATCATTCAATTACTGCATTACCGAGTTTCTATGGAAAGGGCATATTTTCTCGGATTTCTACACAAAATAGACACATTCGGTTTACAAAGGCTTCCTCTCTAAGTCAAGTTTTCTTTATATCCTGAAGCTTCTCTTCTTTTTCCATTGTCTTATACAATATCCAGAGTTTCCTTTCAAAATGCAAAGAAAAGTCTCTAGAAAATGAGCCCCAAAAACTCTTGTTTGACTAAGGGAGAGTGAAGATTTTAATGTATGTCATCATCTTCATTAAGACTCAAATCCTTCCTTTCTTCTTTCAAAACAAAACCCAATTAAGGAGATCCCTTATAAAGTTTAGGCCTAAAAGAACATCCAATACTAGTCCCAAAAAATAAAAGAAATGGGCTAGAGAAAAATTTTCGTCTAGACACAAGGACGTCTAAAAAGAAAAAGAAAAAAAAAAAGGATCAAGAAAATGATCTTAAATATATTTATTAAATAAAAGTTTCACTTCATGTAAATTATTTGAGTCAAAAGCTCAGGCATCTTCTTTTTTTTTTTTTGTGAGACAAAGCTCAGGCATCTTATGCCCAAGAAACAATAACTTCATCAAATTAACTATGTTATATTATTGACATTTTTTCCGTCAATTGCTATAAGTGAAAGAAAATAAAACTACAGATCTTCGAATGAAAGGTTCTCTTGATCTTCATCAGGGCACATTGATGGAAGGCTTCAGCTTTCATCAATTTGGGGATTTTCATGTTCTTCAACTCATTCATTGATCTCAACAAATCAGGCGAAATAATCTTTGTTAGGGATGTTTTTCTCCAAGCATTCTAATACTTTTGTCATCGTGGAAAACAAATCATGCTGTCAAGAAAAAAACTTTGTGAACACTCATCTAATGGGAAGAATAAATAACACTGGGAGAACATGCAACATAATAAAAATATATAAGTTTCAAATATAAAAATATTAAAATTTATTTCATTGATTTTTTTTTTTGCAATAATAAATATTTCTTGAAGTTATTCTCTTTTCAAAAATTTTGGTTATTAGTTGACTTCTTTTATTTTTTTTATTTGAAGATGATATTAAAAAATAAAATCATTTAACTTTTACTCACTCATTCCCTATTTTTCTCTCTTGTTATCTTCTAGCACATTTTCCTCAACCAAGGAGGGGTGACTTTTTAGTCATTCTTAACCTGAAATCACCTCTCTACATATCTTTCTTTCATTTTCTTACTCAATAAAGTAGTTCTTCACAAATATTTAGATCTTATCTTTTTTCGTGTTATTGTCATCTTATTGCGGCGTTTAGTTTGTCGGTGACTTGTTACGACATGGTTGTTTTCATGTTGTCGCCGATCTTATTACGACATTTGATTTGTCGCTTTCTTATTACTGCGTTTGATTTGTTGTCGGTTTGTTAAAATGTGGTGCTTTCGTCGTCTTATTACAGTGCTTTATTTTTGTGGAGGCGATTCAGACAAGCAAAACACATTCGATCAATCGAAGATATCAAATTATGGTCATCAGTGTTCGGCTTAGAATTGGCACTATCTTCATCCCCAATGTTTCACAAGAGGATGTCTACTTCGAAGTTCAAGTTTGATGAAGATTTGAAGGTTTAAACATGAAGTCCTTGGAGAGAGTTAGGACTATGTTCAAAATTGAGTTTGGACTCGAATCAGTTCTGGACTCTTGGAGCCCAAGGCAACTGGAAGGAAAAAATGAAGAGGATATGACTTCTTTGGATCCTATGGATAATGTTAAAGGTCAGAAAATCCACCTAGGAGATAATCTCTTGGATTAAGTTGGAACACTAGTAGGACTCCACTCTAAAGAGGATTCCTTGGTGCCTAAGTATACTAATTCCCGATGTGACAATCTGGAAATAATCTCAGTGAAGAGATAATGTTGAAATTCATAATTAGATAATGCAAGGCTTTGTTACATGCCAAAGTCATGTGAAGTGCAACTAGGATTTATCATCATCCTACAGGTAATGGAAAGCCCCTCCGATCTAATTATCTAAACTATCAAACAAGATTTGAAACCTACCGGGTTTAGACTTGTAGATATCTTTGTGTCTATTATTCTAAAAGAAGATGGTTATTTAGAAGATGAAATCTGAAGAAGATTCGATGGGTTAAACATCTTGTCGCTGAAAGGCCGAGGTAAAGTTGGATTACTTAAGTGCGATCCATAGTGTGGGGATGTTTCGAAACTAGAGCTTTTGGACTAGGGAATAACACATGCAATCTGCAAGCTTCGAGGCCAAGGTACTTGAGGAGCTAGGTACCAACATGCTTAGGATCTATTTGGCAAGAGGATAATGATCAAATCTCAAAAGATCTGGACTTCTAAGTTATCAAACTAGATTAGAAACAAATTAGATTTCTATTTTAAAGAGGATACTTGGGCTACAAGTTTCCTTATTCCGCTAGGATAGCTTAAAGGAAAGTATAGAAGAAACTAAAGTCAGTAAGGATATAGAGTCATATTAGGATAATGATCTGCCCTATCAGGGGCTTCCCGAGGCTATAAGTTAGGGCTTTGGAGTTTATCATCTTTTGTATTCTACAAGCCCGATCTTGAGGGAAGAGCAAGATCAAAAATTGGAAGGGATGTGTTGAAGGAGTGCGGAGTGCAGATACTCAATTGAGGTATTGCACTTTAAAAGTCTTTCACCTTTGGTGAAAGATGATGTTCTTTAATTTCTTCATCTTTTATTGTAATGTGGGATTGGGTGTGCGATGTTGTAGAGAGGGGAACAAAGGGAGTTCATTTTGAATTCCACTATAAGTGATTATGTTTCAAGAAGGGACGTGGGTAGAGAGGGAGTTTCATACCACATAAGACAAATTATGAATCTTGAATCAGATCAGTAGAAATCCTTGCATCTGGGCATAGCCCCGTAGATATAGGAAGGTTGCCGAATCATGCACATATATATATATATATATATATATATCCGACAATGGAGTTCAAACTACTTGCACAAAGTTTAGACAACCCCCACAAAGTCTGAACATGAACAATGTCCCAAGTTCAAGAACTGAGTCTGGACACACTGAGCGAAGTTTGGACTCACTGCACATTAGAGTACGGACACACCATACTAAAGTCCGGACACACTACACATTAGAGTCCGAGCACATCAAGGACAGTGTCTAGGAACACACACTTATTAATTGATAATCGGTATGTTGAAGAACTGAATTAGTAGATATTCTAGTAACTATATTATCAAATTTGTAAGCTTTATGCAAATATATTATGTTATTAACCTGGATATTGTTTCATCATATATGGTTAGCAATTTGTTTCTTGGATCTATCGATCTGCAAGTTTGAATCAATAGTAGTATTTTTCCTTTAAAAAAAGTAACTTTTACTCTTTTATATTTATATTGATGTGATAAGATAACAAAGAAAAGATATGATAAAAGGTAAATTTTCTCTCCCTTAGTCTTTAAATAAAAATAAATACTTAGGGATTAGTATAAAAAAAATTTTAAAATGATTTAAATAAAATTTTAAAAATTTAAATAAAAATAATTCAATATTGATTGATAAAAATAAAATATAAAAAACAAAACCTAAAGGATTAGTATAACATAATTCAAAAGAAAGAGTTTTAATCTTTTTAGGGTCTGTTTGGTGCATGTTTTTGAGAACATTTTTTGAAAATACAAAGAACACCCCTATTTTGGTGTTATCTGAAAACTGTTCTTTTTCTTCTCTAAATTTTGTGTTTTTTTGTGTTCTTCATGTTTTTCCAAAAAAAAAAAAAAAAAAAACTTGGAACTAAACGTACTCTTTGTGTTTTCGTTCTTCTTATTTTTGAGAACAAAAAAACAATTTTCAAAAACGATAAACAAACTACCAACAAATAAAATAGTTTTTCTAATTGAAGAATAAGAAAATGTTAAAGAGAAAAGATGTCCGGTGAAAAAGCTTTTGCAGGCATATGGGTTGATCAGGTTTTAAATAATAGGTGGGCAGGCCCGAACCAAGCCCAAATGCCAGGCTTAAGAGGAGATTAAGGAGTAGGCCCAGTACCAGTGCTCGGCCCTTGATGATATCCCCCAAACACAGGCCCAAAACGAGGGCCCAATTCACCCCTTCAAAAGGTTGATGGCTAATCAGCCCAAGTATCAGGTATTAAGGAAAACACTATTTCCTCATTAATTTCTCCAATTAGGGAAGTAGGATATTTCTAATAATTGCATCAATTATCATGTGTCGATTAACGATAAGGAAAGAAAATATCTCACCCAATGGGAGAAATATTGTATCATCATCCAACAAGGAAAGGTATCATTCTGTATCATCATCCAACTAGGAAAGTTATCATGATCACCCATTATAAATACCAGGCCACCCATCGGTGAAAGGTACGCAAAAAAATTCATTCCCTAAGCAATTGATCTTCTCTTCCAGGAAGAACTTAGGCATCGGAGGGACAGCGGGCGTCCGTAATCCTTTTGTTTCTTATTTTTGCGGAGGGCGGGCATCGGAATCGATGGACCGACCCAGCAATTTCAACAAGCTTTAGCCTATTTCGATTGAAAAGCATCATCGGTTTGGCAGATGCGTAGGAGCAACGGAGTTCCTTACAGAAATAAGGCGATCTCGGTGGTAGTGGTATCAGCTTCGGGGAGCATAGCGGGAGATCGCGTCAATCCCCTAAGGATGCAAGACCAACAAGGCAACATAGATAGCCGACCTCCCGGAGGCTGCTTAGAAACTACACGCCCGTGCAGACGAGATGGAGATGCCAGTCTCATAACCAGCTTTCTTTGAGAGGTTGGAGCAACTCACCGGTGTCTAACGCCCCCAAGGCGTGGCAGAGGCGAGGCCAAAACATTACCCAAGAAGGACAGCAACACCTCGACCCTCCTCGAGAAGCAGATGGAGAAGGAGAAACTAGCCAAGCCAAGGAGCATGATCCTTACAAACCCCTTGGAGAGAATCGCAATGAGGAGAGGCATGGTAGGGACAACAGAAGCGAGGGACCCATCCCTTATTAGCAAGAAACAAGGGAGCGGCCATGGGAGCAGAGGTTTAGGGACATCCAATAAGAGCTCAGCCGCATGAAGGAACCTGTAAAGGGTCGAGCTCCAGTCTCTATGGTCGCCTTGGTACAACAAACTAAATCCCCATTCACAGTTGGGGTGCTGCACTTCCCTCTTCCAGCACAATTCAAAATGCCGCAAATCGAAACGTTCGACGGAACGAAAGACCCCATTGATCACCTCAATACATATAAGAACCAGATAGAGCTGCACGGATATCAGGACCCCATATAGTGCAGAGCCTTCGCTATCATGCTAAAGGTCGCAGCATTGGCCTGGTTTAACAAACTCCCACCGTCTTCCATCTCATAATTCACAGAGCTTTCCATCACATTCGTTTCCCAGTTTATCAGAGCAAGGATGTACAGGAAGCCAAGTTATCACCTTCTGACCATAAAGCAGAGCTCGCAGGAGAGCTTGAGGTCATATGTTCAGAGATTCAACGCTGAGTCATTAAAAGGTAGATATTCCCGATGAAAAGTTCGCCATTACCGCTTTCATCATAAGGCTTGAGGTGCAGTCGAAAGACCTAATGTTCTTGATTAGTGCCCAAAGTATAATTTTGAACCCTAATTGGCCCATAGGTTTTGAGTGCTTTTGTGTGCTAATCATTCTAATTAACTGATTTGCACATTAAGGTCCCTACTATTCACAGTGCATTTGTGGCAGAATTTTACTTGGGTTTGCGAGCTAATCGTTACTTAAGGCCCATTTGGAGTCGATCCGAGGCATGAAGGAGAATTTGAGTCAAACTCGACATAATAGATCGAGAGACGGGAGAAAGAAGAGTGAAAATAGGAGAAATAAGAAAGAAGAGGATCTTTAGACGAGGTTGCGGGGATGCGAGTAGGAGCGATGGCCGCGGGATGCAAGAGCCGGTGAATTTAGCTATGCACGGTTTTTGTTTAGCATAGCGAGGATTCTTTGATGCATAGCGAAAATTAAAATTTGCTATCCTGGAAATTTCACCAAATGGCTAGCGAATTTCGCTAGCAGCGAAAATTCTTTGTACATAAGCGAAAATTTTGAATTTCGCTATGCCTTGTATTTTCGCTATGCTAGCGAAATTCACCGCATAGCGAAAATCCTACAATTTTATTGGCGACCTCGTTTTGTATTTTACCAATTTGTCCCTATTGTAATCATGTATTTTAGGTATTTTGGTATTTCACACATTTTGGTTGACCATGCATAAGCCATCTGCTTTTGTAGCCTAACTTTCAATCTTTCGGTTCACGGCGGCTTTTGTTCGATTTTCTCTCTTCTCTCCTCTTTCTCTCACTTTCTCGGCTGCAAGCCTCCTCCCAGGGATGACAACTCGGATGGCAGCTAGACCTCTTCCTCCTTGAAGAGGGAGAGACCCTTTGAGTGAATGTTTGAAGGTAAAAATCTTTGTCCTCATTTTAACGCACGCATTTATGGTATTTATGTTTATTTCTCACCTTAGGTTAAATCTTCTAGGCACACCCTCAGCCGACATGTGTTAGCAAGCTTTTAGTTCACAGGTGGATGCTTATCTTTGATCTCACATTATCCGGTTAGTTGTTTCCTATTAGTCCTTGCGGGGTAGGTTTTGAGATATGATATCCTTTGTTAGGAATATTTTTTGCCCGAGTTAAATCTATGTTTCAAAGGGAAAATCATAGGATTACAGGTTTTAAAGCTAAATGAAGATCAGGTTCGGGGAAATGACTATATGACATGCTCCCCAATGCGAGAAAAGACCAGAGGACATGGTAGTTGCCTTAAAACCCTAAACCCGATGGCCGAAACTCAAGGAGTTCTATTACATTTTATTTTATTTCTTTTTCAGTTTGCAAACCCTGACCTTGTTTTTGCAAACCTTAAATCCGATTAAATTCACCATTTTGATTTCCTCAAATCATTTTATGCAGAAGAAAACCCATCCCACGAGTGTTCGATACTAGACATTATCTTTGCGGTAACCCGGCTCACGGCGAGTAGGAGAACAGGAATATAAATTTGTTGATTCGCATCACCTACCGTCAGCGCGAATCAAGCGGTGCCGTTCTTAGGGGATAGTGCCTAAGTCGCGAATGATGACTTGTTGAACACTTGTGATCCTCATCACAAGTTTTGGTAATTCTTTTATATTTCATTGTCATTTTTTTTCATTTTATATAAAAAAAATTTTCCTCTGAGGGTATTTTGGTGTCTTGTGTGCCTTATTTCAAGCTACTTGAGTTGAATATTCGAGTGGGGTTAAAAATTCGAAGGCAAGCGATTCGATGCGAGGTTGATGGGAAAATTGAGAGAAAATGGAACCCCAGCGTGAAGACTACGATCGGGAGGTAACCACAGAGCTTACATGACAATGAGGATTACATGAACCTTCCATGGCGGTGGCTTAACTTTGTAGAGAGAAATCAAACCCTAGGTCTATGAGAGGAATATAGAGACCCGATGGATGAGTGCACTTTGTCTATAGTGTTCCCTCAACATGTACCTCCTCCGCATCCACAGTATGCTTCTTTGTACCGGCCTCAACCACCATAGCCCGTCTCCCCGATTGAAGCGGCAATTTTGGACCTTACTAAGGCGGTGGGTGATGCGTGGATGAACAAGAAATTCAATGTCCAATTGGGTGAAAAAATCTATGCGAAAGGAGAATTCTGGACCAAGATTGATGGGATTTGAGCGATGATTTTGAGCATGAATGGGACTGACACGCAGATTCAGTGAAGACTGTGAGTGATCGGCCAATGTCCACCGGAAGGAGTGTCAAAGTGGCACCATGGTAGAGTCGTGTGCCTACGGCGCCATAGAAAACACGGTGGAAAATTTTGAATCCTCAGTTAATTCTTTGCCCTATCACGCATGGGGAGAAGAAGGCAACCTTCCGATGATTGAGAAGCGTGGACATGAAGCAGTGGAAGGGACAAAGAGCCTATCATTCAACCAAACCCCATAGATTTGGATCCTGTAATGCCTTTATGACCCAAAACAACCCACTTTGCTAGTACCCCCTCGGTTGACCAAGTACATCTTTGCCCATTACCTGGCCTGACAATCCACAAAGCACCCACCAAAAGGCCACCCGAATCCTTGCCTATCTTTGAAAAACTTGAGAATTAGTAGCGCTTTGTACGGATTTTGTCACTACCTCAAACAAGATGGCATTTTGCCTGAGACCGCATGGCACGAGTGGATGGTTGGTGCGGTCGGATTTGGAGCACCGAACCCCACCATTTCGAGCCCGCCGGTTCAGTGACCTCAGGCCTAAGGAAGTGGTTTGGGAAGCATAGTCCTCCCACTTTTGTTTTAATTTTCTTGCTTTGTTTTTGTTTTATCGTATTTTTATTTTATTTAGATTAATTTTTCTTCTTAGATTTTATCTAATTTTTAGTTAATTTATGTTTTTAAATTGTTTTGCTTTGTAATTTTCCTAATTTTTCTTGTGTTAATTTTTGCAGTTTGTGTGCAAATTTTGAAGCAGAAATGTAAATTTTGAAGCTTGGATTGAAGATCAGGGCAATCTGGAGCAGTAGGAATTTTCGCAAGCTTAGCGAAAATTTCGCAATCCTAGCGAAATGCGAAAATTTCGCTACAGGTGAAATTTTCGCTAAGCTAGCGAAATTTCGCTAGCCTATTGAAATTCCACAGAGATAGCGAAATTGAAATTTTAAGCTAGGGTAGTAAATTTAAGCTAGCTAAGCGAAATTCGCCCAGCCTAAGCGAATTACAGCTAGCTAAGCGAAATGGCATGCGTGAGGCCTTATAAAACAAAACATTACCGCAGTGTTTTCCAAATTTTTAATTATTTTATTTTATTTTATTTTATTTTCTTAATTAAATAAAAAACGTTTGACTTTATATATATATATATATATATATATATATATATATATATATATATATATAATTTTAAAAAACAAAAGAGAAACAAAACAAACGTTTGTTTTTTATTTTATTTTATTAAAAATAAAAATTGTCTCTTATAAAAAAATTAAAAAAAATTTTATTTTATTTTATTATTTTTATTTTAATTTTATTTTATTACTATTTATTTTCTTTGATTTAAAAAAATCAAAAAATTCAAAAATTTTCCTTTATTAGACATATGAAATTTTTATGAAACATAAAGTACTATTTATGTCAAATTTTAAATGAGCTAAGCGATTTAAACAAAATGCGAAATTTAAGCTAGGCTATGAGAAATTTAAGCTAGCTAAACATGCGAAATCTTGTAACATAGCAAAATTTTTTTGCTATAGGCCCCACTTTGCCTTCAAATTTTGTTGCTCACTTAGCACTTTCATCGAACTTGGGTTTGGCGTTCTTGGTACCGTTGGAAAGCTTAGAGAGTGTAGAATCCAAATATGGCCAGAAAAAGAACATTTTAGAGATTATGAAAGTGTAATTTTAAAAATGGTGAGTGATCCTTTTCCTCTCTTTTCTTCCCTAACTTGTTTGTTGAAGCCCAAGCGGGTGAATAAGATATCGATGGAAAGCTTGTGAAAGTCTCCTATCTAGCAATGATCACATCTCATCAAGGTAACACTTCCTTTTCTAATTTTCCAATCGAGCCACATTTGGGGCAGGGATGCATGGGTTAGGGGAGGGAGTTAGCGAAGGAAGTGGCTTTGTATATTTATTCTTTTGTACTATTTTATACAAGGCTTATTTGTGATATTCGGTGAAACTGCTTGGGTCCCTACTTTCTATAAAGTACATTTATACTAAGCAAACACTTTTTCAAAATTTAGACACTGCTTTTATTCAAAATTTTTGTGTGTTGTGCCTAGCCCATGGTTTGAAAAAATTGAAAATTTACATTAAATTTTATTGATGTTCAGATTGGTTCCATGCTTAGTTGAGTGAATGATTAGTTGAATTCTTATTGATTTCGACCTTTTTCTTCCACCTTTAGCTAACCACACACCGGGCACATTGGGTTTCAATGATGAGGTGAAAAAGCTGCAACCCTCCTTACTTTGCATAACCTACCTAGTTTCATTGACCACTTTATTAGGTTAGGATTTGTGGAAAGAAGGCCAAGTAGTGTGAAAAAAAAAAAAAAGAACAAAGAAAAGAATAAAAATTGCAATGCTTTACTTACTTATATGAAACTTAAGACACGATCAGGGGTATGTAGCCTTTAAAACCGGTCTTACACTAAACCTGTGGTTTGGAGCCACCGACTTAGTGCTCGCTACACAGGTGGATGGGTGGAGTTTAGCAAGTTGTGAGTCTTTGGAGTCTGAAATCATTAAGTCAGGGGTGAAATCTGAAGAGTTTATTGGTCGAAAGATCGCCATGACTTGGTGCCACTAAGCCTTGGTGGGTGAGGTCATCAAATAGATCCAGATTACATGGACTTTGGTGAGGGTCGGGTTCCTCGACATTGCACCCTACAAGCATAAAAGAATTGTGGAATAAGAGGTGGGTCTTTGATCCCATTTAGGTTGGTTAGCATGCTAGGTGGGTGGTAGCTGTAAGCTAGGTTGGGGGAGAGTACGATTTATGGTTTTATTGTTGAGGGGCGATAAAATAAACCTTAGATTTTGGTGGAAGTTTCTGGTTGATTCACTGAGATGGAGACTCTTTTGATACTCAATTTTGTATGGCATTCATTCTCTCATGACAGTTATTGGACACGGCATTGATCATTCTTACTTAGGGTTAGGCATTACTCATTCACAATCTTTTTGTGAACATTATTTTGTTATCATTTTGTATGCTTCCTCTTCATTTTCTTCTTGCATTCTTGAGGACTAGCAATGTGTAAGTTGAAGTGTGATTAGTGCCCCGAAAAGTGCTATTTTGAACCACACAGTATTATAGGTTTTGAGGTGCTTTTGTGTACTAATCATTCTAGTCTTTCCGATTTGCACATTTAAGGTCCACTGCTATTCCTCTTGATCGCATTTTGTGGCAAATTTTGCAGTTTTTGCGAGCTAATCGTGCCAAAATTGTTGAGTCGATCCGAGCATGAAGAATTTGAGTCAAACTCAACATAATAGATCAGAGACCAGGAGAAAAGAAGAGCAGAAAATAGGAGAAATAAGAAAGAGAGGATGCTTTGGGACGAGGTTGCGGGATGCGGTAGGAGCCGATGGCCGCGGATGCAGAGCCAGTGGTTCGCTATGCACAGGTTTTTAGCTAGCATAGCGAGTTCGCATGCATAGCGAAAATTAAAATTTTAAGCTATGCACAAGTACACAAACTAAGCTAGCAAATTTAGCTAACAGCCGAAAATTACGTACATATTGAAAATTTTGAATTGGCTATGCCTTCATATTTTGCTATGCCGTGAAATTTGCTATAGCGAAAATCCTTTGTGTTTGGTTCCAAACTGACCTCGTTTGTATTTTTACCGATTTGTCCCACAGTGTAATCATGTATTTAGGTATTTTGGTATTTCACACATTTGGTTGACCACTTATAAATATCTCTTATAGCTTTTTGTATGCAACTTTCAATGCTTTGGGTTCCACAGCTGGCTTTTGTTCAGTTTTTCTCTCTTACTCTCTCCTCTTTCTCTCACTTTCGGCTACGAGCCTCCTGCGGGGATGACAACTCGAGAGGATGCTTGGCTAGACCTCTTCCTCCTTAGAAGAGGAGGGGCCCGCAGGTGAATGTTTGAAGGTAAAAATCACATCCTCGATTTTTAACGCACGCATTTATGGGTATTTATGTTCTTCTCACCTTAGGTTAAAATCTTCTAGAGGCACACCCTCAACGACATGTATTTAGTAAGCTTTTTTGGTTCTGGTGGATGCTTATCACTAGTCCTTTGTTATCAGGTTAGTTTGTTTCCTATTAGTCCTTTGGGGGTAGGGTTTGAGATATGATATCACTTTGTTAGGAATATTTTGCCCAGGTTAAATGCTATGTTTCAAAAGGAAATCGTAGAAGTGCAGGTTTTAAAGCTAAATGAAGATGCGGTTGGGTAAATGACTATATGCCATGCTTGATGCGAGGAAAAGACCAGGGACATGTTGGTTGCCTTAAAACCCTAAACAGTGGCTAGAAACCAAGAGTTCTATTACATTTTTATTTTATTTCTTTCGGTTTCAAACCACCCATTATTTGTTTTTACCAAACCTTAAAATCCAAATTAAATTCACCATTTTTGACTTCACTCCCGAATCATTTGTCACGGAAAACCCATCCGAGTGTTGACCACAGACATTATCTGCGGTAGCTTGACTACAGCGGTGGGAAGAAGAACAGGAATATAAATTTGTTGATTCCAGCATCACCACCGTGGCGCGAATCGGTTCTACATCTCAAGACCCTCGGCGAGAGGCATGGTGAGGTGCTCGCCCAGCAGTATATCAGCGGTGGAAAGCCCTCTTATCGAGAGCAAGGGCTCTTCTACTCAAAGAAGGAAAAGGCGGGCGACAAAAGCGAGGCAAAGCCTAAGAGCGGGAAGGCAGGGCCTTATCCCCGAGGAACGGAAAATGAAGCGGTCCTCTCCAAAAGATGAGGCGTGAGAGACCACAGGACCACCTCGGCTGGATTGCGGCGGCGGTATTTACACCGTGATACACCCCATGACCTTAGTGTCACGGTCCTTTTCAGTGCAACATAGAAAAATTTACGGTGGCCATCACCGGATAAGTCGAACCAATGACAGGGAACAATACCAAATCTTGTTGGTTCCATAAGGATCGCGGACCGGCAGATGTTGCATCCAGCGAGGAAAGAGATTGAATACGTCCAGAAGCGTGGACATCTTAGTCGTTCACGGCTGGCCTCGAGGCAAAAACCCAAGTCCGACCACCACCACCTCGCCAGTGACCCGGCTCGGCACGGTGCCTTTAGAAATCACGTGATCTCGGAGGGTTTGCGGCGGAGAGTCCGGCTGACCGGGAAGGCCCACTGCGCGGCATCAGTTAAGGGAAACATTAGAAGTCTGGCGATTATCGAGCTTCCTTGTTTTGGATACTACCATAACCTTTAGGACTCAGAGCATGGAAACTATGACATCCCGCGACGATCCACTTGATAAAGGCGTAGTAGCGATAAAAGCAATCCACGGTCCTTGTCGACAAGCGGAAGCTTGTGACATCATCTTGCGCCCATCGACTTTTGACAAATGGGCATTAGAAGGGAAAGTAGAGCAGTCAACGCCTACCTATGTGGGTTCTGCGGAGAAGAGTGCTACCGGGGTCGATCGACTAGTGCTCACTTTGGGAGACCCCATGCAGAGCTATAACAACAATTAGGATTTCTTATAATAGTACATTGACACACTATTATATTACTTAGTGACCCTCTCTCAATACCATAGGGCCATCCCCTCGCTATCATGGTTTATCAGATTTCCAATTCTGAATGGCGTAGGAATGGTCAGGAAATAGCGCTATAGCCAGGGAGTGTTACTCAGCATCAATGAAACAAAAAATGGTCAACAACGTCTACATGGATGAGCTAGACATGCGAGACGAGGTAAGCACTCGACCTGTGCCCTCAGAAAAACTAGAGTCGGTACAGCTTGATGACTAGCAGGAACACCTCGTCTACATAGGATCTAAGCTGGCTAAAGACATCAGAAGCCTTCTCATCCACATTTTAAAACAGAACATTGAGGTGTTACTTTGAAGCGGGGAAGACATGGGTAGAATGGAGCCCGGCCTTAATCACCCGGGTTGAATGTCGATTAGCATCCTTGAGTCGGTCGAGCAAAAAGAAGAATTGCGCCCGGAAGGCGGAAGGCGATTAATGAGAAGGTCAGTGAAGCTCCTTGGCGGATGCAATTAGGAGGTAGAATATCACAGATGGTTGGCCAATGTTGTTCTCTTGAAAAGCGTGAATGGCGACTTTGCATCGATTTCACGGAGACATCGATAAGGCTGCCCGAAAAGACGACTTCCCCACGGATTTGACCTCATAGTGGGCGCCACGGCCGATGCATGAACTCCTCGGCTTCATGGGCGCCTTCTCTGGCTATAACCCGGGTCGGTATGGATCTAACGACCAAGAAGGCCTCATTCCGTTGCAGGCGAAACCTACGCTGCCAGATTTGTGCCTTTGGTGAAGAACACGAGGCCACACCTGCAAAGGTCGATAGGCAAGATGTTCGAGCAAATTGGGCATCATGGAGGTATATATAGACGACATGTTGGTAAAATCGATTAAGTAGGCTCCATAACACCTAGGCGGGGCATTCGGTCTGAAAGCTATAATGAGTTTAAACCCAGCCAAATCGCCTTGAGTCTTCATGAGGAAGTTCTTGGGTTTATAGTCAGCAGTAGAGGAATGAGAAAACCCGAACAAGATAAAAGTAGTACTCGACATCTTTACCACCTTGAGCATTAGGACATTCAGCGCTGGCGGGAAGAATAAGCTACGCTAAAGTAGCCGTGTCGAGTCGGTGACAAATGTCAGCCTATCTTTCAAGTCATAAAAAAGGCATTCCAATGTGACGCACACTATGAGGAGGCATTCACGGCACTCAAAACCTATCTGAGTTTTCCCCCGTTCTAGTAAGCCAGCCAGGAACTCCTCGCTCTGGCTAGTTTGAGACTTCAGTAGTGCGCCTTGGTCGGAGGGATAATGTGCAATGGCCAGGTCCTCTCTTATTCTGTTGGGAGCTCGAGGAGCGGAGGAGAGATATCAGATGGAGAAGCTGATCTAGCATTGGTAACCACATCCGGCTCAGGCCTTCTTTGACTCATTACCATCGAAGTCCAGTGAATATCAATGAAGCAAATGCATAAACGAAGCCTTTGGAAGGCGATAAAGTGGCTATATAGAATTTGAGTGGAGTTCGGCATCCAGGATACAAACGAGGACAACAATAAAAGGGCAGATCTTAGTAGATTTCATTATGGAATTCACGTGAGCTCTTAAGGCTTCTCATTTGGGCTGGCCTCCCCGCTTTAGAAATTTGTCGTAGACGGGACCGCCAATGCCGAGAGGGTGCGGTGCGATCCTAGCCTCAGACGGGATGAACATGGATACGCCCTCGGTCGGCTGACCTCTAATAGCAGTGTCGAGATATGAGGGTTGTGTAGTTGGGCTTAACCTCGCCCACTCTATGGGCGATCAGGCGGAAGTGAGGCGCGGCTCCCGGTGGTAGTAAAACAGATAGAAGACTCCTACGAAGCCAAAGGTGAGAAGATGATCCCGTACCTCAAGAAGGTGTGAGAGTTGCTTAAGAAGTTCATACGAGTTCAGGTCAAACATGTATCAAGAGTAGAGAATTTTTGAGTTGATGCCTTGGCAAAACTGGCAACGGCCTCACGAGAAGACACAGGAAGGCGATGCGGTCGAACCTCCCAGAAGCCCTCGGTAAGCCTTCGGCCCAAATGGAAGTCTCCATTGTGATCAATTAGAACAGCTAGATGGACCTATCTGGGATTACTTGGTGGAAGGAACATTGCCCAGGCTTGACCAGAGGGCATCAAACTCGAGCAAGGTCGTGACATGTATATGACAAGTATGAGATATGACATAAGTATATGATACTTTATATGTATATGTAAATGTATAAGTGAGATGACTCTTGTGGTGGTGGGTCACTGAGTTATTCCCACTAAGGGTAAAGAAGCAGCACGGGTTTTCATACGTAGTAGGTCTGAGTAGAGCGAATGAGACAATCATCAGTCTCAAAGTCAATACATCGTCGATTGCTCCCTTAGAAGACTTTTGGTCTATTTTGTATATAATATCCTTTTGTTGTTTGTAAACAAATGAAGCAATGTAAAATATTGTAAATGTTGAACACTTCCATTTATGGAGCTTGTATAAATTTTATGTCCATTGCTACGAGGATGTAGTACAAGTTAAGTGTTTTAACATTTTATGAATGAACAAGCTTAAAAGTATAAGTTTATAAAAAAAAAAAATGATGACACCCTCATGACGCGAGTGCAGGGTTGGGGAGTGTCCGCAGCCAATGAGCAATTAGAAGATCTAAGGGAAAATGGGTGAATACCTCCCCAGAGGTGTTATGGGCTGGAACTGATCAAGTCGGTAGCAGGAGACCTCATTTTGCTCGGCCTTTGGCACTTCCAGCGATAAGCTCTATCGGGTTGGATTAAAATTGCGGATCCCGAATTCACGGCCAGATCCTGAAGGGTTCTTCGCTAGGCACGGACTATCTGAAGCGTGAAGGCAAATCCTAAAGTGTATTGAGGACTATCACAAAGACTGACCAAGACTTTTGGCTAGGAAAGGAATTCGAACCAGTGTTACAGGCACAGCAGACTTGGTTCTAAAAAAGCTCCTGCGGGCAAGGAAAGACCCCACACATGGGAAGATGGGACCCAATTGGGAAGGGCCCTATATCATATCCCACATAATCAGGCGGCAACTCTGAACTCCCGAAACGGAAGAAGGGGACCACCTTTACTCATGGAACGCTAAACACCTCAAACAGTTTTACCAATAAGACCTAGGAATGTAGTCTTTAATAAAGAATCCAACGTTTTGATTTCAAATAACAATCTCTATGTCCATTTTTAGGATGCTTAATATTATGGTGGGTCAAAAAATAAGTTATAATGATAAAGCCAGGAGCTCGGCTCGAGTCACAGAGTCTGAGGCGCTTTCTAAGATTGTCCCTTTATTTCAAGGGTTACAGTTATCTGAGAGAATTACATTCAATGAAGACGTTCCTAGCACCTTAGAGACAAGCGGCCTGAGAGCAATTCTGCCCCTCGGAAAAGAAAAAACCCCTGAGGAAAAGAAGAAAAGAAAGCAAGAACACGCTCAGAAAGTCCTATAACACAAATACAAAATTTCATTTGCAAGGAAGTTAATCATAGGGATTACATAATCTTTCCTTAATCTCAAAAACTTCTGATCAAACAAAATTAGTTTCTTCACCTCGGCCAAACACCCAGTCAAGGCAAAAACCACAAGAAAGGGAAAGAGATAGAGAATGAGAGAGGGAAAGAGAAAGAGAAGGAGAGAGGGAAAGAAAAAGAGAAGGAGAAAGAGAAAGAAAAGAAGAAAGAGAAAAGGGGGGATAGGGAGAAAATAGGGGAGGACGAGCCAGACTTAAAGTTTTCCTCTTGCATCTAGCCCCCTTGAATATGTTCCACTAACTAGTTCCATCGATAGGCGTAGGCGGGAACAATACCAACTCCACGAGAGGAACTAGGGAAAAACACAAGTCACATAAGTGCGAGGCTGCGAATCAAGAGCGTCGGCCGCGATCATAGACAGTTCGAGGTGCGTGGCGATCAGGCTCACGAGCCTTATCATGCGTGAACTCAGACACGATTGAGAGGAAGAGGTTCTGGGAGCAAAGTATGACCCGGACCCGAGAGCGGAGAGAGGCCCATTGTTATAGGAAACGGAACACTTGGGAAGCCACGCAGTCCGTTCCGATTCTCCATGGATCTGCATTAAAATCACCTGCGCCTTCCCTAGGAGAAGAAGACGACGAAGTCATGTAGCTCGGGAGCCCAAGTAGCTCTGTTTTTCAAGGCTTAATTGCCTAAAAAGGCATAACAGCCTCGAAGGCCACAGTAGCCATGGAGCCATGTAGCTCAGTTTCAAGAGAGCTTTGTAGCTCAGTTTCAAGGAGCCACAGGCTCGGGGAGCCATATAGCTCGGGGCCACGTTGCTCGGATCGAAGGTAGGAGCCTTTAGAGCGAGTGATCAAAGACACTTAGCTTCAGAGCCCGAAGTAGCTCGAGTTTTGAGAACAGTACCCAGGCGAAGCATCGATAGCGAGTAGCCACGGAACCATGGCTCGAGGCCTCGCGGCTGCTTAGTTGCCCAAAGCCGCCCAGTCTCAAAGCCCAGTAGTACAGACCATGTAGCTCGGTTCCCGAAGCCTTGTAGCTCAGTTTGAGGCCTTGTAGCTGGTCTCGAGGCCACAGACTCGGGGCCATGTAGCTGAGAGCCCGCGTGGCTGAATCAAGGCGGGAATAGCTAGAAGGCCAAGTAGTACGGGCCATGTAGCTCAGGGCCAAGTAGCTCGAGTTTTTTGGGCATATTACTAAAGGCAAAACCACCTCAGGCCAAGTAGCCCTGGAACCGTCTTTCAGTTTCAAGAGCCTTGTAACTCGGTTCGAGGCCATGTAGCTCGGGGCCCACGTAGCCTTCAAGATCAAGAAATAGCCTAGAAGGCCAAGTAGTCACGGAGCCATGTAGCTCAAGATCCCAAGCAGCTCAATTTTTCAGAGCTTACTTGCTTAAAAAGGCAGAATAGCCTAGAGGCCAAGTAGCCACGGAGCCATGTAGCTCAGGAGCCCAAGTAGCTCAGTTTTCAAGGCTTAATTGCCCAAAGGCAGAACAGCCTCAAAGGCCAAAGTAGCCATAGAGCCATGTAGCACAGTTTCAAGAGAGCCTAGTAGCTCAGTCTCAAGGAGCCTTGGAGCTCGGGGCCATGTGGCCTCGAGGCCCGTATCTTTCGGATCAGGCGGAATGGCTGGGGCCCAGTAGCCACGGGCCATGTGGCTCGGGGCCCCCAAGCGGGCTCGGTTTTTCGGGGAGGCTTGAGGTGCTGGGGCGGAGGCAGCCTCGAGAGGCCAAGTGGTCGGGCCGTGGCTGATTTCAAGGAGCCATGTGGCTCGGAGACCCTTAGCTCAAATAAAAGGCATAGCCAGCCTCTGGGCCAAGTAGCCACGAGCCATGGCTCGGGGCCCAATGGCTCAGTTTTGAGCTTAATTGCTCAGCGGGGAATAGCCCTAAAGGCCAAGTAGCCACATAGCCGTGGCTCAGGAGCTATTAAGCTCGGTTTTGATGTAATTGCCCCAGGTAGAAACGGCCTTGAAGGCTAAAGTGATGCAGACCATGTAATCGGTTGAAAGGCCTTGGCTCAATTTCAAGGAGCCCTAGAGCTCAAAAGCCATGTAGATCAGATCAAAAAGGCAGAATAGCCTAGAAGGCCAAGTAGCCTACATCCCCATGTAGCTCGAGAGCCCAGCGACTCGGTTTTCCAGGGCAATTGCTCAGGCGGAATAGCCTAGAAGGTATTAGTAGCCACGGGCCATGCTTCAGGAACCCAGCGGCTCGGTTTTGAGCTTAAGCGCCTTTCCCGAAAGCCTGACGGCCAGTGGTGCTTTCAGATTCAAGGGCATGACCGAAAGGCATAATGGCTCGGGGCCCCATGGCTCGGTTCGGGCTCGACGAGCTTAGTTGGCGAGCGACCCAGGAGACGTCGGCAGTTTAGGGGCTAAACGGCTTAGATAGACCATGAGCCAGGCAGCTCAATTTAGAAAAACAATAAAAAGAACGATAAAGTTAGTCCATGGATCTCTATATATGAAGAAAAAGTCAATGTCATAAGCAATACAAAAATCTCAAGCCCAGTGCCCGAAAATAGCGAGGTTAAAATAAAATTCGGCGCTGAGTCGGGCCAGAATTTACAAAGCGATGGTCGAAAGGTAGGAGCTTGTGAATAAGGTAGAAGAGTTGGCCTCGGAGGAACAGAGATAAACGGTGGGGAGCACGTGAGATATTTGACTTCTCGGCACCGCGTCGTCCACCTCAGTGGAGCGGATTCTTACCTCCTCATCAGGGAAAGGTGGATGTTGAACTCCCAGTGCGGGAAAGCTGCGGAAGCCACACTTAGCTGGAAGGCAAGCCAGGAGGCCATTGGGAGCGGGCCTCGTCTTTGAGCCTACGCTATCACCTCGCCTCAGGCTAGCCCAGAAGCCTTACGCCTCCGAGTCCATCCCGAAGCTTTATGACCTCCTCAAATCAGCGCTCCACAAGCTTCCGGCCTTTGAAGCCTCACATTTAGAAGCAGATCCAATGTAGCCACTTTGGAGCACAGGTCACCCTTGACATTTTAATAACTCCTCTCTGGCTGACCCGCGGCTCGTCTTGATGACCTTGAGTCTTCGGGCCTTGCTTTTCTTTATCCCTCTGCTACACCTTGCTTGTCGAAGAGTGCTTGAGTCGAATCGTGCTTCACAAGCTCCTCAGTCAAGTCCCTTATCTAAGCTCAAAGGTCGACCCTCTCAGAGGTCAGGGAAGCAACCTTAGCCTTATAAGATTTCGCCGCCTTGGCGGAGCCCTCGGTAAGGCTAGCCCTCCTTGCCAGACTTTTCGCGTAAGTAGCCACTTGCTAAAGAACAAGAAAGAAAAGGATCGGCGAAGGCGCTTGGATGTACATAAGCGGTTCCCTAGAGCAGAAGAGCCAAAGCCTTCTCAACGGATAGGGCGTCCACCTTCACGGTCGAATCACAAGGATGGAGAACGGCCCGGTGGCGAGCTCATGTGAGAGAGCGAGTGCTCGCCTACGGCGCAATGATCCCTTCAGCCTCGTAGGCGTGCGGGAGGGGCGCGGCGCCCTGCGACGTGGGACTCCAAACCGAAATAGGAAGAACCTCCAAGGGGGACTTAGCCGCCCTCCCCGAAGAGTTTCGACTCAGACGAGAGGATGGGCGAAGAAAACCCCCTTTAAGATCTTACCGACGACTGGCCTCGGGAAGCTGAGTTACTCGCTTTACACTCCTTTTCTTTGCCGGCACCTCGAGGGGCGGGTTGACTCTCCTCGGTGAGCCGTGATGAGGCTCAGAACGGAAGGTGAAAGGCCCAACTGAGATAGGGAGTAAAGAAACTCATGTGGCTGAAAGGGGAGAAGGTCTCAAAAAAGGAAGTCAAGCAGGCCTCGCACTACTCGGTCTAGGAATATCTAACCTAATGAGCTCGGAATAGGCACGCGAGGCGTACTTAACCAGCTTTCGCTTCACCACTTCGTCTTTAGGGCGGGCGGGCCCGGGCACTGAAGACCACACGACGAGCAATGTTAGAAATATCCACATAACCTTTGAAAACCGAGGCCCAGGTCGCGAAGGGGAGATCACATAGGTTATCAAGAGTAGTCCAAGCGGCGGAGCATGAAGTGTGTCCTCCGGTCGAAGAGTTGTACTCCCGATGACGACGTGTGAAATAACATTCCTTCCAGTACTTGTGGGAAGACGGAAGGTCCAAAATAATCAACTTGGCGTTGGAGCTCTTGGAGATATAAAGAAAGCCTTCAACGGCCTCCTTTACACTGAAGAAGTCTAAGAGCAGGGCAATCTTTAGGAACACCAGGCCTGTCACACAAAACTACCTGAGCCACCCGAATACCCCTTAAGTTGGGGCGAGAAGGCGGACAAAATGTTGCGGAACCCTTTTTATAGGGATCTGAATGGAAGGCGAGGCCATTCTCGAACGCCACCTCAAAAGCACACCATCTTGGGCACTTGGACTGACGTGGAGATTCGACACGTCGGGGGCACAGAGCACGGACTGACGGGGCCCATACCGGCTGAGATCTCACTTAGTATAAGGTTCGACTCGTGGGCCACGACCTCAACATTCTATATAGCAGCCTCAAATATTCAAAGCCGCTAGGATATTGGATTTCACTAATTTTGCCCTTGCCCTTACCCAAGGGGAAAGGAGGTTCCATTGGGGTAACCCGGTGGACCACCACGGCCAAACTATTGAACTCACCACGTCCAGCCTTGGGCGGACGTTTGATGGGAATTACTCCTATACGCCAGCGAAGCGACGGGACCCATGGAGATATGCAGGGCTAAGCAAGGAAAAAGGAAATCGAAGAAATAATGTAGAACCCCAACCAAGCCCAAAATGAGGGCCCAATTCACCCCTTCGAAAGGCTGGTAATACAATCAGCCCAAAGAATCTGTATTAAAGGAAAACACCTAATTTCCCTAATTAAATTTCCACCAATTAGGGAAGTAGGATATTTCCTAATAATTGCACATCAATTATCCCTTATTAATTGATTAACGATAAGGAAAGAAAATCGCTAACCCAATGGGAGAAATATCGTATCATCATCCAACAAGGAAAGATATCATTATGTATCATCATCCAACTAGGAAAGTTATCATGATCACCCATTATAAATACCAGGCCACCCATCAGTGAAAGGTACGCAAAAAAATTCATTCCCTAAGCAGTTGATCCTCTGTTCCCGCGGAAGAACTAGCTAGGCATCGGAGGAGGCAACGAGGCGATCCTCGCGATCCCTTTTGTTTCTTATTTTTTTGGAGAGGGCGGGCATCGAGTCGACGGACCCGACCAGCAATTCCAACAAGCTCTAGCCCAGTTTCGGTTGAAAAAACATTATCATGGGTTAAAAAAGTAAGGGTACTTTGATTATTGTCTTTAAACACATTAACAAACAACAAAAATAAATATGTTTTTCTATGTAACCAAAAAAAAAAAAAAACTTCCAAACCAGCTGTCTATATGACTCTGATGATCCAACGAACAAAAAAAAAAAAAAAACGGAGGAAGAAGAAAGTTTTATGAACAGAAAAGTCCAACATTTCAAATTATGCATTTCATATATATATATATAAACAACAAACCTGCATCTTTGTAAACAATTTCTTTCGTATCTGAGGAGATTCCATCTCACAAAGTCGTATCCAGTAGTCGAAGGCTTCTTGGTATTTTCCCTTGAAACAAATAAAAATTCAGGAAGCAAATTTAATCAGCAAATTCATACAAGCACCTAAAATGAGAAGACTGTGGAGGAACATGTACAGTGTCAGAACATCAGTAGTCAGAAGTATGGATCAATGAACTGATATAGTAAGGAAACAAATTAGTAATATGATTTATGTTAGCTTTGATTTTAAGAAAATTTTAATACTAATAATTTTTTTTATTTTTGTTATGAAAAATATGAAAAGAAATTAAATATAATGAAACTTGATTAAAAACATATATAATTTCAAATTATTTAATCTTTATATAGAATAGTTAAGGTATATGATCTTAACATGATATATCAAATCACTTCAAATCTATGTTTGTTTTTCTTTGATTTTATTTTACAACATTTTCTTTTTTTTTTACCAATCTGGAAATTTGATTGAAAGATGAACTCTATGTTTTTTTTTACAACTTTGATTGAAAGAACATTGAACTAAAATGATTAATATGACTGGAGTGATCTAGAAAAGTTAAGAGGGTATTCAGTCCTTAAGGCTTGGATTAAGTGATAAAGGAGTGAGATGAGCATATGGAAGAACTAAGATTGAATCCAAGAGTAGAGTGCTACGACATAACATGCCCAAGTGAATAAAAGTAAAAATATAAAAGTGAAAAAAAAGGGTACTGGCTATATTGAAATGGAAAATGAAAATAGATATTTTTGTTTCTATTTCTTTTTCTCATAGAATGCAAATGAATTTTTGATTCTGTTTCTAATACTTCGATAAGGTTAGGAATCTAAGGTTAGAAGAATAATCTGCTTTTATTCCTATATTAGATAAAAATAGAAATGAGAAAAAAATTGACAATAACTTACATAAATTTCAAAGTTTTCTTTGTTATCAGATGATAAAGACTATTGTTTGTAAAAAAAAGGATAAAATTTAAAAAGTATTATATATACTCAATAAATAAAAAAGTAACCATAAAAATCATACAACCGTACTTTACAAACATTCAATTATTTTTTTTTATAAAAATTGAATAATTGATCGTGTTTAAGAAGGTAAATCTATATTTTAATAAAAGAAGAGAAAAATATATTTATTACCATATTTAAATTTTCAAAAACGTAGTAAATACTTTTCCTATTTTTATAATAAGAACTATAAAATCAAATTTTAATCTCATTTTCTGTCTAATAAAATCCACAACTCTAAAATAGACAAATATTCTTTTGTTATTTTATCAAATTTTAAATAATTTGTCATGCAAAAGAAGTTGTAGAGTTATACTTTACAAAAAGCATTTAAATTCTTAAGGGTAAAATGATAATTTAAACTATTTTGTATTATTTATAGGAATGAAAGAATCAGAATTCCACCTCCTTATGGTGAATTAAAACTCCACGTATAAGTGGGATTAGATTTTCTTTTAATTTGCAGAATTATATTTCATTCATATTTTTTAATATTTATTAAAAAATGGGAAGGAATTAAGAAGAGAAAGAATAAGAATTTTGTTCTTATTTCCTATTTTCACAAAACAAAAACACCCTTAATGTGACACCGTCAGGGTTCTGTAGACAGCACAATGACCCATTTGAATTTACATAGATTTTGGGTGACCTAATACCTGTTGTGTCCGTTTATGGGATCCATATTTTCACAAAAATCGGGCGAGTCTCCTTTATTCGGGGGCTCTGCGATTCTGGCCACATATAACGATTATAATCGTAACGTCAGAGGTCTCTCCACGAAGTAGTATTGACCCATGGTCCATGCAATTCATATCCCAATATACATCCCTTTATCAAGGACTCATTCCATTCATATTTAATCCCAAAATATGAAAATAAAGCGTAATTACGGTCAGTAAGAGTCAGATCCACGACCCTCTTATCATGATTTATACGATATTTGGACAATAGTCCCAAAAGAATTTGTTACAATTCTTTTATACAAAATACTTTACAAAGGAATATCAAAGCCATCGTCCTCCTTCATAATCGGCCTCGTAGTATGCGTCTCTTGTACTACTTATTTTGAAAGGGGTCCCACGACGGGAGTGAGCAATCCCGAGTATAGAATTCTCCTATAAGGGCTGCGATTCGTGCACGGTGGGTGATGCGGAATGACAAAATTTATATTCCTAAGTTCCCTCCCTACTACTAGTAGTCAAAAGCTACAGGTATCAGCGAGATCTGGTCGAACAAGGGATGGGTTTTCTTCGTAGTAAATTACGATTGAGTTGAAAATGGTATTTCTCTTTGGATTTTAGGTTTTGTTCAAAACAATTGGGTTGGGGTGATTGTAAAGCTGCATATAAATTAAAGGAAAATTTAGAAAGAAGACTCCCTTGAAGTCTTGGGTCCTTTGGATTGGATTTTAAAGATTGTATTCATGCACCAAGTTTCATTTCCTCGCGATTAGAGGATAATGACTATGATGATTTACCAGGCAGACACCCAGTTTGTACTAAAGCCTAAACCACTAAATTCTTCTACTTTGAGGATCTTTGTATAAGGTGACATTGAGTCCTAACAGTGTGCATATGGCCTCGAAAGAGGCAACTACGACAACTAATAGGAGACAACTAGAGTGGATGGCGAAGTGGATCTAGATTAAACATCAATGTAATAAAGCTGCCAAATACACTTTAGCTAGGGCGATCTAGGAGGTTTCAAACTCTTAGGTGAGATGCAAAGCTTAAATGCTAATAAATGCAGTGTGAAAAATGAGAGGGCATGAATACTTGCCTCCAAACCTCCACCAATGACCCTCCTCTTCAAGGAAAGGGGGCTTTAGCCAAGCATACCTTGGTTTGTCATCACCAAAGTATGTTTGCCACAATGAAATGAAAGAAAGTAGAGAGAAAGAGAGAAACTGAACAAAATGAAAAGGCGCGGGAATTACAAATGAATGAAAATTTAGGTTAGCAAAGTCATAAGGTCGCTTATATAGTCAACCCAAAGGTGTGAACCAAAAATACCAAAACATGGGCAATAATTTAAATTATGCAAAGAAATTTGCTAGCATAGTTTAAATACTAGCTGAAGAAATTAATAGTCAGTAATAAATTTCGCTAGCTTAGCTAAAATTTAGTATTGGGCGTACTGTTATGATCATAAATTTTCTAATTCAGCCAAATTTTCGCAATATAGCCAAAATTCATCCACTTCCTCATCATTTTTTCATTACCACTTGATATTTCTTCATTTTGGGTTGATGAAATCGAATTCTCGTGATTCAAACAAACGACGCCACCTTTGTCGGGATCGGTTCCCAAGACCTCGGCAAAACTACCCCAAGGCAACTCGAAACCAAATTAAGAGCACCAAGTGAGCGTCGCACATGACACCTTAGTCTAATTCATGATTAGTGCTTAAAGCACTCAAAACCTATTTTAAATAGGGTTCAAAAATAGCACTTTTAATTAATCACACCCCAAATCCACATCGCTAGTCCTTGAAATGCTAAAAACAATAAAGCGGTATGCATGTCGTGCTTTTACAAAAGTGTAAGGTTCAAAAGTGTGTACAGTAAGCTTTACCTTAGTATGAACAATTTAGACCTTGAACGAAAACCGACATGAAAGAACAAAGACCATGCAAGA
The DNA here is from genome assembly GCA_016808115.1 of Tetrastigma voinierianum. NCBI lineage: Eukaryota > Viridiplantae > Streptophyta > Magnoliopsida > Vitales > Vitaceae > Tetrastigma > Tetrastigma voinierianum. The sequence continues at coordinate 738,203 of JAEQBH010001653.1, forward strand.
ACAAGTTGAGGGCAAACATCTGCTCCAAAGAAATCAACCTCGAACTTCCACCAACATCTAATTGTTCCTAAGGTAACCACAAATTTGAGCCAATAAATTGCAGTTATTCCTCCCCCAACCTAAAGTACATCGCCATGGCCTTTAAACTTGATCAACCTAAGGATCATTGGCATCTTATTTCTTCCTGTTTGCAATGTGCTAATGCTAAAACTCGACTTCACCAAAGTCCGTGTAACAAGGGTCCACCGATGACTCCCAACCAATTAAGGTTTAGGGCATCAAGCCAAAAGGATCAACTGACCACAAACTCGCAGCCACTCTTAATTCGAATGACTTCGAGAATTGGCACCTACAACACGCTAAATACCCATCCACCCGCGTGTAGTTAACACTAAGCCTGAAGACCTCGAACAACATAGTTTAGTAGTGCATCGGGCTTCAAGTTTCGCATATACCCCTGTTCGGTTTCAAGGCAGCCACAACTTTTATTTCTTTTTCTTCTTTTCTTTTTTCTTTTTTTCTTTTCTTTCAGCTCAGCACAATGTTCTTCATACATGGGTAACACAAACCTATTACGGGTCGTCAACAAGTTTAAGGCCGGCTTTGCAAAGTGGAAAGAGGTGCAAAGCTTCAACCTAATCGTGTGCAGTGTAAAGAAGGAAGCAGCGGGGAATGTTCAAGTGTTTGAAGAGGCTAAATCTCACCGACCGAAAACTAAATCATGCATGGAACTGCTCTAACATTATATAATATAAGCCAATTTTTCAACTAAAGGCAAGAGTAGAAATACTCAAAATATAGGTACGAGAATGTGGATTTGCAAAAGTGCAGAAAGTAGCTCCAATAGAAGATGAAACGAACGGCTCGGGAACTGTGGAGGGAATGGCATGGTCAATGGTGCTGCACTTAATGACCGAACGCAGTGGAAATGAGAGATTCTCCCCCCGTGACCGGCAACTCCCGCAACATTTCAAACAAAAATTGTGATAAGATAAGTTTGTAAATGCTAAAATATTTGAAAAGAAAATAGGTAAAAGTAAGGCAAATTCACTAAAAACCCAACATTAAGACTTCTAAAATAATATAAAGTAAAAATTTCAACAAAAATCGAGGGTCTCCGTGTTCCTCGCAGAACCACTCCCTGGCCAGGTAGCCATTGGACTTAAGAGGGTCCGTGAGGAGAAGCTCCACGCATGCTGGTGTGTGCCGCAGCTGCGTTTCAGCTTCTCCATTGTTTCGGGGCAATCCGGCTCGTGGCAATTGGTCGATTGGCTGCAGGAGGAATGGTGGATTCTTCGGCTAATCGCTTTCATTGTTTCACACTTTTCCCGCTGCTTGTTAGTATCATGCCTTTCCTGCACCATGTGCCACACTGTGCAAACTTCACGATTCTCCTCCCCTCATCCTCACCGGTTTTTGCTCGTTGCTCAAGTGGAAAATGTTGAGCTCAGTTGTCATATTTCCAAATGTGAGCCTGTAATGACCCCATCCTGCGAATTTGATAGTCGTGATTTTGATGTGGCCGTAAATGGTTCTTCCTAATATAATGGGCACTTGATTAGGTGCTCCCGCCACCCTGCCTGTCGAGAACCTAAATTCCATTTGAGAGAGGGAACCATGGCATCTACTTTTACCAACACATCCCACTATCCCTCGTATTTTCACGAACGACGGCCAAGGTTGTGGTGTGATGCTGGTTGGTTTCGCCTTCTCCCAAACCTAACGCTATACATTATATGGCAAAGTAGGGTTGACACAAAGAGGTGCCAACCCACTGTGATCCCGAATCAACAAATTTAGGTCCAGCCCTTCTCCCCACCGCCGTAGTCAAGCTACTCGCAAAGATAAGGGTTCAGTGGCTGCCGAACACGGGATGGGTTTTCTATTAAATGATTTGAGTGAAGTCAAAACAGAATTAAATTTGATTTTAAGGTTTTGGTAAAAACAAAGGTGTGTGGTGGGTTTCAGACAGGCACAAAACAGAATAAAATGTAAAAGAGAACTCCTCAAGTGCTCGCTAATTTGATTCGGTTCTAAAGTTCATCAGGGTCCCCAGTTTATTTCTCATGGCAGGAAATGACCTATAGTCATTTCGAATCGGACTTCATTTAGCTTTTTAAAAACTAAACCCTATAATTTTCTCTTTGAAAAGATGTCATTTAAATCTAACATTCATGGTCCCGTGACAATGAAACCTTACCTCCGACCATCTATATATTAATAAATAGGAGCAAAGTAACTAATGAATATCACCGGGATTCAGTATTACAACCAATGAACCCTAAAAGATTGCCAAATACTGTCAATCAAGATGCACCTAAGAGATTTGAACCTAGAGTGAAGGTTAGAGCATAAATGCCCATAAATGTGTGTGCGTTAAGAAACAGAGAGAGGACCAACGCTATCACCTTCATAGGCCCGCCGCTGCCTTTCGTCAAGGAGAAGGGCCTTGAGCAACCTCATCCTCCCTGAGTCATTATCCTCGTGAGGTGTGTTTGGCAGCCTAAAAGGAAAAGAGAATGAAAGAAAATGAAAAACAGAAATCGAGAGAAAACTGCCAAAAGCTTCATTTCAAAATTTTATTGGTTTGTAACAAAGGTTGTCAGGGATTTTTGTACCAACCCTTTACTATATTCCAAAATAACCTCCCCAAATATTCCTATAATCGTAGCCAAAAAAGGAAGAAAAACAAAGAGGAACAAAAGGCCAAAAACGGCGCAAATAGTGGAAGTCAAATGCAACAATGGCAAAGTGGGCGTAATGGTAATTATAAGCCGCAGAAGCCAATTTTGTAGCTCTTTAATTTCCCTTTGTATTTTTCTTTCTTCTTTCCTTCTAGTCTCGATCTGTAATGCCAGTTTGACTCACTCCCTGCTTGGATCGACCTACAACAATCTTAAGATAAATCGATGCCAAAACCCAAAATTTGCCACAAAATGTGACTCGTAGAATCACAGACCTAATGTGTAAATTTGGTTAATTATAATTATTAGCACACAAAAAGCACTCAAAACCTATAATAAATAAGGCTCAAAACAGCACTTTTTGGCACTAATCACACCCTCTAACCTACACACACATTGCTAGTCCCTTAGCAATGAAAGAAAGAGTAATAAAATACATATAAACTACAAATAAAATAACGCTCTACAAAATGGTATTTCAAAAGGTTGTGAATGAGTAATGCCTAACCATAAGTAAAATCATCAAAGTCGTGGTCCAATGACTATCATGAGAGAACGAATGTCATACAAAACTGAGCATTGCAAGAGACTCCTTCCTCGTGAATCAAACTCAAACTTCCACCAAAATCTATGTTTATTTGATCACCTCAACACAAATTAAACTCGCACTCTCCCCCAACCCAGCTACTACCACGACCTAGCATGCTAAATCCAACCCAAATAGATCAGGACCCACCTCTTATTCCACACTCTTTCAGGTCGTAGGTGCCAATGCCGAGGAATCGACTCCTACCAGTGTCCATGTAATCGGGATCACCATGACTCCCAACCAATTAAGGCTTAGGGCACCAAGTCATGAGGATCTTTCGACCACTAACTCTTCAGGTTTCACCCCGGACTTCGAATGATTTCCAGACTCCAGCACCTACAACTTGCTCAACTCCACCTATCCACCCATGTAGTAGCACTAAGCTCATGGTCTAAATCAGCGAAGGTTTAGGCACCGTTTGTGGTCACACCATATACCCTGACCGCGTTCTGCTCACGGCAAAGCATTGCAATTTTTATTCTTTTTCTTTCTTTTTCTTTTTTTTTTTTCTCGAAGACGATCGCCTTCTTTCCACAGGGTCCTTAACCTATTAAATAGAGGTCAATGAAACAGTAGGTTATGCAAAGTAAAGGAGGTTGCGCAATTTTTCACCTCATCATCGAAACCAGGCGCCTTGCGTGGTTAGCTAAAGGTGGTAAAGAAAAAATGTCAAATTAATAAGAATTCAACTAATCATTCATCAACCAATCTAGCATCAATAGAATTGGACAAAGTTTAAATTTTCCAACTTCAGAGTTAGCAAACCACAAAAATTTTGATTGCAAATGTAGTCCGATTTTGAAAGAAGTTAATAGTAAGTAACAACTTATAAAGTGGAACCCAATGCTCAATAACATCACAAATGTAGCTTGCAAAATAGTGCTGTAATAAATACAAAAGCTACTTCTTCAATAACTCTCCCCCAACCTAAACATCTTGGTGTCCGAAATGCTCTGATTGAAAATTAGAGAAGGAAGTGTTACCTCCCTTGATGAGATGTGATCATTTACAGACTTCACAGCTTCCATCTATTACCTTATTCACCTGCTCTGCTTCAAACAAACAAGGTGAGGTTAAAAGAGAGAAAAGTGACCATTGAGAATTTTTAAAATTACACCTTCATAATAATTTCAAAATTTTATTTCACATATTTGAATATAAACCTCTAAGCTTCAACGGTACCACCAAGAACGCCTAAAACAGTAGTTCGATGAAAAAGCTGATGAGCAACAAAATCGGTCAAAGTGGTTCCCTTGAAGGAAATTTTCATAAGCCACGTAAATTTTCCCTATGTCTAATACTGTATGATCAAAACATCGGTAAACACGGATATATCGTAATTGATTTACAGAAATATCGGAAATATTTAAAATATCGTAAATATCGTGGATATTTTTGTACAAAATATCGGTTATTAAAATTTTTCATATTTTAATTATATAGATTATGTAGAAAATGATTCTTATCTTAATTAAGGTAGATTAAAATCAAAATGGATTAGTAATTATTAAATTAAATATGTTATATTTAATATATATCATATATATTATGTTAAAGAGATATTATTTATTTGTTTTTGTTAGTTATTATAAATTATTATGTAGATAATGAGGGAGATTCCAAAAGATGAGAGCGAGTACCTAAATTTTAAATGATATTATTTTATTTCTTTTCCTGTTCAAATTTAAATATTTGATTTTAAAATATTATAAATATAATAAAATAAAAATAAAATAAACATTATAAAGGGATAAAACAAACAAATAACAAGAGAATATAAAAAAAGTTCGCATTATATATGCAATCAATGGTCGTTGAGTGCCATTTCCAAAGATTTGGGTGGGTTCAAACCCGTCAAGCAATTTTTTGCATACTTAATCAGAAAAATCAAAAAACAGAAACGGTTTTTTTTCTTGAAAATTTGCTTTATTTTTTTCGGAAGATCTTTAATTAAATCCGATTTTCTCCTAAAACCCAATAAATCACATATTTTTGTCCAAGGTCTAATAGAGAAAATTTTATTCTTTTTTTAAAAAATAAAATAGAAATAATTACATAACAAAAATAAAAATAAATAAAATACAAAACAAAAAATAAAAATAAAAAATTTTTTTTTTAGTAGCATAATTTTTTTATATAAAATAAAACATTTTTTTGTTTGATAGTATCAATTTATATATATAGCAATATGTATATATATATATATATGAGAGATATACTACATATATATATATATTATATAAAATAAAATAAAAAAGTTTTTATTTTTTTTATTAATTTTTTATATTTTTACATATATATAAAAAACGAACTCCTTTTTTTTTTTTTTTTTTTTACCCACCAGTGTACACAAAGAACTTTCTCGTTAGTTTGATAAATTTCGCTAAGCTTAGTAAAATTTCACCTATATTAAACCCCTGATCGATCGCTAAATTCTCGCTATAGCTGCTAAAATTTTCCTCACGTCTCGCTTTTGTCGATTTCTCTTCATTCCAGTTTCAAAATTTGCATTTCGCTTCAAAATTACACACAAACCAAGAAAAATTAACAATAAGAAAATTAGGAAAATGTGGTAAAGCAAAAATTATTCTAAAACAATAATTAACTAAAAAATTGTAGAAATCTATAAAGAAAAATTAAAGAGATCAAAAATAAAATACGATAAAATAAAAATAAAACAAGAAAAATTAGTAAACAAAAAATGGGGAGACTTCCCCCAACCACTTCCTTAGCTTTGAGGTCGAGGAATCAAGTGAGTCGTAAATGCCGTGTTCGGTGCTCACTCGAATCAGATCAACGGCCAAACTAATTTCTCGCGCTATGATGTGCAAAACAAGCATCTTTTGAGGTAGTGGCACTATGTACAAGAGCTACTAACTTTCTAAAGTTTTGCGTATAAAAAGGATAGCGCCTTTATGGTGGGTGTTTCACTAGTCAGTCAGGTCGCTAGGGAAGGCAAGATACTAGTTGTGGTATACACTAGGTCGAGGGGGTAGTTGGCAAAGGGGCTTTTTATGGCCCGGCAAGGGCATTAGGATCCAAATCTGGCGGGGTTTCGGGTTGAATGATAGGCTCTTGGGTCCCTTCCACTGTTTCCTGTCCATCCTCCACCATGGTGTCAGTCAAGCAATCTTCCTCCAGATTCTCCTCCTCTTGATGAACAAACTGATTGGTGAGCTTTGAGATGGATTCCTGCAGGATGTCCAATTTTTGATCAATTTCGCTTTGGAACCCATCCAATCCCTTGTTCAGAGTTTCATCAGGTCGGGCCCGATTAGCCTCGATACACACGCCTTTGCTCCCTCTCTATGAAATTATCCACTTGTCTCACAGTTCGGATGGCTTGTTCAATAGGGGATGGGGTCATGGTTGCCGCCGGTATGGGGGCATAATATGGAGGTTCGTGAGGTGAATATTGTGAGGTCTTGGTTCATGAGGAATTGTGTGATTCCCCCAACTATGGTTGTAAGCACTACCATGGTGAACCTCCATCCATTGGTTTTATAGTCCCTCTATCGACATGTACGCCTAGGTTTCTTCCACGTGGTACTCATTGCATTACCTCCTCTTCCATTTGGTCACAATTCAAAACCCACTCAATGTAACCCGCAAAGAGTAACACATGGGCACACAAAAATAGTCCCAGCAGTTGTTTTTTTTATGAAACAGAAAAGAAAATAAAAAATGACAATGAAATATAAAAGAAATTCACCAAAACTTGTGATGAGGATCACAAGTGTTCCACAGCTCGTCAAATGCACTTGGGCACCATCCCCGACAACGGCGCCATTTGATTCGTGCCACGGTAGGGTGATGCGGAATCAACAAAATTTATATTCCTAAGTTCCTCCTACTGCCGTAGTCAAGCTACCGCAAAGATAATGTCTAGGGCCTAACACTGGATGGGTTTTCTTCGTGAAATGAGAATTGCGCTTGAGCTGAAAATGGTATTTCTCGATTTAGGTTTTGTTCAAAAACAAGAAGCTAGTGGTTGTAAACGATATAAATTAAGGGAAAATTTAGAAAAGAAGACTCCTTGAAGTCTTCGGTCACTGATTGATTTTTAGGTGTATTCATGCTCCTCGTTTGTTTCAGTTGGGGATAATGAATTTGATAGTCGCTTCCTCAAACCGGGACCTTGATTTGGCACTAAACCTAAACCCTGTAAATTACCCCTCATGAGATATGGCATTCAAGAGTACTAAGTCCCTAACAGTATATGGCCTCAAAGAGGCAACCTACGGCAAACTAATAGGAGTATTAACCAAGTGGATGACAAAGGATCTAAGATTAAGCATCCATCAGAACTAATAAAGTTCGCAACATGACATTGGCGAGGCTGGATCTAGGAGGTTTAAACTGGTGGTGGAGATGTGGAGCTAAATGCTCATAAATGCAGTGTGAAATGCCGTCCAAAACAAAACACAGCAGAAAGAATTCGCTATAAAAGAAATTCTCTCGCTATAGCATAGCTAAAAATTTCATAATTAGCGAAATTCTCTGCCATTAATGAAAATTCTAGAGATAATGAATTGGAAAATTTCGCTATGAACAAGATTTCGCTAGCTAGCCAAATTTCACTAGCTTAGCAGTGGTAATATATAGGCATAGCTTAAATTTTCAAGATTATGGCTTTTCATATGATTGCATATTTTCGCAATCTTAGCCAAATTTTCGCAATCATAGCCAAAATTCCCGCCGCCTCACATCCACTTCGCCATTTTCATCATTTCCACTTGATATTTCTTCATTGGGTTGATGAAATCACCGAGAATTTCGCATTCTCAGCACCAAAACGACGCCAGTTTGTTGACCGAAGTTCAAGACCTGCAAACTACCCAAAGCAACTCGAAACCAAATTAGTGTAGCACTATGGACATGCACATGACAATTGGCTCATTCATGCTGGATTAGTGCGCAAAGCACTCAAACCTATTTAAATAGGGTTCAAATAAAATTTTGGGGCACCAATCAGCTACCCTCGCCTAAATGCACATGCACTGACATACATAAACATCAAATCATTCCATATAAATAATGCAATCTTTATATGGAATTGTTCCGTGTCAGCGATGAGAGATGAGACTCCTCATGCTCCACAAACTGTAGTCCCGACCGGCCCCCACACCCCGCCGCAACGCCGGCTTATAAACCAATCATTGTTGTTTCACCCAATGACATAAACCATTAGACAACCCTCCAATTTTAATTTATCAAATTCCGTATGTTTATTTGGGTCATGAATATCCGAGGTCTCACCGCAGGCTTCGCACGCCTTCCAACACTTTCATCGCTGGATACATATATTTGACGAAGAATAAAATTTTTGTCTTTCACCCTTAGGGAGGGGGGGGATCTGCTCCATCTTGCTTCACCAAAACACACGAAATTTATTATTATTATTATTGTTTTATACAACCGTGAGTCTCGATTTTGGACATTGTCCCATTTTCGAGCTTACCACTCATTCACCAAGAATGGTGAATAACAGTACCATACACCCAACTCGACGCAATGTGACTGTGCATATGAAATGCAATCATGTCATTTCATGCGATGTCATGCTACATGCACAATAAGAGTTACATGCAACATTTATAAATTCCGGATAATTATATTTCCTACATATAATTTCCATTTATCACAATTTCCATGTTAATACATCAAAGCAAACACATATTAACATGATTTTTACACACAACAACATAGCATTTATTTTTCCAACAATACACACAAAATGGCTCAAATCTCGGACCCATATAAAGCGAGCCTCTTGGCCTTGCACGATTAAATCGCGAATTACTATGACACCAAAACACACCACAAAACCCAAAGACATTAGTCCCGGGATCAAAACTAAACCTCAACCCAATCAAGATTTGCTGCTCAATCCCAAGAAATTTTCCAATATTGATCTAAAATCTTGGACTAAATACAATGCCTATCACGGCCAGAAGACCTTTATGCCATTACATGGCTTTTAGGCTAAAAATATTCAAGTAGGAAAATTTTACACTCTTGAGTTTGTGGCTAAAGTTACTAAATTTGCCTGCGTGTAGCCCTCATTGCGATGGATCGACTTTACTTCGTTCGACCCGAGCAGCGACCCGATTTCCATAGATCTTAGAGATAAGGTTTCTCTCTCTACCCCTCTCTTCTCTTTCTCTTTCTCGCTCACTCCCTGCCCGTTTCTCCAAAATGTCCTCCTTTTCCTCTTTTTGTTTGATTTTTCTTCCTTCCTTTTTCGTTTCTTTTCTTCTTTATTTTTCTTTTTTATTTTCCCTTTATTTTCTCATTTTCTTCCATTTTTTTCTTCCATTTTTCTTTATTTTTCCATTTTACTTTGTTTCATTTATTTCTCCATTTGACACATGGCTCTAAATGAGCCATTCATTTAAGTTCCATGTGTCACTTACCTACACATGGCTATCGTATCATGTGTCAAATCATGGGTTACTGTGACATCCATAATCGTCTTAGTAGTAATGCTTTGGAAACATGGGTGTTTCGAAAAAACGTGAAATTTCGGCTATCACAAAGGTCTGACGAAGTCGTGGGTAACTAGATTTTGCAAGAAGAATTTAACAGCGAAGTCCGTTTCGTCATTCAAGATCTAGAAAATTTATGGTTTTCAACCGAAATTACCGTTTTACCTTTTTTTAGAAAAATTGAATTTTTAAGTTTTCACCTTCAAGCGGTTCAAAATTATTATAATGATGGCTTCTGATAGCCTATGATCATAAAATTAAAAATTGTACTTGAGGTAGATTATTAAAGTCTTTAATATTTTTTCTTGCTTAGATTTAAATAAACTTGAATTTAATTTAACTCTAAGTATTAAATTGCATGTTTTTAACTTTTTATTTCTATAAAATAAGTATTTCTAGGTATAGTCGGGATTACGAGCTTGGCATGAAATTTTAGTGGGTCGCACTTAAATTTTAGATGCCTAAATAGAATCTGGGCCTAATGGACCAGTTAGCCTATGGCCAATGTGGGCCTGCTTAGTTCAAAATTTTTTATATATTTTAATTATTAACCTAAAATATAAATTAAAAAACATAAAAATATGTTAAAAATCAAATAAAAATTTCTTTTATATAAAATCAAACAAGTTTTTTAAATTATTCAACAAAGTTTTATTTTCAATTATAAAAAAAAATGACATTTTTAGATGATTTTTATATGTTACTTTTGCTTTTCAAAATTGTCTTTCAAACCAATTCTTATAAAAAACGTATTTTAATTACTATTTATGAAAATGATTATAAAAATAATTTTTTTACATTTGTTTAAAAAATATTATATAATGTTTTACAATACAATTTTATAAATAGTATTTATTTTTAATAATTATACATGTTTTAATAAATATTTTTAAAGTAGTTAATTTTCTAGTTATGAAATATATATGTTTCATTTTAATTATTGAAAATATAAAAATATTATTTAAAGAAAAACATATTTATTATTTTTTAATAAAAAAAATCATATTAAAAATAATTAAAATAATTCATTATATAGTCTTTTAACAATATAACAATCAAACTATATATCCAAAAATATCAAACTATAAGTATTTTAAACGAAATTTTATTTTATAAATTATTTAAAAAAATTATAAAATTAAATTTTAATATTTTTATTATTTCAGCCCATAATAGCCCATGATCCGTATAGAGTTTGCCTAACCAAACATTGACCCGAATAAAACATGGGTCAAATGACCTGACCCATACTGGCATGCGATCTAATTCTCTTGGGCCAAAATGACCCAGACCAACCTGTTCTCACCTCTATAATTCTAACATGAAGTGGTGTTAAAATAACACTTTAATTGTTTCAAAAAAGGTATTTTTAATATTCAATTAAAAGGTCAAATATTTATGATTTGTCTATCAACAAATTTAAAAAAATGAGTAATAAGTAAAAATAAAAATATAACTAAACCATGTAAGATCTCGAAGTAGTAAACTTTAAAAAATAAACACCACCTAATTTCTAAACAGTGAAGTAAGGGAAGTCTTAACACATACTTGACCGTAGTAGAGATTTTCCATTATCTCTAATTTGACAGCTGTAGGAATAATCAGCGGAAGCTATAATCATCATGTGATTTAGAATATTCAATTTAATTACTAAACTAATATAACCAGTCAGATCGTACCTTATGGATTTGCAAAGAAGTATGCATACAAGAATCACAGATCTTCTAAACTATTCTCGAGGTGGTAGAGTAGCGTGTAGGCGCTTGAATCACTAAGAAAAGATTTTTTTTTTCTCTAGCTATTCTCTATAATTAATTTAGATTCCGATTTAGGGTTGTATTATCTTTCTCTATTTATAGAGTACAAGCCCTAAAATACTTAATAGCCATTTAGGCCTCCACACCTTAGGCCCCAAGTCCATGTGTGAACCCATTTAGTGTTTTAAACAACTTGGACTTGCTTATATAAATCCAAACAATCTCACTTCTTTATAAAAACAAATTCAAAGTCTTTCTTGTAGTGTGATATCATGCTCATGCATTTATCTAGTAGTTTGGGGATCCTACGGTTATCATTAATGAGAATATACATTGTCCAAGCAATTATCTAATCAGGTGCTATTCCACTAAAACGAGAATTGAACTCAGATTAATAATATTAAATATTAATATTGAAAATTTTCTCCTTTTGTAAAATATCAATAATTAATTGATAAGATTTTTATCATTAATCAATTATTTATTCTCTTGATTTATCGGTTTCTCTAATGGATAAAATGCCTTTGGTCGGTGACTTCATAACATCCAAATCTGAAACATATTAAGAGGATATTTCACTCTGAATTCCATATTGTTTATTTCATAAATCTTAGAGCAATTAAATAATCTTGCTCCCAAATCTTCAAGATATTAATTATTTAAATAGACTAGCACTTATTGACAATAAGACAATAATCATTTAAATACCTATCTATAATAAACTCGGGATTGAAGAAGAATAATAACGAAATATTGCTTGAGATTTATTTCCTTTATAAATTTAACTTTAAATAAATCTCAGCACAGTCCCTATCAAAATGCAAGCATAATTTGCTGTATTTTATAACTAAGGCTGATTATTTCATAAAATATTGCAGTCTAAATAAAGAGCCCAACTTTGTTTAATGATTGTGATCTTATTTATTAATTATGAGAACCTATGCTCTTGTCTTCTATGAACATATTCATATGATCATATACTCTACAATTAATTGGGACCTTATAAAAATATTGGTGTGCACAATAATATGAAGTTCTCATATTGTGTTAAAAGTTAAACTTAGAAAATATAATGACACATGCCATCTTGTTCTAAAAAACCTGACCAAACTCCATGCATGAAACAAGTCGTGAACTCTGCACCCATATGATCTCACATGTTTTCTCGAAAACTCAAACAGGTAGTGTCTTTGTAAATGGGTATGCTAAATTTTCCTCTGATGCTATTTTAGTAACCACTGTATCTCCTCTCTCGATGATATCGCGAATCAAATGATGCTTTCTCTCTATGTGTTTATGTTTCTTGTGATACCTCGGTTCCTTGGTATTACTCATTTACTATTGTCACAATAAAGGGTAATGGGCGATCTTTTCCGGTATCGCGAAGAATCAGAGGGCTTCTCTGACCCATCTTTGCTTCTTTATTTGCCCGAGTAGCCACATACTGACTTGGTTGTGGAGTCGGCAACCTGGTTGTTTGACACTCCTCCAACAAATGGCTCCACCATTTAGTGTAAACACATATCCAGAAGTGGATTTTCTTGAATCAATATCCCCTTGGAAATCTGAGTCTGTATAACCAATAGTTTCCAGACTCCCACTAGAATATACTAGCATATAATCTCTTGTTCTCCTTAGATATTTGAGAATATGCTTCACTGCAATCCAATGTTCTTCTCCTGGATCAGATTGATGCCAATTAACTATTCCTTTGTGTATGGATACTCCTTTGGTATAACACTGCACTACATGAGACTACCTACTGCGAGCTCAAAAGTGTCCTACTCATACGTTCTTTTTACAACCGAGAGTTTTGGTGATTGTTCCTTAGAAAGATGAACTCCGTGCACGAAGGTAAAGTTCCCTTCCTAAATTTTCCATCTTTGAACCCTAGCTAAATTTTATGTATATATAAAGCTTGAGATAATGCCAACACCTTATTCTTAGGTGTCGTTGAAGTTTGATTCAAGAATATAGTTAGCTTCTCCCAAATATTTCATATCAAATTGCTTTTTGACCATCCTTTTATGATAACACATTTATGTCGTTTAGATTAGTAAAATGTCACTACGTAAAGGACTAGGAAAACGCATGTACCTTGGATCCTTTTGTAAACAGGTTCATCGGAATTTTCTCGAAATTGTATAAAGTTATGAAACCAGTCAAACCCTAATGTTCCATGTTTTGGATGCTTGCTTTAGTCCGTAAATGGACCTTTGCAGCACCATGCCATGTGTTCTTGCCCTCACAGCTATGAACCCTTAAGTTCTTTTGCATAGATATCCTCTTCTAAGCGCCATTTAAAAATCTTTGTTTTGACATCCATACTTGAAATCCTCGTAATCTAGACTTACTGTTATAGCTAAAGATCAGATGGATTTAAGCATGGCTATTGGCGAAAGGTTTCTTCATAATCGCCCTCTTTTTGGGTATAACCTTTTTGCATAATCTGGCTTTGAAGGTTTCTCATTTCCCGTCAGTCGTCTTTTTCTCTTGTAGATCCACTTACACCCTATAGGTTTTACCCCTTTGGGTGCCTCTACAAGAGACCAGACTGAGTTAGAATACATAGACTCCATCTCACGGTCCATGGCTTTAAGCCACTCCTGTGCATCAACATCCTCCAGTGCTTCTTTGTAATTTATGGGGTCCTCTTCGCTATCAATGGTTATAGCTTGAGTACGGTCGCCCAACAGAGATATCTCGATGAAGCTGCATCGTTCTCCCACCTGCAGCGAAGCTCCATTGGTTGTTGTGGTTCTCTGAAAGATCCTCTTGATCATTTTGAATTTGATTTTAAGTTTTTGGTTTCCCTTGTATATCTACATTGTTCTACTATTGGTTCCACTTTCGTGATTGTTCACCTGCGAGTATATTTTCATTTTCCCTCTATTGAACACGCACTGGAAACAATGGCACAATAGGTCCAAATTCAAGTGGTTTAGGCGATTCTTAAGTTGAGTCAAGCTCCTTAAGAATTACCTTACTCTTGGGCTTGAAATTGTTTACATAGTCTTCCTCTATGAATTTTGCATTAGTGCTCACAATAACTTTCTTCTCTGAGGAACTATAAAAAAAGTCCACCTCTCGTTCCTTTAGGGTATCCAATAAACAAACATACTTCAGTATGAGATTCTAACTTATGTGGTTCCTTTCTCAAGACATGCGCCGGAGCACCCTAGATACGAATATGGTTTAAACTAGGCTTGCGCCCATTCCACAATTCAGTAGGTGTCTTAGAAACCGACTTAGAAGGAATCAAGTTCAATAAGTATGTAGCAGTCTCTAAGGCATATCCCCAAAACGATATAGGTAGAGATGAATAACTAAGCATCGATCTCACCATGTCTAGGAGAGTTCTATTTCTCCTTTCTGCAACTCCATTTGCTTAAGTGTTCCAGGGGCTGACAGTTGTGAAACTATCCCCTCTTGAGTTAAGTAAAACTTAAACTCTCCAGATAGGTATTCACCGCCTCGGTCAGATCGAAGTTGTTTGATGGACACCTAATTGCTTTTGCCTCAGCACTTATATTGTTCGAGAATTTATCAAAGTTTCATACTTTTGGCGCATTAGTAAACAAAACCATATCTTAAGTAGTCATGCAGCCAAAAGTGACAAAATACTCATACCCACCTACGGCGCCAGACTGCTTTGCCCATTGGTCCATACATTGGCATGCCCCAATTCCTAAGCGGTTTTGGTTGCGCGATATCCTTTGGCCTTGAAGGGGCCTCTTGGTCATTACCGCTTCCAAAACAAGATTCACACATTGGTATAGAGTTCAAATGTTAGGGAATTTAAAATCCCTTTTTCGCCCAAACCATGTTCGAAAATAGAAAACAAGCGCGAAACCAAATTCCTCTTGAAATCAAGAAACAAATAAACAATCTTCTAAACATAAAGTCCTTATTATTCTCCAAAAAATAAAACAACTGGTCCCTATGGCTGAGAGATTAGCTCCGTTCCCGAGTTTCAAGTATCTTTGTCCTTCTTCAATAAAACGTGCTATGTTTGAACCCACTTGCAAAAGTAACAAACATGGTTAGTGGCTCTGAATCATTGATCCATTTATCATTTAAAATTCTCACTAAACAAGCCTCAACAACAAGTAAATCACCCATACCTGGCTTTTTGGTGGCCTTTGGGCAATTCTGTTTCCAATGTCCTTTCTGTCCTCACTTGAAGCACTTGCCTTTCGGCTTCTTCATTGCGTCTGATTTGGTAACTAGTATCACTGCCTTCTTTTTCTTATTCTTGTTTCCACCCTTAGGTTTCCCTTTAGGTTTAACAGAACCCTCCGTAAAATTGATATTGCACGGCTGCAGCGAGAAGCTGGTGATACTCTCAAGCTCATGCATCCATTGAACTGGAGTCAGATCCATCTTATGCATATTGTAATTGACTTTGAACTGATTGAAATGTTTTAAGCGGTGATTGCGAATGAGATCTATCTTCATACTCCTTTTAATTTTGCCCCCATCACTTCCGCTCGATTGATATGTGAAATCATTGCCAAACAATGATCCTTCACACGCCCACCAATCATACATGTGTTAATCAAATCAGTGATAGCAACTTGTCTCTCAGAAGCAGTACTTTTAGCAAACATCCCTTCGAGAGTCTAGAGCATTTCTACTCCACTATCGAGAGGTGTTATTTGCTGCCTTAAATGACCCACAACATTGGCAAGAATATAACATCGAAGTGAAGTGTTTGCATTCTCCCAAGTCGCATGTTCTGTTTTTGTTATATTATTAGCACCATTTTCTGGGATAGCTGGCTTATGGGTATCCAGGACAAACTTGATTTTCTCATAATCCAGAATGATGTATTAGTTCATTTTCTAATCTTCAAAGTTATTTCCATCAAATGGTTTTTGATTCAAAATCATAGCTAGAGGGTTGAAAGATGCCATTTTACGAAAAAAAAAATTTATACATTATTTTACGCTAATATTAACTCATATATTATACAATAAACATATATTTAGTAAATCCAAAATAAAAATATATTTGTTGTTTATTGTAAACAATAATTTAGTTTCCATAATAAATGCTCACGGTGGGAAAGACATTTATAACAAACTAAAACTTGATCATAAAATGAATAGCATCCAACTAAGTCAGGTCCTAAAAAAAAATTGGGGGTCACTTACCAGACTACTTACATCCCAATCTTCTTAGATAGAACCTTCCTAGATAATACACTTTCATTTCAATCATTGTGGACTACTTACATCCCAATCTTCTTAGATAGAACCTTCCTAGATAATACACTTTCATTTCAATCATTGTTCATATGGCCCATAATAATATTAGAGCCTCGTTGGGAGGTTAATAAAATTATTGTGGTTTTTGAATCCTTGTTTAATTTTAAAATTCTCTTAATCTCTAAGAGTTGCTGGTGGTGGACCGAGCAATCTAATTAAGCTTTTAAAATTATTTAGGTCCAATCAAATAAAACCCGATCACGATTATCTGATGGGGCTTCACATGACCATTTTATTATTTGGACCCACAAAAAATTAAAGGATTTTTCATAATTATATTTATCTAGATTTTAAAAAACAAAATTTAATTATGCACATGTATATCATTGATGCGAATAATATGGCACCACTTAGTCTATATGTCATGTTATCACAACTAAAAACATGTTACCAAATATAATTTAATCATCCATGAATAAAAAAATAATATATGAGTTAATGAAAAAAAAAAAAAAAAAAGAAAAAAAGGCCCCGATCCATGGTTTTCCTGAAAGAAAAGAAAAGAAAATCCTGAAGCCTAATAACTTACTTAGGCCCATTCTGTTATTAATCGAGTCTAGCTTTATCCGGCCGGAGTCCATTTGGGTTTAATTTACTTGAAGCGGTGGCCCAAAATTGAAGAGATTTGAGTTAAAACGAAACTCTAAACACACACAACATGAAACCCTAAGCCGTCAAGCATCATTCGGTATTATTTGCCGCGAGCGTAGCCACCCGCCGTATGACGTCTAGAGGAGGAAGTCTGTAATCAGACGACGAAACCCTCTCCATCTGCGGCACGGGTGGAGCGTGACCATGATGCAGCGCTTGCGGGGAGTGCGATGAAGCGTCGAGTGGTTCGACTGAAATTTGTCCGGCCCGGCGTGCGTCTCTTCCTTGCGCTTCTAACCCGTGGCCGTTTGTCATTTGGATATGCGTAGCCTCCGCGGCAAGCATATGGCTTGATCTCGCGTGTACGGTGTTCTCAGTGGGTTAACTTCATCTTCTTCGCTTTTGTTCTTCTACATTAGTCTTTGGAATTTAAAAAAATCCTATACCTAATAAATGGTGTACAAAGAATTCTAGATGATTCGAAATAAATAAAGAAGGAAAACTAATCATATGATTGCCCCTTATTACAAACCGATGAAATACACATAAAAACTCTACCATGGATTGAAGGGCAAACCACAGGTGATACATGACCATCCATGAGCAAAAAAATCATTTTAAACATGAGAACATGCGAATCATGATATAGAAAACCTAGGTGCCATATTACTAATCAAACACGAAAATACATGAAATTGTTTAGATCAAATTGAAAATTTAATCACACGAAAGCTCTAATACGATTAGGGAATAATCATTAATTTAGAATCGTCATTGTGATTTTAGAATATTGATTTAATTCTTAAACTAATATAACCCGAGTTAGATGCGTACCTTGTGGATTTGCGAGAAGTATCTGTGCTTGAATCGCAGTCTTCCAAAACTATCCTCGAGGTGATGGAAGCGGCGTGTGGGCGCCCAGATCACTAAAAAATATTTCTTTTTCTCTGGCTATTCTCTATAATTAATTCAGATTCCGATTTAGGGTTGTATTATCTTTCTCTATTTATAGAGTACAAGCCCTAGAATACTTAATAGCAATTTGGGCCTCCACACCTTAGGACTGAGTCCGTAATGAACTTAGGTACAGTGTTTTTAAACAACTTGGACTTGCTTGTATATAATCCAGCTTACTTGGCGTCGAGAGAATCTTGTTTTAAATTTGAGTAAACGGACCAGCTCAACCCATTTCGTGGTTAGAGTCGAAAGCGAAATTTAGGCTAATCCCAATTCATTTTATTGGGATAGTTTCAACTAGACTGACCCAAACCCATACGGGTTGTGGGCCAAAACAGGCCCAAACCTTAAAAAATACTAAAAAAATTAATTTTACAAATTTATCATTCTTCAAATAAAAATATATAATAATAATTATTATATAAAATGAATGAGTCTAAACAATATAATAATAGTAAATAAACTTAAATAAATAAATAAATAATGTTAGAACACTGTTATAACTAATGTATCAAACTAACTAGCTAAATAGTACCAAAACAATAAAGTAACAACTTAATAACATATATGAAAATAACAACTCCAAAGTATCAAATGAAATCTCATATGCCTATAATCTTCATCTTCATCCTTATCATATCAAATAATAACATGTGATTTCACATTAGAAATGATTCCACAAAGATGTACATCCTCAATGGTGGTTGAGTTATCATGATCTATTAATTACTTTAGAATGTTAACAACATAAATTTCATTTTTTTTACAATAAACATAAATTTCATTGATGTTTGGAATAAAAAAAATATATTTTTCCAAAAATGCATCTCAACCGTATAATAATAAAATATCCTATTTGTTTGAAAATCCATCTTGTTAAATGATATAGTCCTATTAGGAAAAAAAATTAGTGTATGATTTTTGTTAATTATTTTTAAAATAACATTATTTTGTTATTAACACTGGTTTAAGTAATAAAATTATTTAAAATATGCTGGTAATTTAGTTATTAAATTTAATTTAATTCATAAACTACTACAACTTCATTTTTATTAAAAAAAAAACATATATAATTGAATAAAATCTAAAGGATAAATAAGAAAAATGAAATTATAAATATTTAAAATAGGATTGATAAAATAAATAAAAATATATTCAATATTAAAACTGTAATTTATTTAATTAAAATGCATTTCATACAAGATTTTTTAAATATTAAATTATCATATAAATTATATTAAAAAATGCATTTTAGAAATTGAAAATAAAATAGTTAAAACAAAAAATTTTAATATATTAATCATATATTATAGTAATAATTATTTTTAAAGCCCTATGCTACAAAAGTGATAACCGTATCATATTTTATAAATGAATCCTTGAAAATCTCAATTATTAAGCTAGTTACTTTAAAAAATTAAATAAAAATTTTGGGTCACTCGGGATAACCCAGGCCAAACCCACATGGGCCAGCGGCCAAAGCAGGTCGAGGGCCAATTCGCTTCAGTTTTATTCGGACGCTAAATTTCTGGCTCAAGCCTCAGGGTCGGTGTAAAGTGGGGTGGCCTAGTAATTTCAATATGCTTAATTCTGTCAGTGAAATTTTGTTTGCCTTTAGTAGTTCCAAAGCTTTATCTTTCTCATAATCCTTGAGCTCATCTACTGTCCCAATAATCTGCAAACAACAATATGAAATAAGTAAATGGAGTAAGAGTCCGGAAATTCTAGAGCACATTCTAATCATATTCATTAAGTCATAGTTCAGGAAATTCTTATTTCTCACGTGCTTGATTAAATCGCGATGCTGAGACTGCGGCAACTGTTGTACCGTGTCGCGATGCTGCAGAACAAAACATTGCAGTTTGTAGGGGTTCACTTGAGTTGGCTAATAAGCAAATTGGGAACAAGTACTTAAAATTGGAGTGGTTCATACCCATGACTTTCCATCAAATCAAACTTTAATACCATGTTAAATATCCAACTTTCCGAAATAACTCAATCTTATAGAATTTGGATTCAATATAAATATCATGCTTCTTATAAACAACTATAGTATCAAAAATTTGTTGGCATATATAGAAGTGCTTAATCATGAGAACTAAGCTGTTAGGTTTCTTGACTCAATAAAAAGGGTCAAAATATTTAGAAGTATTTAATCTTCGTGGTATTTTCTGATTCAATAAAAAAAGTCAAAATATTTAGTTAAAAGTACCATGTTGGTATTAGCAAATATAACTAAACTAAATAAATTGATGATAATTTTTTAGCTAAATAAAAAAACAAAATATTTAACTTTTATTTTATTCAATCAAAAAACAAAGACAACTCAATTTTTATTATGGCTAAGCAAGTGCCACACACAATGGTGGTATTTGTTTTTTTACTTAATTTTAAATAACATTTAAAAACTAAATAGTCCTTAATAGGGTTAAGTGTTTGATTTTTGGTTTTTACAGTGTTTTATTTTTATAAAGGGTTAAAAAGTAAAAAGGAAAATCAATATGTAACTATTTCTATTTAGAAATTAATATGTTTTTTTTCTATTCAGCAAAAAGTCAATAATAAATCATTAAAAAAACAAACAAGTTAAAGGATGAAAGAAAATTGATTTCGATAAAAAAAAAAGAAAAAAAAAAAGAAAGAAAAAAAACACGCTCTAAGGCATTCTATATATAGTTAAAAGGGAATATTATGCTATAGTTTATCCATATGATTCTATTTAAAAAAAAGTTTATGAGGAATGAAAAATCTAGGGCAAGTTAACTCTTTTAAAAATATAGAGAACATCATTTTGATATTTTTAATTTGAAAACTATTTTTATTCTCTAAATTTAATGTTTTTTTTTTGTGTTTTCCACAAAAAAAAAAAAAAAAAAAAAAACTTCTACATGTTTTTCTTGTTCTCTTTTGTTGAAGGTATTTCTTGTTATAATCTTAGGCAAAATAAATCGCATGTTTTCCAATAGAAAAATTCGATTTCACAGTTGTTGTCGCTTGAAAGGGTAGATCAAGTTGTGTGAGGAAATTTACTGTATTCAGTTAAATCTAATTTTGGTGCAAATATTCTATAAATTAGAAGTTGATATTCTCTAGGACGAATAAGGAAGAATAGAAGGTAATATTGAATAGATCAAATCTGAAAAATTGTATCATATTTGGTGAGATTTCTATGGAAGGAAGATATTCCATTGTGATGAATATGAAATAAAATCAAGATCTTACAACTGGCATGTTACGATATATTAGGAAACATGAAGATACAGAATATTGACTAAGGATCCTCTGGAGGATATTAAATATAGGACACGGTTTTGAAGAAAGAGGCACACAACGAAGATGTAGAAGAACAAGAATGTGTTCTTGGGGGGTTGAATACATGTTGCAGGTATTGCCCGACTCTCTCAATGTTGGGGAGGTTTTATCCATCATGTTGAATGATGTTTTTGAGCTTGTGGGGGTCTAGATGTTCAGGGAATGTGATATCTTTCTATGATTCAATGTGAGAGAATTAGGTGAAGAAAACGTTGGAGAAAGGGGAACCTTGTCTCATGTAAGACCAATTTGTAACCTAATTGAGATATAATGGAATCCTTTACATCTGGGCTCAACCTCGCGGATGTCAGTAGGGGCGGACCTATATAAGGCTTACAAAAGGGTTTGTACCCTTGACCTCAAATTTGGATGGAAAAATACTTAACTATCACACTACTATGCTCCCCCCTAAACATATTTATGCCCCCCCTAACTATATTTTATATGTCTGCCACTAGATGTAGGTTTTATCGAACCACGTGACCAATCTCTTGTGTCTATGTGTGTATGTTGGTTTATCTTTTTACATTGCCTGTAGTTTTATTTTCGTGATTAATCAGTGATATACATCTTAGTAGATCTTAGTCTTGACAGTTGTGCATCTCTTGATGCGACAACTGACATATAACTATCAAAACAAACAGTTTTTTCTCTTTCATCTTTGTTTTTGGGAACAAAAACCAATTTTTAAAAACGGTGACCAAACATTGTTGTAAACAATAGCTTTTCAAAACTAAAGGTGTTGTCCTACATGGAAAAAAGACAAGAGTATTTTTGGGTTTATATACTAAAATTCAATTATGGGCTTGTACATGACTTGCGATAGGAGAGCCCTCGAGCGTACAAAAAATGGGCCGAAAGTCCGATTTCAGTGCAAATCGATGGCTTTGCCCCCCTGCATGTGAATAAACCCGAGACAAATTTGGTTTTGCTCCAAATCAATTTTGTTTTTGTAAGCCTAAATAAAAGCTGGAGTTTTTAAGTATTTAAAATCAAAACGGTCGGTGTCATAAAATCCCAATAAATACAAAACCGTTTGATTTTGAATTCAAAATTCTAATAAATACCAAACCGTTTGATTTAGAATTCAAAATTCTAATAATTGCCATTTAATTCATAATTTTTTCTCATTGGCCAAACGACCATATTTTTGCTTATAAAACCAAATGGGTTCTATGTTGGAAAAGACCTGATTCGATCTCACATCTTCTACATAATGGAATCTACTTCCCTTTTTTCTTTGCCCATTCCTGCTCCAGAGTTGATCATCGCCTCTGAAGAACTGTTGTATCCTGAGGAATCAAATTCCTAGGACAATATTTCAGGCACGCCTCAGTTGGTTTTGTTTTCTCCAACCTTTTGCTCGTTTTACAAGCTCACCATTAATCTCGAACCTTCCACCCAACAATCTTCACATTCCAGTTCACCCTTCTTGTTGCTATTCAGGCGATAGGGATCTGAGAACTAGGCAGGAATTTGTTCGCCCAGCCTAAGAAGCGGGAGGACCGTGCCGTCCATGTCCTTCCTGCCCGGCCCGAACAAAATTTGACCAGTTAGGCCAGAGCGTTGGTTGGAAGAATAGGAAGGCGAAATGCAACGCGGTCAGGCCATATCTTTGGAATAACGAGGAGATGGCGTATTCCCTAAAAGACATCCTATTAGTTCAATCAAGTCCTATTATAAAGGGAAAGAAAAGCAACAGAAGACCGTTAGTTGAATACCCCCCAACAAGGAAGGAGGATTATGCCAAATGAACTCCCTTGATTAATCCATTGCTAAATCTAAAGGGTGACTACGCTGAGAGCCTATCCTCGAAGGAAGACCTAATCATCGTCCAAATTGGATGAATATCCATTATAAATACAAGGCCGCTCCAACACTAAAGATGCGTGATTCTAAGCAATCGAAGCATCCTCCCTTTTCCGGAAAGAATCGGCTTAGGCATCGGGCGACCCGCAGGTAGCCACTGGCGGCCGCTTCATCATACGGTTCTTCTTGCGGAGAGTGGCCTTTAATCCACAGTAAACCAGCATTGCAATAATCACGGCCCTAAGCGATCAAATCCTTGATTCGGCCCCTCGGCGGTCATAGTCCCGGCCAACTGACCAGAGCACGCTCCGGCCAGTTACGGTTGAAAAAGGCATCATCGGTTAGCGCGTGCGTAGAATGATAATTCCTTCACCGTATAGCGATTCCTCAAATTCTTGATGGTATCAACAAGGAACACAAGCGGGAGTAACACTAATCCACCGAGGACCGCGGAATCCACGGGTGATATGACGGACCCCTTGGGGCCGGTGAAACGTCTGGCTTAATGCAAGCGAAGTGGCGGCCGCACCGTCAGCCGTGCGGTGTGGAGCGACTTACCGGGCGGTTACAACATCCGGAACCACGGCAAACCCGAGAGCCCTGCGCTCCTCCGCGAAGAACCGCGGTGCTGACATTCCCGAGGCGTGAGGCTGACCGAGTCGGTGGGGCGGGCGGGGACCACCGTTGGCCGCAGCGGAGGGGGAAAACGAAGCTATGCCCAGGAGGCAGTTCGTGAACGAAGCGCCAAATCACCATCAACTAGAAGCAAGGGAGCAGTCATGGGAGCAGAGGTTCAAAAACCTTCAACAAGAGCTCATCCGCGTGAAGGAAGTGGTGAAGGGACGGGCCCCGGATACTATGGATACCTTGGTGCAGCCATGAAATCTCCACTTCGGTAGAAATTTACGCGCCCTTCAGTGAAATTGAATGCCTCGGGTAGAAACATTCGATGGAGTCAAAGATCCGTCGATCACCTTAATACTTACAAAAATCAGATGGGCATGGGTATCGGGACCACGTGCGATCGGGGCTTTACCGCCACCCCTACGCTCGAAAAATTTTAGCTTTGGCTGGTTCAATAAATTCCCCCTTCATCTATCTAGTCATTCAGGGAACTGGCTGTTGCGTTCGTCTCCCACTTCATCGGAGCTAGGACATACGAGAAAGCGAGCTACCATCATGACCATCAAGCAGAAGGATCGCGGAAAGTTTGAAATCATATGCGGAGATTCGGCCCAGGGTCCACGAGATAGACGATGCCGACGAAGAGATTCGACATCCACTGACTTTCATCACGGGTTGGGTGTCTGATCAAGGACTGTTGATTCCTCATCTCGAAGAACCTCAGCCAGCATGGCCGAGGTCCTGCTAAGCAGAAAAATACATAGGCGAGAGGCCCTCATATCAAGAAGGAGGCTCCTCGCGAAAAGGGACGGCCAAACGAGGCAGCCCAGTGGAGCGAGAACAAAACTGGCGGAGAAATCCCGGGCCGGAAACGGGAGGCGATCCTAAAAGGAGAGGGAAGTCGAGAGGCCGTTTGGAGCCTCGATAACCGAATAACGCGACATCACCGTCTGACCGCCGGCTCCACCAGGCCTCCGATTATCTGAAGTCACGCATGAGGTGCGTAACGAGCAATTCACGAGATGTAGGCTCGGGATGAGAAATGAGATCCACGACAAGGGATAACGCAAACCTTCAGAGTTCCACAAGGACTATGGGCATCGCACGGACAATTGTATACAACTAAGAAGAGAAATAGAATATTTGATGTAGCGCGGATATCTTCGGCGTTTCATATCTCCAGGGAACCAAGCTCGAGATCAGACTAAAGTCGGACCCAAAATATCTTGACCCATTTCAGCTATTTGCCACCTCGCGGGCATGGCCCGATCGACACATTTGACCCCTGGGAGAAATCCCGAGGTGATCTTGGAAGGATTTCTTTGGAGGAGAGAATCTAGTTAAACAGAAATTTTTCACGTAGCATAAGATCAGGCCAAACCAGGGGAAATACGGCGGTATCTAGTTCACGGATCGACACTACCATCTCGTTCTCTGACTCGGATCTGGAAGGGTGCCAACACCCCCATGACGACCCGTTGGTAGTTCGTGCAATTGTGGCCAATACAACGATTCATCGAGTTTTAATTGATAATGGGAGTTCGGCTGACATCATCACCATATCGACCTTCGATAGAATGGGTGTGGAAGAGAAAAACTAGACCCGTCGGCGCACATGCGGGGGATTTTCGAGAGAAGGTATTGCCCGGATTGGGCTCGATTCAAGCGGTGCTAGCCTGAGACCCCCACCGCCGGAACTGCTTGACGTCGGTGGGTTCCTTATAGTGAGCGCCCCGTCGGCTATCGTATCTTTTGCTGGGAGCCCTCCCTCAGCGCCGTAGAAAGGCCATCCTCGGCTGCCACATGATAATCCGAATTCCCACGAGTGAATGGGGTCGGGACCGGTCCAGGGAAGATCGGCGGGTGGCAGGGAATGCTACGACCTCCATGTGAAACAAGAGCGGTCGATGCGTGAGTTTAGGCGATCTTGATGCGGGACCAGTACTCACGGCCGAACCCTCGAAGTGGAACGATATATTTGGATGACGACCAGGTATCTAAAGCACATCGGATCTAAACTAGCGGAAGACCTCAAAAGCCTCCTCACTCAGTTTCTGAGACAAAATAGAGATGTTTTTGCATGGAAGCAGTCAGACATGGGAGGAATCGACCCCACAATGATCACTCACAGATTGAACACCAACCCCTCCTTTAAACCGGTCAAGCAAAAACGCCGAAGTTTCGCTCCAGAAAGGCAAAAGGCCATCAATGAGGAGGTTAGCAAGCTCCTCCCCGGCGAGAGCGATAAGAGAGGTGGAATACCTGATGGCTAGCTAACGTTAATATAGTCCGAAATTTAATGGCAAATGGCGACTCTGCATCGACTTCACTGACATAAACAAAGCATGCCCGAAGGACAGCTTCCCTCTGCCCAGGATCGACCTCATCGTGGATGCCACTGCAGGGCACGAACTCCTTAGTTTCATGGATGCATTTTCCGGCTACAATCAGATCAGCATGGACCCCGGGGACCAAGAAAAGACTTCATTCGTCACAGCACAAGGAACCTACTGTTATCGGGTAATGCCATTTGGACTCAAAAATGCAGGAGCGACCTACCAGAGACTAGTGGGCGGATGTTCCAAAGGCGAGATAGGTACAACAATGGAAGTATACATAGGCGACATCTTTGGTAGAATCACTAAGTCCGATCTCCATATCACCCATCTCTGCAGGCATTCGGATCACGAGGAATTATAACATGAAGGCGAACGGCTAAATCGCGCCTTCGTGTGTGAAAATTTATGGGTTTCATAGTTAACCGGGGATTAGGCGAATCCGGACAAAATAAAAGCATTGCTCAAACATGCCATCGCCGGGAATAAGGAGGTCCGGATGACGGGAAGGGTTGCGGCTTTAAATTTGTTTCGTATCGAGCAAGTGATAAATGCCAGCCTTTCTTCAAGTTAAAAGAAAGCCTTTCGGTCAGGACGAAAAATGTGAAGAAGCATTCATGGCATTAAAAACATACCTAAGCTCCTCCATTCTAGTAAGTCCGGATTGAAGGAGAACTCCTCACTTTTATACTTAGCGTATCGATTTCTCGACCCGTGCATTGCTCGTGGAGACAGGAATGATCCGGCGCCGGTTTACTACTGCAGTCGAGCCTTGAGAGGAGCGGAGGAGAGGTACCCGAGAATGGAAAAGTTGATACTAGCATGAGCAGTGTTGGAAGCTCAGCCTGTTCGGACTCACACCATAGAAGTCCCCAGCGGAGTACCCAATGAAGCGGGTATTACACAAGCGGAAGTCTCAGGAAGGTTGATGGGAGTGGGCCATGGGAGCTAAGCGAGTTCGACATCAGAGTACAAGCCAGCGCTATAAAGGGACGGGTCCTAAGCGGCTTCGTCATGGAGATTCGCTCAGATAGAGCTTGCTTTGGCCAGGCCGGTCGGAGGACGACCCTCCCCATATAAAACTCTGTAGATGGAGCCTCAGCCTTACGGGAGCGGGCGGGGCTTAATCTCACCTCACGGAAGGGATGGGCATTGAATACACTTTTCCCGGGTTTGGGTTCCATGCTTCCAACAACGAAGCTAGGAGTATGGGGCGTCATAGCCCCAGGCTCAGGCCTCAGCCCCCACTCATTAAGAGGTCACACCAGCTAGAGGTCCTGTGCTCAGGTGAGGTGGGTCGGGGGGCTTGGATCGAAGATACCATCTGAGGGCGAAGTGAGACGGTTCTATATCTCAAGGTCCGTGATTTGCTAAAGTTTGTATTGGTTCGAGATCCGTCGTCCCAGACGAATGCCCCAGGACCGACGCCTTGGCAAAGCTAGCCCGCGGCCTTGCGAAGATCTCGGCGGTCAACGCATCGAGATACCTAAGCGAGACCCTCTGTCGACCCATGACATGGTGGTCGCCCAGTAGGATCCGTCTTGAGGCTGGATGGACCCTATTTGGGATTATATTAATGACGGAACCTTACCAGACGACTCGAAAGCGGCTAAGATAAAATGGAGTCTTCGAGTTTGCAAATCTGAAGGCGCACACAGCGGATTCTTCACGCCTTTTCCTAAAATGCACTCGCGGGAAGATCTTTGAATATGTACTAAGAGAAGTACGAAGGCATATGTAGAATCATATCGAGCTCGAGCGTTGAGAAGAAGTTTTGAGCGGGGATACTGCGGCTCACGATGTAAGATCTGTGGAGGCCTAGTCAAGATCACGAGTCTGCGGGGAACATTAAATCATCTTCCCTCGTCGGCCCCTAACATCAATCACCGACCCTGGCCGCTTCGATAGTGGGGTTGGACATAATAGAGACCTTTGCCGATGGCAAAGGTCAATGTAAATTTATAATCGTCGCGTTAGATTATTTCACCCGAGTGGAAATTTGGCCAGAGCCCATATGCGATTACGAATAGAAGATACGCAACTTTGTGTGGCGAGCTATCATATGCAGGTTCGGTATCCCAAGAGCCCTAGTGTCAGATAATGGAAAGCAGTTCGACAACACCAAATTCAGGGATTTTTGTGCCGAGCTCGGAATTAAAAATTATTACTCGTCACTAGCACACCTGCAATCAAACGGACAGGCTGAAGTCACCATCAGAACCCTTAAAGCTGCCTTAAAGACCAAGCTAGAAGATCTTAAAGGAAGTTGGGTGGGAATATCTCACAGAATGCTGTGGGCCCTACGGGACGACCTGAGTCGACAACTCGGAGACCCCATTTGCCTTAGCCTTTGGCATAGAAGAAGTAGCCCCTGTTGAGGTTGGAATAAAATCTCCTAGAGTCGAGTTAGCATCGGAGGAACAAAATGACGAGGCCCTGCGTCTGAACTTGGAACTCCTGGATGAAAAACGTGAGCAGGTTCAACAGCGCACAGAAGAGTATCAAAGGAAGACAGCCAGGTACTACAACTTGGAGAGTCGAGCGAGTTACATGCTAGGGGATTTGGTCTTAAAAAGCCGATATGAGGAAGATCAACGTAGAAACTAGGTATTTATTTGGAGGTGCTTACATAGTAGCTTAGTCGTCGGATCAGGCAATTATGAGCTCCCAACGAGAGGAGGGAAGAATCTTACAACATACATGGAGCAGCGGAGCACACAGGCGTTTTACCGGTAGGCAGGTTTGTAATAAAACCACATCAATTCTTATGTGGCCCAGTCGGGCACACGCGGGTAATTTAGTATCTCGAAGCGGTCAGGATATATAAAGAAACACCTGATGAGAAAATTCATAAAATAAAGTCTCTCTTATTCCCAGAATGAGTCATATTGATTCCTGATCAGTGGTGTCCTTGATTGCATCTCGAAAAGCACTTTCGGTCTGAGCAATTTCAAAAAAAAAAAAAAAAAAAGGAAAGACAAAAGGAGGAAAAGAAAATAAAGGAAAAGAGAGGGTGTGATAGGGAAAAAGAAAAGGGAAAAAGATGGAAACAAAGGAAGACGGAAAAAGGGAAAAAGAGCGGATGAAAGGCTGTGGAAGAAAGAAGGGAGAAAGAAAGGAAGAGAGGTAGAAAGGGAGGAGGAAAGAAGATAAAAGAAAAGCGAGAGAGTGCGGCGCAAAGGATGCATCGCCCCCTCCGAACGCATTCCCTAGCAAAAAACTAGGGAACAACATGACTCCCATAAAGGGGAGACAAGGGAAAAACACAACTCCACACATGAGACCCGGGAAGGCTGATCAAGGCGTCGGAGGAACTCGGCTGAGACGGCCAGAGCGTCGAACATCCGTCGAGGCGAACTTCATCCACCCTTTGTGAAAAGTAGAATCTCCAAAAGCATAAGATCACAGAGGCAAGCAGGCCACCATTTATAAGAGTCAAAGCGCTCAAATTCACACTTAATTGTTCGATTCTCCATCAATCGGCGTGGTTCGCCCCTTTCGAGACGGCGAGCCCGTTTGAGTTCACGAAGCCCTTCGCTGCTGAAGTCACGCGCCGCGTGTCGGCTCACTTTGGCGAGCTCCTGCGCTCTTGCGAACCCGCGGCCTCAAAGAGTCGGGGACCGGCTCAGGCTACATCGCCGTCGGCAGGCGCCACCAAGGCCACGGCGCGGGGAGCCCGGTTGCTCCTTTGGCGAGGCTCCTGCCTTTCTGCGTGGCCGCGGCGCCTCGAGAGTCGGACCCATTTCGGGCTACATCGCCATTCGGCAGACGCCACCAATGCCACAGCGTCGGGAGCCCGGTTGCTCCATTTGGCTGAGCTCCTCTACTCTCTGCCACGGGCCGCAGCGCCTCGAGAAATTCGGATCAGCTCGGGCTACATCGCCATTCGAAGCGAGCGCCACCCGAGGCCACGGCGTCGGGGCCAGTTGCTCCCTTTGTGAGCTCTCTCTGCATAGACCTTGGCCTCAAAGTCGGACCAGCTCGGACTATCGCCATTCGGCAGACGCCACCAAGGCCCGGCGTCGGGAGCCGGTTACTCCTTTGTGGGGCTCCGCTGCTTGCCAATTCATATTGCGAGGCTCGTCCCTCGAGTCGAGAATGGCTGAGCCCACTATTCACGATTCTGAGCCCTTGTTGCACTCAGACAGGCTGGGCTCCTTCTAATTCATATTGAGGCTCGTCCCTCAGCACCGAATAAGCGAGCCCTACTGGCTCCACAGAGAGAAAGGCCCTTGTGCACCCAGTCAGACGGGCTCCTTCCTACAATTCAAATTTGTATGGCTCGTCCCTCGACTCGGAATGTGAGCCCCTATTCACGGAGTGGCAGGCCCTTCCCTTTGCACTCAGACAGGCGGGCTCCTTCCTGCAATTCATATTGCGAGGCTCGTCCCTCAACTGAGAATAGCGAAGGCCCCTACTATTCCTGATACTGAGCCGCTGCTTTGGACTTCAAGCGGTCGGGCTCCTTCCCTGGCCCCATCAATGACTCTTCCCAGCAGCTCTACTCAACCACACTCTGTCGAGCCTCCATCAACAGCCCCCAAAGATGAGCTTCATTCGCCTCCAAGCATTGACAACCTCAGCCACAAAATCAGGCCAACACCCCCGCCAGTCAGACGACGAAGGCCACGGGCTGATCCGGCAGAGCTCCACCCTCCCGACCATACAAGTGGGGAACGGCTTGATTCAAAACGGATAGTATCTGAAATTTCAAGCGTCACGGTCTAAATTCTGAGAGACCTTCAAATTGGGTTACACAGGTTAGGAAAAAGAATAAAGATATCTCGGCTAGAACCTGAGTTTTCAAAAATGGGTATTTATTGAAAGGGAAGGCTACAATTATCGGGCCCGGGTGGCAGGAGAGAGTCGTATCGGGAAAGCATAAGCGAGTCAAGAATTTAGGCATCGAGGCGATGAAGAATGAGAAGGATCTCGGTAGAATGCGCGAGGAGCTCACGGGAATAGTGCGTATCGGAAGACCCCTCCTCCTCCTCGTCGCGGGAGGTCCAAAGTTGAAATCGGATACGATGCGCTGAGCGACCTTCCGTTGGCGAGCCGCAGGCCCGCGAGCACCAGCAGTCTACGCCATTTGTTTGATAACCTCGTCCCTCTGAGCAACCATGCTGACTTGCTGATGATCTGGCAGCTTAAACCCGCATTCATCATCGTAGTCTTGATGATTATAGCGGAAGACTCCGGCGAAGCGGTCTCAGCTTGACACCTTGCCTCACGAAGCCTCGCGTGAAGCAATTTCGAGTTGTTTTTCGCTGGAGCTCAAATCCGGTAACCCACGCGCTCCACTGAAGATCCATTTGCATACAGGGAGGTGATGAGCTCCTCCCAACCATTTGGAAGCTCATTACGAGACAAATCTCGACCCTCAGAGTCTCGACCAACTCACCTGCGCGACTGGAGCTCACCCCTAACCTCCCGAAACTCGCCCTCAGTCTTCGTCAAACTGCTCCGGACCTCGTTCTCTCTGGCCTTGCACGCCGAGGCACGGCCCGGAGTGAGTGTGCTTAAGATCGGACTTAAGCCACTGTTTCTTCGGTCAAATCTTTGCGCTCGTCCACTGCTATTTCGGCCCGCTCGAAGTGGAAGAAGCCACCTTCGCTTTATCATCCAGGCGATCTTCACATGTTTTCATTCAGTTTAGCCTTATCGGTACAGGCCTTCAAATGGGTGGCGACTGCGTATCGGACACGGACATAGTGTTGACCTGGAACAAGCATGGAAATAAACACAATTACGGACTTAAAAACAATCCTTAAAGACAACGCAGCTTCATGTTGCAATTCCTTCGATTCTAATGTCGGACTCACGGAGAATGGATGAGACGGCATTTCTTTACCCAAGTTCGACAGCAGAGAGCAAAGCCACGATTGCACGTGCCGTTTTTCTTGATTTCTTTTTCGGCTCCGCCATCCCAGGAGGTGACTTGGCATTGTCGGAAGGCGGATTCCGTAGGTTATAAGCGAGCCGTGTGTGAGGCGGCGGTTGCGCCCAGAAAGACCCTTTGCCTTGGCGACGGGCTTAGGAAAGCGATGAGGTCAAAGCCGAGGGCGGCGACCCCCGCTCCGTACCGTGGGCGAAGAGGGGGACACGCCCGTATCCTGAGCCTCGGCCAGGGGCAACGATGCCCTCTCCGGTTCCTGAATAGGAGAAGAAGGAGACACCCCTGACTTGAACCTTGTAGGAGCCAGTAGGTCCTTTTCGGAGAGTCCGAGCTTTTTCTCTTCACACTTTCAGGCTTCCGAGACGTCGCCCCAAAATGAACTAAATCTCTCCACAGTAGGAGTGATGATGGAGCTGAAGGGAAAACCCCGGGTAGAAAGAGGCGGGGCCTCGAAATAGTAGAGCATACGGTAATAATTAGAGGAACTAGGAATGTTAGGCTTTATCGGCCTTGCATAGGAGCAGAAGCGACATTCCTCAATGCTAGAGCCAGACATCTTCGGTGTGAGGTCCCAAAGGCGAGGCATCCTAGGAAGCATAAGGAAAGCAAGGTCG
This sequence comes from Tetrastigma voinierianum, assembly GCA_016808115.1. Taxonomy (NCBI): domain Eukaryota; kingdom Viridiplantae; phylum Streptophyta; class Magnoliopsida; order Vitales; family Vitaceae; genus Tetrastigma; species Tetrastigma voinierianum. Next base: position 771,130 of record JAEQBH010001653.1, read on the forward strand.
AAGTATTGATCGTCTTTAGACAAATCAAACCAAAGTAATGCAAACACTCACGAAGGTTATCGGGCGCTCCGTCTGGGGCACGCAGGTATCATCCTGTCCACGAGAGTCCTCTCCTAGTTGGAACCACTAACGAGAAATATACGTCCTTTCCACGACCCGGTGCGAAGAAGGAAGGTCAGAGATCACGAGAGGACCAGGCGTGCGGAAAAATAAATAAAACCCTACCTTAGTAGCCGCGGACTAAAAGATAGAGGAACGAGCCACATTAGGGACCTTGAACCAGCTGTCCTTGAAAAAGACCAATAAACCAACTAAAATACCCCAACCATTGGGAGCCAACTAGGGAAGGGCAGATGTTGAAATGTTGAAGAACTTCTTTACGAGAAGGGATCTGAAAGGAAAGCGAAGGTCGTTATTAAACGACTTAAAAGCGAGACCATACCGGGCACGGGTAGTGTAAAGGTCAAAACATCCAGGGGACCATATTAGGACAGGAAGTGATAATGCTCAGCAAAAGTAGACTCATATGAAGGACCAACCCTACTAGGGCCCACCTTCGCGGCATGCCGAACGGCGGTCCTGAGGAAGTCCGACCCCTTAGGATATTTGATCAGGTTTATCTTCTTTTTACCCTTACCTAAGGGAAGGGGAGGCGCCTCAGGAGCAGGTTGAGGCCAAACGACTGTCAAACAAACGGGAACGCCCCCAGCCTGCCCGGGACCGGCATCAACAGAAGAGTCATCGCTGATACGCAAAGAGGAAGAACGATTTGGACCAGTAGCGTGCCAAGCAGTGCATCAAACAGAAATCCAGACATTTGAACCGCTAGAGACTCGTCGTATCAATCGAAAAGAAACTGACGGGACGGGGGCCGCCGCGGGCCTAGGAATGAGAGAGCGCCCGAGAGAAAGATGGCCCGACACTAAACGGACAGAAAAATCAAGGCAAGAAACACAAGAGCGTAAGAAATATAAAGAGGCAAAGTGGGAGTTGTGGGGCGAAGGAAGTCGAGTGGAAGTGACAAAGAGCAAGGAAAACAAAGTGCCATGAAAAACTAGCGAAACTTCGAAGAAACCATCATTAACGCACCACGTGTATTGAGTTCGGTTCGACTAATCATCCAAGTGACGGGAAATAACAAGTCGAGTTAATCACATTGCCCATGATCATACCATGCTGAAATTTGAGGCGAATACGTGAGATCTGAGCGGGCTGGAAGCATTTCATTCTCCAGCACAAAAGAGCGGGGAGGACCGTGCCACGTCCATGTCCTTCCATAACAGCCCGAACAAAGGCCCAGCCCGTTAGGCTCAGAACATTGATTTGGAAGAACAAGAAGGCCCATACACGGCCAGTTAAACCATATCTTTACAAATAGAGAAGATAAGTATTCACACAAAGGCGTCCTATTCGTCCAATCAAGTCCTATTATAGGGAAGAAAAGCAGAGAAGGCCGTTAGTTAGATACCCCCGACAAGGAAGGAGGATTATGCGAATGAACTCCTTGATTAATCCATTACTAAATCTAAAGTGACTACATGAGGAAACCTATCCTCGAGGAAGAACCTAATCATCGTCTAAATTGGATGAATATCCATTATAAATACAAGGCCGCTCCAACACTAAAGGTCGCTAATTCTAAGCAATCGAAGCATCTCCCTTTTCTCACCAAGAGAATCGGCTTAGGCATCGAAGGGAGCGGCCCGCGAAGCGAAGCCACAAGTGACCACTTCATCCTTACGGTTCTTCTTGCGGAAATTGCCGCGAATCCTGTAAACCCACGGCATTGCAATAATCCTACCCGGCCTAAGCGATCAGCATCCTTGAGTTCGGCCCCTCGGCGATCCTGGTCTAACCCAGCTGACGGCAAAACCCGGCCCGATTACGGTTGAAAAGGCATCATCGTCAACCATCTTAAATACATTTGGTCATGCTGCGATTCAAGTCTTCTTTGTTGTTGTCTTTCTTAATTTTCGACCATCGCGAGTACTCTTAAACATGTATCGAAGATTTTGTGAAAGTTTAGGTAGGGTAGGGAATATATAGAACCTGTTGTTCCTGTTAGAAAAATATTGTTCGAATAAAAAATAAAATAGCGCAAACTCAGTAGTGAGGTTGTAAAGGCAATTTTAATGCTTGTTAGGTGTATTTGGTAATTGGGCACAAGGCTTGTACATATAGCATGTTGCTAATAAATTATTTGTTATTAATTTTATTATTTAATTTATTATTAATTATCCTTTTAATATTTATTGATTAAATTGATAATTAATTATTTAAATTAAATATGTTAGATAATGAGCGGATATTTTCCATCTTTGAAAAGATATGGTTTGAAAAAGTACTTATACCATTATAAAAGAAATCTTTGTAACAAGAAATAAAAAAGGGAAGTCGTTGAACCTTTTGCCTGAATTTAAAAAAAAGCGTATTCAAATTCCTTAGAGATTTTCACTCTTGCTTTAGTGTGAGAATCTCTCTAAGGCTTGTCACATCCACAAACTATTTGCAAGAAATACCCTATAAGCAACTCCTTTTGAGGGGGGCAAATATTTCTTTAAGGAAAGTGTATTTCTATACGTGTTTCAAGTCTTCTCTTTTAAGATTTTATTAACTATTGTTAAAGGAATTTCCAACTATTAACAATCAACAATCTTAAAGCGATATTCTGGTGATGGATGATGAAACTACAAATGCTACTATCAAAGTGATGAATCAAGATCTTGTTCGTCTGGATCGTTTTAATGGCACCAATTTCACTCTTGTGATCTGGCCCGAGAGATCCTAGAAATTAATGACCACACAAAGATTTTTATGTTGCGATCTGAACTTGGAAACAGTTCAGACCGATGACTCACGAAGAGCGAAGGTAGAGAGGCGTATGAAGCGACAGGAGGATGAACTTATATGTCGTAGTCATATTCTTAATGCCTTGTCTACAGTACGTCTCTGCGGAGTCTATGCAACGATAATTCATACTGAGACATCCCAGAGCGTATTAGAATTCAAATATAAGGCTGAGGAGGAAGGTACGAAGAAATTCTTGATTTCTAAGTATTTTGATTTCAAAATGCTTGATGGTAAACCTATTTTACCACAAGTGCATGAATTACAAGTTATTGTCAACAAATTGAGGGCAGTGAAGATAGAACTTCCTGAACAATTCCAAGTTGGTTACTAAGTTACCATCTTCTTGGAAAGGTTACCAGAAGAAATTACTTCACAATTAGAAAATTTTCATTGGAAAGATTGAAGCATCTTCAATTGAAGAGGAATCAAGGGAAAGAGATAATAATGAAAATTCTTATGAAGGCATTTCAAAGGTGAATCACGTAAATAAGCTAAGCTTGATAAAGGAAATCAAAACAAAGGAAATTCCTTGGGTCCTAAAAAGGATCAAGGAAAATTCAAAAGATCTCAAATCCAGAAACTAAAGGAAAACAAAGGTGCATGCTTTGTTTGTGGGAAATGTGGGCATTATGCTAGTGATTGCAGGTTTAAGAAGAAACCAAACCAAGAAGAAATGGTGAACTCTGTGAAGGACAATGATGAAATTATTGTTGTTATGAGCGAGATCAATGTTGTTCAAGGCAAAGTTCATGGCTGGTGGTATGATACGTGTGCCACAGTCCATGTTTGCTATGATAAGTCAATGTTTAAAACCTATCATGAAGTAAATGATGGACAAGAGATTCAAATGGGGAATGAAGGACGATCTAAAGTGCTTAGCAGAGAACGAGTAGAACTTTTCTTCACTTACGAGAAAAGAAAATTGTTTTAGTTAATGCACTTCATGTCCCTGATATGAATAGGAACTTAGTTAGTGGGGATCTTTTGGGAAAACCTGGAATTCGTGATTATATGAAGTGGGAGTGATTGATTTATCCCTTGATGGTGTCTTTATTGGAAAGGTTTTCATGTGACGGAATGATAAAATTAAGCGTATTAACTGATCCTACTAATAATAAGAATAATGATGCTTCTGCTTATATGATTGATTCTGTTTCTTTATGGCATAATAGATTAGCACATATAGGAATTAGCACTATGAAAAGAGTAATTAAATGTGGTTTGATATCCTGTGATAATATTAATAATTTTGATAAATGTGAAATTTGTGTGAAATCAAAGATAGTAAAGAAACCCTTTCATAGTGTTGAAACAAATTTTCAATTACTAGATCTTGTGCATTCAGATATATGTGAATTAAACGGAATGTTAACTAGAGGTGGTAATAGATATTTTATCACATTCATTGATGATTATTCAACATTTACTTATGTCTATTTATTAAAACATAAAGATGATGCTTTTAAAGTGTTTAAAATTTATAAAACTGAAGTAGAAAATCAATTAAGAAAGAAGATTAAAATTTTTAGAAGTGATGGAGGAGGAGAATATTTTTCAAATGATTTTAATAATTTTTGTGAAGAACATGGTATTATTCATAAGATATTACGCACCCACCTTTTATAGCGAACAAAATGGTTTGGTGAAAGAAAGAATAGGACATTTCTTGAAATGATTAATGCTATATTATTGAATGTTGAATTGCCATTTAATTTGTGGGGTGAAGCTCTTTTTGCTGCTTGTCATATTCTAAATAGAATTCCTTAAAGGAAGAATCAAATTTCTCCTTATCAATTGTGGAAAGGAAGAAAGCCTTCCATAGGGTATTTAAAAGTGTGGGGGTGTCTTGCATATTGCAAGAGCAAAGATCCCTAAAAGGACGAGTTAGGTCGAGAGGGATAAGATGTGCTTTTATAGGTTATGCTACACATAGTAAGGCATATAGACTTTTAAATTTAGAATCTAATGTGATAATAGAATCTAGAGATGTGGAGTTCTTTGAGCATTTATTTACTTCAGAAAATAAAACTCCAAACTCGAATATTAGAATCTAAACTAGAAACTTCTTTTGGTGGAGGATCACAAATAGAAACATCTCCTAGGGTTGTAGAACAACAACCTAAGGAACTTCGTAAAAGTAAGAGGTTACGGAAAGAAAAACTTTTAGGACATGATGAGATTGACTCTCAGCTTATTTCCTTTTACTTAGTAGAAAGAGATAGAAAAAATGTGAAGAGAACAATTCCCATTATTCTTCAAGTTGAAGATGATCCTAAAACTTACAAAGAAGCTATGTCCTCTGGAGACACTGCTTTTTGGAAAGAAGCTATAAATGGTGAAATGTATTCTATTATGTCAAATCACACTTGGAAACTTGTTGATTTACCATCTAGCTCAAAACCTATTGGTTGTAAATGGGTGTTTAGACGGAAGTACTATACTGATTGAACTCTTCATACTTTTAAGGCTAGATTAGTAGCGAGATTTGTGGAAGGTGATTACCTTTGGCCTTATGCCAATGCTTAAGAATAACTTCAATTAGGATTTTATTTTCTTTGGCATCAATCCATGATATTTATGTTCATCAAATGGATGTTAAAACTGCATTTTTAAATGGAGATCTTGATGAAGAGGTTTATATTGAACAACCAGAAGGATTTATTCTACATGGAAATGAACATAAAGTGTGTAAACTTGTTAAATCATTATATGGTTTAAAACAAGCTCCCAAACAGTGGCATGAAAAATTTGATATTGCTATTCTTTCAAATGGCTTTGTTCATAATAATGCAGATAAATGTTTTTATACAAAATTGTGTGATAAGTATGTGGTTTTTATTGGCGCATATGTTGATAGAAAGGCTAATTGCAAGTAATGACGGGAAGGTATCATAGAAGCTTGAAGAGGTTTCTTTCTTCCACATTCAAGATGAAGGATCTTGGACAAGTAGATACCATTCTAGGTATCAAAGTGACTAAAACCGTGGGGTTATGTTTTGAATCAAACTCATTACATTGAAAAGTATTGAGCAAGTTCAATCCCTTAAATATTAAAGCTAAGTACCCCATTTTGATCCAAGTATCAAACTGTTTAAGAATGAAGAGGATGGCTCAAATTAGTACCTGCAAGTGCCATTGGTAGTCTAATGTTTGTTGTTCAGTGTAAAAGACCAAACATAGCATTTTCTGTTAGTAAATTAAGTAGATTTACTAGCAACCCGAGTTATGAGCATTGGAAGGCCATTGAAAGAGTTTTAGGTTATCTTAAGAAAACCAAAAATCTTGGTCTACAATACTCAAAATTTCCTATAGTCATGGAAGGATATACTGATGCTAGTTGGATATCTAGTATAGGAGATAATAAGTCTACTACTGGCTGGGTATTTACTATAGGTGGAGGTGCTACATCTTGGAAATCTAAGAAACAAACGTTGATTACACATTCAACAATGGAATCTGAGTGGCTTAGGAATTTTCTTTTAGAAATTTCTTTAAGATTAAATGACTTATCTTCAATATCTATACATTGTGATAGCCAAGCTACTCTAGAAAGAGCATATAGTAAAATATATAAAGGAAAGTCTAGACACATTAGTCTACGACATGATTTTGTGAGGAAGTTAATTAAAGATGGAATTATCTCCCTTACTTTTGTGAAATCGAGTAAAAATTTAGTGGATCCGTTTACTAAGCCTTTGGCTAGAGATTTAGTGAAATCAACATCAAGAGGGATGGGGCTAAAACTCCTAAATAAAATTTATTAGTAATGGCAACCCAACTTAATACTAGTTAATTACTAGTTATTAGGTTCAATGGGAAAAGCAAGTTATTAATAAATGGTGACTTATCGACATTAATATAAGTAAGCTATCTAAGATCATAAATGATGATGTTTTACGATAAATATGAGAGGTTGAGTTATTTAAAGCCTCTTAATGAAGTTCAGTCAAGTTGAGACAAGTATCTCAAATGTAACAAAGATACGGAAAGAACTTCACCTATGTGAACTTCAAGATGGTGCCATCTCAAAGGAGAGTTGGAGTTTTATCTCTAAAAAGTTCATGAATTAGGATGAGCACATGGCCATAATAGTGCTAAGCAAGTATAGTGTGGAATTTATGAACACAAGGTTTTTTATGTGTGTATGTACCATCAGTTTTGTCACTAGGAATAACAGGTTCAAAGCTTATATGCCACCTGGGATTTCGATAAGGCTTTGTGGAACATACACTAAGGTAGGGTTCAAATTGAAAGATACATTATTGTATTAATAAAAAACCATTTCCTTTTTTTCGGAATGTTTCTTTATATTTGAACAAGTGGGGGATTGTTAGAAAAAATATTGTTCAAATAAAAAATAAAATAGCACAAACTCAGTAGTGAGGTTGTAAAGGCAATTTTAATGCTTGTTAGGTGTATTTGGTAATTGGGCACAAGGCTTGTACATATAGCATGTTGCTAATCAATTATTGTTATTAATTTTATTATTTAATTTAATATTAATTATCCTTTTAATATTTATTGATTAAATTGATAATTAATTATTTAAATTAAATATGTTGAATTAATGAACATATATTTTCCATCTTTTGAAAAGATATGTGGTTTGAGAAAGGGTACATATACCATTATAAAAATGCTGTAACAAGAAATAAAAAAGGGAGATACGTTGAAACTTTTGCCTGAATTTCCAAAAAACTGTGTTCAAATTCCTTAGAGATTTTTCACTCTTGCTTTAGTGCAGAATCTCTCTAAGGCTTGTCCTATCCTAGAAGCTATTTGCAAGAAATACCTTATAAGCAACTCCTTTTGAGGGGGGCAAATATCACTTTAAGGAAAGCGTATTTCTATACGTGTTTCAAGTCTTCTCTTTTAAGATTTTATTAACTATTGTTAAAGGAATTTCCAACTATTAACAATCAACAGTTCCAGCTGACGCTTTTCATCATTTCCCAATTGCTTGGACGGAGAACGATAGGGGGTGCAACATATGGCACCGATAATGTGGTCAAGCGGGCGGCAGCGGACCCCGGAACTCGGAGCAAGTGAAACAGAAGAGTTATGGCCAAGTGAGAAGGATCTGCTCTGCAGCTTAGGGACTGAAACTGAAAGAGAACAACTTAGCCTAATTAAATGAGGTTTAGCAGCTCTTGCAGCATGGAACCCACAAGGCATTATCTGAACGGAAGGGCTGGGGAGGGAGGAAAAACGAAGGCCAATCAAGGATTCCATGGCAGTTAGAAATATTGCTCGTAATCAAATTCAATGGTCTTATATAATAAGTATTCCATGTTAGATTAATTTATTTATTATGGACTAAGTAAAATCATATTACAATTTTAATTGTAATATTGTGCATATTAATTATGGGTCATTTATACGATGATTTAATATTAACTAGTTATAGGCCCATGGTTCTATCTTCTCCCTTGCTTTGGTAAGCCCTATTTGGACCAAAGCTCAATTGTTCTCTTGTTCTTTCTCTCTCTATACATAAGTAAATAGAGTCCTAGAATTTACAAGGGTTTGGTAGAACACACTTTGGGGAGAAGGAAATAACTATCTTCAACCATAGCCTTTCTTTAATTTCATCTCTTGTAGATTTTAGAAACAAATGGCGGCCAATAATTCCGAATCCATGCTAGGTATGTTTTCTACCCAGTATGAATTGATATGCTTCATTGTTTCAATAAAGTTTGTATTTTTAATGTATTTATTGAGTATTTTAATTATTGATCAATTGTTTTTGGGATCAGTAAATACTCTTGAATTTACAAAATAATTTAGCAATTGGTATCAGAGTAACTTTAATTGATATTGAAGCTGTCAAATTCATTTTTCTTGATTTTCTAGGTTTGTTCATTTTATTGTCGGCTTTGAAACCATCTAATTGATATCAATGGTCGGCATTTTGATTATCCTAACGTCTATTAGAGATTTTTTTTTTTTATTATTTTATTTGGTTTTGATAACTGATGGTCACTCATTGATTTCATACCAAATTTCAATATAAATTTTTTTTTTTACTCTTTTATTTGATCGATGCTTGAAATTGCAAGTTTCCTATTATCTTTTATGGATAATAGGACTCGAAGCAGGAAACCTTTTATGGATAGTAGGACTTGAAACAGGAAACCGTATTATGTTCCTATCATATACATGTTTCCCTATAAATCATGATAAGGTTTGACTTTTTTTTTTTTTTTTTTAAAAACAAAATAAAAGTTCATTCCTTGATATCAAAGAACGTTTCCTTAACATCAAAAAAAGTTTTGTTTATTTGGTTGTCCATTGATGACATTAATGACCTCAATTTCATAGAATTTTCTTTTTGTTTTATTTATTTGATTGTCGTGTATGGCAAGCTTCGAAACCAATAGGTTTATTTGTTTTTGGACAATTTCCCATTAAGCAAATAGCAAGTGAAATCGATCTTGTTTCGATTCTAGTTTGTTATAATTTTCATATTTTTATGGGTTATTTCATAGGATATTTTACCCATTAAATATTAAATTTGATCTTGAGACAAAATTGAAATTTACCCAATTTTGTAATATTTTTTATGTTTCCCTTTTCACAATATTGCTTTAGCAATTTATGTTTATACTATTTATGATTATTTATAGCATCACATTGTGAATAAAATTATTTTCTTGCATTTGGATAATTTTGAGAAATATTGAATGCTTATGAACTTACCTCTCTTGAGTTTAAGCATGTAAGATATTTTTGGAATTGATGTTGCAACTATAATTTCTCCCGTATTACACATCAATTTTGCTAAGATCCATAAGGATAGTGAAGTTGTCCTATCGATGACTTGATTATTTGGTAGGATGCTTAGTTTGGTGATGAGATTTAACTAAGTATCATGAACAACACAATTTTACTCCCCTATCGGTGGGAAATTGACACATTCGGTTGTGACGACTAGTGAATTGCTCTTACCTGTGTATGAGTCTTTTTGTATTTTATAGACTAGCATTTGGTGACCACTTTTGTGGGTCATTTGGTAAGCCAAAGAATGGAGCAATTTGCATGTCTTTGTTATACATGTATTTTTGACATTGCTCTCTTGTTTATTCTTCAACTTTGAGCTTTCCTTAGTTCTCTGCTATCACGAAACTTAATGGGACAAATTACAAGCAATAAGTTAAATCTCTCATGATGAATTTGACAATTATGAAACTGAACTTGGCTTTAAAAGTTGAAGCTCTTCCAAAACCCATTGTTGAGAGTTTTGTAAGTGAGAAGAAGTTTTATGAGGATTGGGAGTATTCCAATAGTTGTTTGATGATCATGAAGAATCATACGAAGGATTCCATTTATGCAAGCATTCCTAAGATTAAGAATGCAAAAGAGTTCTTGTATGCTATTAGCAAGAAATATACAAAGTTTTCAAAGAATGGGAAAATGAGCTATCTGATAATCATTGGGTGAATGTTTGTTTTGAATCCAATATAATTGATGTACCATATGATACTTGGTGGTTAGATAGTGGTGTTACCATTCACGCTTGCAATTATATGAAAAAGGTGATAAGTATAAGAAGTCCAACTAGTTTGGAGCAGTACGTGTACATGGGAGAGGTACAAGAGTCTAAGTTGATTTTTTAGGAGTTGTTAGATTGCAGCTTAGTACAAGCAATTTTTTGGAATTTCAGGATATGGCGTACATTCCCTCGATTAGGAGAAATTTGATATCAATACCTATTTTGGATAGACTTGGATATAGTTTTCCTTTCGGAACTGGAAAAGTTAATTTATATCGAGACTCCTTATTGATTGGCAATGGAACACTTTGTGGGAATCTTTACAGATTAGGGTTGTATAGTTTGCTTTCTTTTTCTCCTAATGTTAATACTGTTAGTAGTACCAAGCGTTTGAAATTGAATGAAAGTCTTCTATCCTTTGGCATAAGCATTGAGTCATATTTCCAGACATAGAATATCTATTTTGAGGATGATATTGTTACAAGCTAAGGGCCAAGAGAAATTGTGTTCAAAGAACACCTAAATTTTATTCACGTGCCTATTGCTTCCACTCCGATTTCTAGCCCTGTTGTTGACCAGCATCTAGTAGCCACTATTAATGATGAACCAATTGAGGATGTAGATCCAATAGCCTCTGATGTAAACCTAGTAGCCTCAGATGTAGTCATGGATATACCTTTGATAAGGTTAGAGAGGGCATGTAGGCACGTAATTTCAGATGACTACATTATCTACTTGCAGGAGCATGAGTATGATGTGGGTGATGTACCGGATTCGACTACCTACAAAGAAGCCATTGTTAGTCCTCAATCCAACTTTTGGATCGATGTAATGAAAGATGAGATTACTTCTATGTGATAGAATAAAGTGTGGAGCTTGGTAGATTTACCAGTTGACTGTAGACCTATTGGGTGCACATGGGTGTTCAAAACCAAGTGCAATGCCAAGGGATAAGTAGAGAGATATAAAGCAAGATTAGTGGCTAGGGGTTACAGTCAACGAGAAGGTATTGATTTTAAGGAAACCTTAACGAGAAGGTATTGATTTTAAGAAACCTTCTCTCTTCTATCCACTAAAGACTCTCTAAGCATTGTTATGGCTATAATGACTCATTTTGATTTGGAGTTGCATCAGATGGATGTGAGGACAACTTTCTTGAATGGAGACTTAGTTAGGGATGAATACATGTCTCAACCTATTGGCTTTGAGGAAGTTTGTAAGGAACACATGGTTTGTAAGCTTTAGAAATCCATTTATGCTTTAAAGTAGGCTTCTAGGTAGTGGTATCTCAAGTTTGATGAAGTTGTCACCGCCAATGGTTTTAAGGAGAACATCGTCGATCAATACATATATATGAAGGTCAGTGGGAAAATACATAATCTTTGTTTTATATGTTGATAATATTTTGCTCGTAGCCAATGGTATTGACTTATCGATAGAGACAAAGCAGTTATTGTTTAGCCATTTTGATATGAAGGATCTTGGGGAAGCATCTTATGTCTTAGGCATACAGATACTTCGCGATAGACCTAGTTGCATTATGAGATTGTCTTAACAGACATATATTGAATGCATTATGAAAAGGTTCAATATACAATCATGTTCTTTTTGTAAGGAACTAATTGTAAAGGGTGATAGATTTTCCAAAGGCCAATGTCCTCAAAATGATATTGAGAGAGATCAGATGAAAGCAGTCCCTTCTTTTTCAGTTGTGGGCAGCCTGATGTATACTCAAGTATGCACATGCCTTGATATTGCTTTTGTTATCGACGTATTGGGCAGGTACTTGAGTGATCCTGGTCAAAGCCACTGGAAAGCGGCTAAGAAAGTTTTGAGGTATCTTCAGGGTATAATCTCATGTTGCAATATCGGCGTATTGACACTCTTGGTGTGGTTGGTTTTAGTGATTTCGATTATGCAGATTGTGTGGATGATAAAAATTCCACTTATGGTTTATATCTTTATGATGGCTGAAGGAGCTGTTTCATGGAAAAGTATCAAGCAGACACTTACAGCTTCTTCTATTATGGAGGCAGAGTATGTGGCGTGTTATGCGGCTACTTGTCACGCAGTGCTGCGTTAACCTTATTTCATCTTTAGGAGGTTGTTCACCAATTTCTAGACCGTCGAAATTGGCTACAAGATAATTCCTCACCAGATTTTCTTTAGGAACACTAGGAGCACTTCTCTCTCCAAGCACATTGATGTGAAGTTCTTTTTTGTGAAAGAGAAAGTCGAAGAGTCCCTCATTTTAGTGGAGCACATGCCTACGACTAGCATGTTGGTAGACCCACTAACCAAAGGCTTACCTATTTGTGTTTCAAGAACATATCACCGCATGGGATTGTTAGGAGCATAGAATCTTTATTTTAGTAGCAGTTTTGCCTTTTCATTTATTTTGTAAGGAAAGCTCATGTTTTTTCTTTATTACATGCACATTTTGACGTTTGTCATTATCTTATGATGTTATGTCATTTTGGCCAGATGAATGACATAATGATGTTTTTTTTCTTTCTAATGAATCGATACTCTTGTCATTGAAATGCTTCTAGATCAGTAGCGCCTGATTATGTAAGATTTATAGATCCTCTAGGTGTATTAATTGTATATAATTGGTTATGGCTATGTAAGTCTCTTGTTGAAGCATTTGAGTTATGATTTTGATTAGTAGCGCCTCGATTATGTACGACGACGCATCCTCTCTGCAAGTTAATTGTATATGACTATGTAAATTCATTGTGAAAGAATTGAGTTATGATTGCGCCTGCTCAAATGGGAGAATGTTAGATTAATTTTATTAATCATGACTACATAATCATATTATAATTTTAATTGTAATATCATGCATGTTAATTATGGACCATTTATGGGATGGTTTAATATTAACTATCTTTGGACCCATGGTTCTATCTTCCCCCTTGGTTTGGTAAGCCTATTGGATCAAAACTCAATTGTTCCCTTGTGTTATATATATATATATAAGTAAATAGAGCCCTAGAATTTACAAGGATTTGGTAGAACACACTTTGGGGAGAAGAAAAGAATCATCTTCAACCCTAACCTTTCTTTGATTTCATCCCTTGCAGATTTGGGAGACAAATGAAGGTCAATAATTCCAGATCCATGCCATGTATGTTTTCTACCCAGTATGAATTGATATGCTTCATTGTTTCAATAAAATTTGTATTTTGTAATGTATTTATTGAGTCTTTTGATTATTGATCAATTATTTTTGGATCAATAAATACTCTTGATTTTACAAAATAATTTAGCATTCCACCTTCAAATATTAATGAATCCATCCTTGTAATAGCAAGACGCAAAGCACAGAATTATATACTAACTTTACAAACTATATATTCTTCCCTTGCAGAAGCATGGAAGTAATTTTTCATGACTCGATCATGTGTAACATGTCCAGTTTCGGGTTGACCGACTACATGTACTCCTATATCTCCCAAAGATTCTCGTAGTTCCTGGAAGTGGTCGAAATCTACATGTAAAATTTAAACTCGATAAACTATATTATATTATTTATTTAACAAAAAACAACATATAAATATTTCATGTATCAGACACTAAGTTTTATACCCTTTGTTTTTTCTTCTTAAATCTCTATATGTCCCTTTTAAAACTATTGAATATTCTTAAGTATTAATTATGTTTATTTTGTTATGTTATCATTTGATGTAAGATTTAAAATAATTATTTTATCTCATTATATTATTTCTAAAATAATTGTCTTTAAGAAAAAAAATCATATTGGACACTCTTCCTTTTTATCATCTTCTAAGTTTCTCTTTGGAGTATATTCTCTTTAATCTTGTTATTTATTATCAAGGATGAAAGTGTTGGCTTTTATAAATATATTGGAAGTTGGATTTTGTGGATTGTAATGAATAGAAATTAGTCAAAACTTTTAAAGAAATTATTAAAAAACCGCATCAAAGTTGTTATAAGGAAGAAATTGATAAGTTCATGAGAAATTTTCTACATTAAACCATAGTATATTCAATATGAAAACACATGAATTTTAAAATGAGAATGCAGCCAATAATTTTAGCAATTATTAAATTGTAACTAAAGTGTTTAGTTGTAAAAAAAATATAGATTTATAAATATTTTAAAATAAAATATATATTTTCATTTATCATAATCTTTATAATATTAAGGACATTATATATATATATATATATATATATATATATATATATATATATATATATATATATATATATAAATTGATTAATTTTAATTATTATGCAATTTTATGTAATTATTAAATATAAATAATTATAAGTTTTCATTAAATTATAAATGTTTTAAAATATATTAAATAATTATTCATCTATAATATATTTTTATAATATTAAGAACATTGTACAAATTAATTTAAATAATATAAAATATAAATATATTAAAATAAAATATATTTATACATCTATTATATTTTTATATTTGATTAAATATAGTCAAATAAATTTCTATAATATTTACATTTAAATATTAAATAATATTAATGGAAGTAAAAAAAAATTATATAATGCCTAAATCATCTTTTTTAAGGGAAACAACTTAAATTTTTTTTGGGTAATTGACAAGATTTGGCCGGTCTTCTTTAATTAGTCCCACCACTGATTAACTAGGAATACTCTCAAGTTTAGGAGGTTTCGTATCTTATTGGTTTGTCATCGGAAGTGACTGGCTTAGCAGGTTCAAAAATACCATGTCACTATCTAATTGGCCCTAAAATTTTTATTTTTATTTTTTAAAATCAGTTTGATTCTCACCCTTTCTCCACCACATGTCACAATCTAATTGGCCCCACCCCTTCTCTCTTTTCTTTCTCTCCCCACCATCGAACTCCACCTTCAACCCACTTCTCCAGACTCATCCTGTAAAACCCGGGAAAAATTAATTTTTTATGAACAGTGGGTAAACGGTAAATTTCTCATGAAACGCGAATTTTCTGGGATCTCGGATGGTGAAACTGACTCTCACCATGAATTCATCTAGCGAAATCTAGTTACCCGCTGGTCGATTCTGGGTCGCATTCCTCGAGAGACGCCTGACTTCATGTTTTTCGAGTAAGATCGTGCCGCAAAGCACATCGACACGATCACGCTGACGCCACAACACGACACCCTAGAGTGACACATAGCATGAGCCATGTGGAGTTAATTTTTGTGTGAATGGCTCACATAGAGCCAAGTGTCAAGGGGAGAAAATATGGGAAAGATAAATAAAGTAAATTAAGGAAAAATGTGAGAGTGACAAGTGTCAAGGAGGAAAGTGGGGGGAAGTTTCCCCCACTTATGGATCAGTTCGGTTGATGTGAATGAGAAGAGGAAAAGCCAAAAAAAAAAAAAAAGGATGAGAAAAGAGAAAAAGAAAAAGAGGAGAAAATAAAAGAAATGGGAATGGAGCAAACAAAATGGGCGGATAAGAAAGAAAAAAAGAAAAAAAAAGGAGTAGAGGAAAAATAAGAAAATGGAGAGAGAGAGAGAGAGAGAGAGAGAGAGAGAGAGAGAGAGAGAGAGAGAAAGGAAAAAGGTTCCGCTTCTCTCTAAGATTTATGAAAATTGGGTCGTTGGTTTTCGTTGGAGCAAAAGATAAAGTCGGTCCACGCAACGAGGGCTACACGTGGGTACCAAAATTTAGGAGAGGTAGAGAATTTTCCTACTTGGAATAATTTTTGCCTAAAAGCCATGTAATGGCATAGATTGTCTTCGAATTAAAGTGATAGGCCGTGTGATTTAGTCAATTTTGGGGGTGAATATTAAATTACTGGGACTAGTTCCAGGCAGTCCCAGATTGTGTTGAGGTTTGGTTTTGATCTCGGGACTAATGTCTTCGGGTTTTGTTGTGTGTTTTGATATCACAGTGATTAGGTGACGAATGGAACCAAAAATGGTTCATGGTCGTGAAGGGAACAAGAGGTGCCCTGTTTTATATGGGTTCGAATTTTGGGCAATTTTGTGTGTTATTGTTGGAAAAATAAATAATATGCTGTTGTATGTAAAAATCATGTCAATATGTGCTTGCGTGATGTACTAATATGGAAGTATATGTGAGAAAATATAATTATCCATAATTTATAAATATGCATGTAACTCTTGTGTGCATGTAGCATGACATATGCGAAATGACATGATTACGCATTTCATATGAGCGATCACATCAGCGTTGAGTCGGGTGTGGGTGCATGATACTTGTTATTCCTGCCATTCTTTGTGAAGATGTGTGGTGAGCTTGAAATGAGACAACGTCGAAATCGAGGGCTGCGGTTGTATAAAACAATAATAAATAAATCACGTGTGTTTGAAATTATGAATGGGGTAGATACGGGTGAAAAGACCCAAATTTATATGCGGTTAGACATGATCCGCCGTGATGAAGACCCGCGAAATGTCGGAAGGGGTGCGGCGATCTATGATGTGACCTCGAAAAGGCGTGGCCTGATCAAAACCGCGGGATTTGATAAAAAAATTCAGAAGTGAATATTGGAGGGTTTGTCGATAGTTTAAGTCACGTGGGTGGAAACACCAATGGCCCGGTTTTCCACACTTGCCGTGCGGGTGTGAGGGTCGATCGAACTGGGTTGTGGGCAGCGAGTCTCATCTCATGCATAACACGTAATATTCCATATAGGATTCCATTATTTACATGAAATGTGATTGGACGTTTTCATGTGTGCCATTACATGTACATTTTAGGTGAGGAGTAGCCGTAGGAGAATTTCTTTACTGGGCATTGCTCACTCCGTTGTGGGATCTCCTTTCAGGTACAAGGGGTGTACAGGGAGACGACGATCCGACATGGCCTTGATTATGAAGAGGGCGAATGTGTGTGATATTACCTTTGAGTAACATTTTTGTGAAAATGCAGTATAAAATAATTGTAACTAAATTCTTTTGGGACTATTGTCAAATAGTCGGGTATGTGATATGATAAGAGGGCCGTGATGGGACTCTTACGGTATATTAAGTGTTTTATTTTCTGCATATTTTAGATTTAAATGTGAATAAATGGGTCCGATAAAGGGATGTATATTGGGGATATGGGCCGAATGGACCTATTTTGGTATTACTACTTGTTGGGGCCATGATGGGTTATAGTTATCCTATTATACAAGTTGTATGTTGGGTAGAGCTCCTAGAGGAACAAAAGGAGATTACGCCCGATTTTTGTGAATGTGGATCCAGGACCGATAGGACACAGCGGTGAGTATCGGTCACCCGAAATCCAGAATTCCAATGGGTTGACGGGTTGTGGCAGGACTAGATTTGGGGTGTCTGCACTCCACCCCTCCTCCCCTTCAATCGGATTTTGGGGCTTTCATCAATTTGCACATCCAATGTGATTTCATTCCATATCGTCACGGAATTTGGTATCTTTGAATAATCTTGAAACTCACCTACTGATATGGAAATTCATATAATAAACCATTAGAGCTAATTCACGGAGAGAAAACCCGCAATGACATAAATTCCCGTTATATCTGCGACCATATCGATCCTTGTGAAGACCGGTAACCGATTACTTACGGTCAACTTAGTTAAATCCGATCATATACTTCTTGCGATAAATAAAAAAATTAAGAATCAACAATTTCCTAGTTATGTAAGTAGCCTTTTGTTAATACCATTATGAGAACTACAAATCCTTAATAAACATTTGCTCCCGGTAATTCATTTTCCTTTTTTGGTCAACCAAGCAGTATTGATAAGAAAAAAAAAAAAAAAAAACGGAGGTGACTGGTTGTGCAGGCTTTGTGTGCGATCTTGCTTGATGGGTTTCCAATATCAATCTCTGTTTTGCTGTTGAAGTGATTCACAGAGAGTGACATGGGTTTGAAAAGCGAGTATGAAGGTGGAAATGGCGCTTGATGATGATGATTCATGATGATTCATAGCGGGTATGGGTAAGATTCATGATGATTCATGATAGGTTTCATGAAATGATCTTCTTCTCTTCCTTATCATTATCTCAAAACCTCCCTAATCTGTATCAAAATTGATAGATTCATTGATTCAAAAAGGGAGGAAAAAAATCAAATGGAAAATAATTTTAATTCAGATGAAATTACTAAGAAGATATCATCAATTCCATGAGCAACATTAGGCATAAGAAAATATGGGTAATTTTTCCACCTGTTTGGATGCTGAGAAGAATGTAGGAAAAAGGGAGGGAATTATCAAAGATAGAGAAAAAAAATTAGAAAGATTGGGAGTGGGTTTAAAGGGGGATCGAGATTTGAGGGAAGGTTAAGGTCAAGATTAGGGTTTAAGGAGTGGTAATTAGAGTAGAGGAAGAAAGGTGGGAAAGAAATGAGAAGGTTAAGATTTCAGAATTAGGGCAAAGAATGGCGGTCGAAGATGGAGGTTGAGGAGGGGAGAGAGATTGGTGGCATGGCGGGAAAATGATTTTTTTTTTTTAAATTGAAATTTTTGAGGGCTAGTTTGACATTGACATGTGGCCATATAGGAATATTTTAACTTCCTTAGTTAGTCACCAATGTCTCATCACCAATACAATATGGGACCCCCTAAACCTAGGATTATTTCTAGTTAATCAATAGATGAGACTAGTTAAAAAAGACCATTCAAACTATGGATTATTTATGTAAATTACCTCAAAAAATTTTATTACTTCTTATTTAATTTATCTATAATTTTTATTAATATTTTCATGGGTAATAATTTGCAACGGAACAAGTATGTGGATAAAATTATTTTTGTCAACGGATAATTATTGTTGTAATTATAGTCGATAAATAGTTATACATAAACGATGAACAATTTAATTTGCAATGGAAAATTTTAATTGTAGTGCAAATTAAATCTAAGAGGTTGACTACACTCAATTTTCTTACAGTGTAAATTTCTTTTAATTGAGTAATTAAATATTAAGGGATTCCAAAATTTAATTCCTTAATATTACCTATAAATAGGAGGGACTTTTTTTTTTTTTTTTAAATGAAGGAAACTTCTTTGGATTGACAAAAAAGAGGCGAAAGATATGCAAAATTGTGTCCCTTTTGCAAGGGGCTTTTGCTCCTTGCAAAATTATCAATAACAATATCATGCTACCTCATGAAATCATGTAATCTTTTAAGAAGAAAAAGGGGAAGATGGGTTACATGGCTATTAAACTTAGTTTGGAGAAAATTTATGATAGATTAGAATGTGATTTTATCAGGTAATTCTTTCAAAATTGGGTTTTAATTCCGAATGGATTGGATATGTGTTAGGGGTGCTTTAGGTTAGCTTTTATTAGTGCAAGATAGAGCATAATTCATGATTTTGATGCTAACTAAGCACCCTTCTTACTCATTTTCATGTCTACCCCTCTATATTTGTGTATTATGTAGAAACGAAGAAAACGAGATGAAAAACAAGCAATTTGGCTAAGAATTTAGAAAGTTATGCAATGATGAAGTTGTGGTCGCGACCATAGAGCAAAAAGATGAAGAACCTGTGCAGTAGAGATTCAGTGTGGTTGCGACCGTGGTTGTGACCACGGCAGACTATGTCATCAAACTTCGATGTGGTTGCAACCACAACAATCCCCTACAGTAACTAAGAAGACCAATGTTCGGTGTGGTCGTGACCACAGCCAAATCTGCAGCAACTGAGATACTAAATTTTCTGTGTGGTCATGACCACAACCCTTCCTACAACAACTTTCATTCTTTATTCTCGGTATGGTCGTGACCACAAGTACTTTATGGTAGCGACCACGCGACGATTTGGCCTAGTTTTCTTCCATTTTTGGGCTCGTTTTGGCCCACTTTTCGAGGTGTATTTAAGGACTTCTTTCACTCATTTTTAGGGTTCGAACTTTGAGAAAGGGAGGCTCTTTTCTAGGGTTTTCCCTCTTCAAGCTTTGTTCCATTTCTAGGTTAGGTTTTCCGTAGATTTTCTAGATTTAGTTTTGTTTTGTGAATACTTTGGTTTGGAATCGACTATTGTTGGGAAACATGACCTTGTGGAGTGTGGATTTCAACTTGTATCTAGAGATTGAAGATTATTGCAACTTAAACTTTGTTTTGTATTTCTATCTCTTCTCCTTCTTCAATTCCTATAGCTTTATATTTGTTATTAGTCTGAATTTGTGGGTTTTGATGGCTGAAATGTTAGGTTAAACATTTTATAGAGTTGGTTATCAGATTTGATGTTAGATTCATTTAATCTTTAGTTTGGTTGGATGTTTTATGCTTGATTTGTTGTATTTGGTGTTAATACTTGGATTATTATGGGTTTGGTTAATTGATACATGCTAAGAATCAGATCTTTGATCCTTTTACTAAGGTATCCTTGGTGACGCTTGGATTACACCCTAAAATCTTGTTTTAATTCTCTTAAGGTGTGACTCAATTAATCAGGATTCAGATTAACTTAGTCAAAGAGGTTGAGGGAATTAGAAAGGTCTAGTACTAAGCGGATTTCACTAGGAGGGGACACCAAATGTATTAAGTGAATATTGCAAGGACGTAACTGTGACCAATCCGAACTTAGTCCAAGGTAGCTCTATTGCAAGGACGTAATTGTGACCAATAGAGCTCTCGAGGAAAAAGGCCTTTGAAAATTATCGCCTTATCAACCTAGATGGATGTAACTATGAATAGGTGGATAGTGCGAGAAAATATAAGGGGAACATGAAAGTGGAATCCTTGTATCGTATCCTTAGACCAATTCAAGTTACAATTCAATCATCCTATGCTTTATATAGATGAATCATTAGGCATCATTGACGATAACCAACCCTAGTTCCTCCTTAAGTAGTTTTCTCTCGTTTTTAGTCAATTGCTCCAGTTTTCACAAAGCATTATGTTTTTGTTTAGTTTAGTTTTTATTACTTTTTAAATTTCATCTTAAAATATTGAGACACTCATATAGTGAATGACTTTAGTAGTCGAGGTAATCCTCACTAAAACTATACCTTTCCTGTGGGATTGATATCTGGACTTTTAGTCCACTGTATTATTTGTATGACCCGTGCGTTTGCAGATATCATAACAAGTTTTTGGTGCCGTTGCCAGGGACTAACAAAAGTCTTTGGTAATGTTTCCAACGACTTAACAATGTGTCATGGAATGCATTTCCACAGTCTTTTACTCTTGCAAATAAATGGCTATTCGCAAGGAAAAATTCGGTCGTCAAGAAGTATAAGGCAAGGAGATCCGATGTCTTTGTATATTTTTATTATGCATGTTGAGTTTTTAGCCAGACAACTCGTAAAACAATCAAAGAACCCTAAAAGTCACCTAGGTATAAAATTCATCGACATGGGCCTAGAGTTATATATATATATATATATTTATGGTTGCATATGATTGTATCATTTTTTCCAAAGCTTCTCAAATTTCTTGCTCTAACATCAATAAAATTTTACATAACTTTTGTGCTATGTGTGGACAACTTGTTAATTTCCATAAGTCTTCAATTCAATTTTCAAATAATATTCAAGGGGATATGAAGAGAATGCTAGGGGAAGCTCTAAGCATCACTATTTCCAATGGTATTAGCAAGTATCTTTGATAATCAATAACTCAAAGTAGAGATAAAAGAAGCACATTTTCTGAAATGATTCAAAAGTCCCAAAAAAAAGTTAGCTTCTTGGAAAACCCGTTTCCTTTCAAGAGCTGACAAAATAACTTTTATAAAGGCTAACTTGGTGAGTTCCCCTCTTCATGTGATGAATTATTTTAAACTTACAAAAAGAAATGATGAGGAATTAGAAGAATTAATAGAAATTTCTTATGGCTTCCAAATATAAGGGTTAATTAAACCAAAGTATTTCCTTTAGTAGTTTGGAATGATGTTTGTAGACTCAAGTTTGAAGGAGGCATAGGAATTAGGAAAAATAATGATGTTAATAAGACTTCAATAACGAAATTAGGTTAGAGAATTCTCACACATAAAGATAGCAATTGGGCGAGGATTATGCATGATAAATATGTTAATGACAACAACTTTTTCAGAATTCCTAAAAAGAATGGAGATTCAATTGTGTGGAAAAAAATTATTAATTATAGAAAGTATATTGGGGCTAACCTAAAATGATGAATAGGAGATGGCATAAAAGTTTGTTTTTGGATAGATTATTGGATATATATGATGCCTCCTTGTGTCTTTCGTGGAAGAAAATAGTTTACAACATATTAATTTGGATGCTAAAGTGTATGATTTTATAAACCATGAAACTAAGGAATGAAATATTAATTCAATTTCATCTTCACTCCCTCTAAACGTGCTAATAGATATTAAATTAATCCTTATTCCTTGGAGTCCTATGAAGGATAAGATATCATGGGGTTTCTTCCAAGATGAAAGATTTTCTTTTAAGTAAGCAACTTGGGTAATGAGAAAGCCTTCTATACATCCCAGATATCAAATTTTAAATTGGATATGTCTAAAATGTTCGTTTATTAATCAAAGCACATTTGGTTCCTCAGGGTCCATATGTGCCTTCTATACACCCTATACATAAAATTTTAAATTGGATGTCTAAAATGTTCATTTATTAATCAAAGCCCATTTGGTTCCTCAGGGTCCATATGTCTCACGTCTAAAAGGTTAAAACAAACAGTTCAATTAATCCAACCTTGATACAAGAAGTAAACCTTCTTTCCGGGTACCTTCAATTTTAGCTGATTATACAAATAACAAAAAGTTAACGTAATAATGATAATAATAAATTAAAAAAAAAAAACACCTCAAAGCAGCAACCAACAAACCCAATGTTTGAAAAACCACAACAAACCCCACATCTTCTAACTTACAGTTCAATTCTACCTTGAAAAAAGGTTGCATGACACAAGTCGTCGGACATGCAGAAAGAACTAGAGAGAAAAAGAGACCCAGAATTAGGCAAGGGTTGAACAACTTAGGCACTTCTTCGATGGTTTAGGTAAGAAGTCCCCAAACAAAAAGGGGCCGATATTTGAACTAAAGGTTGATAGTTGTATGGATAGAACATTTAAAAACGACATTTAATGCATTGGTCATGTTGGAGAGCACACCAAGTCCACGAACGAATCTAAAACTGCCAAGTGTGAGAGATTGGAGTGCAATGATGGCTTTAAACAGTGCACGAAGCCCTAACCTTAATGGTTTGGTACAAATGATTGGCGGCACATGAATGTCAAAAAGAAAAAAGAAAAGTCTACCGCCTTTCCAACCCTAATGGCTTGAAACAGCGTTAGGGGGGCTAGTGGAATGGGATAAGCTATAGCGTACGTGGTATTCGTGTGAGTGACCCGAACATTCATATGGGTGACCGAACTTGATCATGTGACAGTCATGTGAGTTCCTTGATCTCAACAGGCAGGAAGATCAGTCATGACCCATAGCTTAACCTCCTCGAGCATTGAGGTGGACGAGATTTGATACTCGAGCAGACATGTCACCTCGGGCATGGGAGATCAAGCAAATGGAGCATGCATTGCAATCCACCTCGGTAAGCATTACGATGCAATTAATGTAGAAATTAATATGTAACGTAATGACATCAAGGGCCAATCATAACTGCCTATCTCATAACCGTCCACCATGTAACCCCCCACGATGGGTATATAATGTATGGGATGTACCTGGTTAGGCATCCGATTCTTTTTCCTGGAATATTAAACAAATTCTTCGAGGAAGGTTTTTCTCCATCCTTATGGCTTGATGAGTTACCATGGTTAATTCTCTAAACATCATCTCGGTGACTAAGGCACTCATAGGATGGCTTGAGGAGACAACGTTGGAAGCTGTGGGGACGAAGAATAGTCTTCTTCCTCATCTGGGGTGTCTAGGGAGGTTCTCTCTCTCGTAGACGGTATTAGATTTATCATCTGGCTTAGAACATTTAGGGAGTCTTAGGTGGATGCCTTCTGGAAGAGATTCTCCTTCCCTCCCTAAGTCCAAGTGTCCTTTTCCACCTCTAGGCCCTAGTTTGTGGCTGGATGGATAGGGATTGAAGTGTGATGAACTCCATCTATTGGCCTGAGATCTACATCAACGAGGGGCTGAGGTTGTTACTGGGTTGGTCACCCCTAAACTTAAATCTTTTCTTGTCCTCAAGCAAAGGAAAAATACACATATATACAAAACATTAAAATAGATATGAGTAAAGAATGGTGCTGGCAACAAGCTTAGAGAATACCATGACAAACTTCTATGGAAACAATATAGCCTATATGGGATCAGCCACATTTAAAATCTTTAAAAACAGGCATCTATGGAATTTATGGTGATCAAGAAATGACTTGCCTCAATTTCTTAATAATGAATCTTTCTAAAGAAACTCGTGAAAATGGTATATTTAGATCTCAAATATATAGATGGAGATTTTTAATGCACTTTTCAATCAGAGCTAGACCTATTCATTTTGAAGAGATTAACAAAAATATAAGTTTGAAACGCACCTTTATTGATACTAAAACTAGAAAGTAGGATGCAATGCTAAGGTGCTCTAGAAAAGTGTTCATGTAGAGCGGATCCATTGGTGACTCCCCACAAGTTGGTTAAGGGCACCGGGCATTAAGTTCCCCTCGAACTTCACCCTGAACACTCAACTACAAAACCAAAGCACCTACTTGTGAGGCCCGGGCCATCATCGTCATGCGTAGGTAGTAAGTCAATTACTCCCCTCCAATTGGCTTAGGGCATTAGGCTTTGAAAGGTCTCTCAAACTGTGCCCGAGATTCCGAATGGAACAACTCACTTATTTATCTTTTTTTTCTTTCTTTTTCATATTTTTTCTTTTCTATTTCTTTTTCTCTTTTTCTTTTATTTCTTTTGTTTTTGCTAATGTGGGGCTCATTTTCCCTCTTTATTGAGGTGTCCCAACACTATGGAAGTTGAGGTATCTCAAGGTAAGTTTAGTTTGAGAAGAAGAGGCCAAAACCTCAGTGTACATATGAGATATAGTGTGTGTGTGTCCATGAGTTCCATTAAGAAGTGGTTCCTTGAAAAACATGAAGGCTCTACAACCAAGCCTCCCACAACCACTAGATACACTCAATCTTCGATCACATAAATGTGATGATATCCCAAGTTTGGCTTAATAAAACAAACTTTTGAAGCATAATGTCAAAGCATTCTCTAAACATTTGTTAAGCACCAAACCAACCCATATGAGACACAAAACACACAAAACACACAAAACACAAACACAAACTTGAACAAAACATTTCCCTCGATGAAATAGAGCATGAAAAACAAGGAGGGAAAGAGAGGACTCCCCTGAAGTGATCATCTCATTTCTTGCCTTAGAACCAACTTTAGGACTTCTAAAAACCTAAAAAGAACAACTAAAAACAAAACAAAACAAAAGAAGATCAAACAAGAAAAAAAAACTAAAAAATAAAAAATAAAAGCTAGAAAAGAGGAAATGAAACATTACTAAGCTTGGGTTGCCTCCTAAGAAGCCGCTCCGTTTTTCTAGAATCCATCTTGACTCATCAAACTACCGAAAGAATGTTGAATCCCCCCTCCATTCGTTCCTAAGAACTGGTAGTTATGCTCAATCAGTAACTTGGGCACATAGTCTTCCACACTCATTTTTTTTGAATTTTTTTTCTTTTTGCTTCACAATATTATATTCCAATTTCTTATTCAACTAAACAATGTACTCATCCACCTCGGACATGGGGGTAATTTTCTCATTTTTTAATTCTTCATGCATCTCACCCCATAGAGTCATCTCTAGAAAAGTCTCTATAACTTCTTTTCTCATCTCATTTGGTTCCAGAGAAGTTGACTCTTCTTTTTCCTTTGCAACTAACTCAGTTGACTCTTCTTTTTCTTTTGCAACTAACTCTTTCAATTCATTTGCATCAACCTCTTCTCTTTTAAGCTCCTTAAGTTCTTCACCATTCCTTAAGGTGATAGCCTCTCTGCTTTCCACATCTTCTTTTTCCAGCTTCGCCTCATGAATGCTAGGGAAACTCCTTTGTTGTTCATCTTTCATGTGTTGGGCCATTAACTCTTCTATACTAATTTCCTTCATATTAGATGTTGTGCTATCTTCAATTCATATTGAATATGAGAAATGGCCCTTGGAGTCATTGTCTCTTTCGAGCTCTTGAGTGGTATGGACTGAAATTGAACTTTGGCCTTAGTTTCCCTTAAGAATTCCTCTCGAGTTGTAACCAATTCAACTCGTGACTTAGCCAATTTAGCCATTGAGATGGCTAGTTCATCCACCTCATTTTCAAATATGAACTCCTCTTGTGGAGGTTGGTTCATCTCCTCCATGAAGTTGGCTTGAGAGGTTTCAAATTCAGCTTGAAATCTTCTCCATTCAACCATGGTTGCCTCTAGGTTTGTCATCTTCTCTTGTGGAGGTTGACTTATCTCATTGTGGGTGTGAAACCTAGGCAAACCATTTTGTACATAGTCCAAATCAGCCATTGATATTTCATTTTCAGCTTGAACCATGGCCAAATCAGCTTGACGTCTTCTTAATTCAGTCATGGTCTCTTCTAGACTTGATTTGTGCCATTGTGGAGGTTGTGGAGTACTTTGACTTATCTCCCATGAGAGGTTCGGATAATGTTGCCAACCCTAATCGTATTTGTTCAAGTATGGGTTACCCCCATACCAAACTTAATCCATAGAAATGTACGGGTTCCAAACTTGACTTCTTACCCTTTAATGTCGACTATGCGCTAGTTGTTGAGTTAGGATAGCCAATTCAGTTGATAATTCCATGAAAGAATCCATTGTGGTTTAACTCCTATAAAAATCGAAGTAAAATGGAAAAAAAAAGAAAATAAAAGGTATGAACAAATTGAAATAAAACAAGAAAAACAAAATAAAGATCCAAAGTAAAGAAGAAGGGCTACTTGGTATCAATATTAGTAAAAGCACCAATCCTGGGCAAAGACGCCAAAAACTTGATAGGCTCAATTTGTGCTATATAAAATGTATACACCTATGTCCGCAAGTGAACGCGTCACCTTAAGTAATAAAGTGTGAAAGTAATAGTATCATCCCAGGAGGATTAGGTTACTAATTATCGAAATTAGAATAGTCCTAACTTTATTTGGAATAACATAAAGGTGAAATTGACAATGGAAAATAAACTAACTGATGAAATCCTAAATCTAAGATTCTAACATGAAAAGAGAAAATGTAATTACAAGAAAGCCTAGGGTTTTTCTTTCACCTAACAAATTCCTATGGTAAATCTCTACTTGTTCCAATGATGCCTAAATAATATATTAATGGTGAATTTCACTTAAGCACATGTTATTCTTTCTCAAGCAATAACAATCTACCCTTGGAAAAGGCTCTAATGTATCTCTACCTCAAACCACCATAACCAAGGATTCATTAAGTAATTGAAATCCAACAAGCCACATGTAACCCACAAATATCTCTATTCAATGGAGAAACATGACATTCTATTCATGGTCTAACCTAATTATTGTTTCTCCACCTCAAATTAGATCACAAATCATGTTAATGGAGATTAATCATCAACAAGCATGAGAATACTATGTGAGGCATTTAATATAATAATGAGATTCAAGGTTCAAAGATTTACAAATTAAAGCACGACCCATATGAATTCTTTGTCAAACTATATAAAATACAACCATAGAAAATGAGGAAAAGCATGAGAAAAAGAGGAGAGTGGGATTGAGAGCCAATTTCTTCTCTTCAAATCTCTTTCTTCTTCTTTTTCAAGGCTAAAAATTGGTTTCCTCCAAGAGAGATTTGTCTTTAGGTGTTTCCACCTAAAGGATCTTCTCCCTTGCCCCTAAGGGCAACCCCCGTTGAACTCCCCTACTGGACTCCTTTGCTCCCTCCAAGAGAGATTTGCCTTTGGGTGTTTCTACCCAAAGGATGTTCTCCCCTGCCCCCAAGAGCAGCCCCCGTCGAACTCCCTTGTTGAACTCCTCTACTCCCTCCTCTACAAAACCCTAATTTCCCCCTTTTATGGAAAAAAACAGAGACAATAGGCTTTTTCACATTTGGGCCTTGACATTCACGCTGTAGCGTGGAGAATTTGACGCCACAGCGTGATGAAATGGGGAGCTCCTGGTCCCTTATGAACATATCCACGCTGTAGCATGAAAATCAATGTTGCAGTGTGAAAATCCATGTTGCAACGTAAAAATCCATGCTGTAGCTTGAAAATCCACGCTACAGCGTGAAGAAATCACGCTATAGCGTGGTTGCTCCTCTTTAATTTCTCTTCCATCCTCGAGTCCATAACTTTCTTGTCTGAACTCCAATTTATGAAAACTTTGTCTTGTTGGAAATTTTAGACATTTTAAAATATGGATATGGCTAGAAAGAACACTTTAGAGTTGATTGTAAAGACTGAATCCACAAAGTGTGCCAACTGGTCAGATTTTAAGCACTCTTCCTCATTCCTTGAACTTCCAAAATCCATAACTTGATCAATCGAAGTCCAAATTAAGTGAATAAGGACTCTTTGGAAATCGTTGGAAGTTTACTATATATCTATGCAAAGGTTAGAGCCATGGGAGGTCATTATGCAACTGAAAAGACTTAAATATATTAGCTGTTGTTGAATGTTGAATTTGTTGATTTTTTGACCTCTTTTCGCTCATTTCCGCTCAATGGTTGGCCTAATCATAAAATTGAGAAAAGAGAGAATTATGAAACTTATTTATCTAAAACTACTAAAACTGAAGCAAAACATGGGGATAAAATGAGTATTTAGGATACTTATCAGACGGTGTTCGGTAGTGCAACCATGTGGTGGTGCCGAAGAGTGGCGATCGTTCCCCACCCCCCGAGGTGGTATAAAGATAGTGGAAGGCTGTGAGGCATGCCCCCCTCGAGTGGTGCTCAAAACCGGTAAGGGGAAAGGGAAAGTAGCAACATTCCCCGAACCATCCCCGCCCTGGAGGAAGCTACGTCCCCTCCTTCCCTAGAGGCTCTCATGGTGAACTTGAGTGCATTCAGGAGTTGCTCGCCGAGAGGACAGAGGAGAGGTCATCGCATGGGTTAGTTGCCATGTATGGGGGTAGGGACGAAGAAGGTCTAAGGGCCTTTTGAGGGTTCCACCCTTTCGAAATAATTGCCTTAGTAATCCTAACCGCTTTTTTCTATATAAATATATCCTTCTTGTTTCTGTTCTTCATTGATGACTACTATGTTAGATGAGCATCTTCAAGGCGTACAAGGGGAAGTATTGCAACGCCCGGAAGCACTAGCTCAATCATCTATCTCACGCTAGCGGGGATGGGGCTGGGATATGTATCTGAAGGTCGGTAGGAGTCCACGGGTTCTCGACTGAGAAGAGATGGCAGGCTCGGTGAAAATTAGGCGGAGATTTGGTGAAGTCTGACATGCTGGCGGCCGGGAAAGAAGGTGCCCGATTGGGTAGGTGGAGATTCGGGTACTCGTCATGTTCGCGAAGCGGCCGGCATCCATTAGGAGGCGAGCGGAAGGGCTCATTTCTACTCATAAGCTTGAGGTCGAGCAACTACGTAGTGCGTACTTAGCGGAGCTAGAACTAAAATACTCCTTTTGTGAATCTAAGAGTCTGCATGCTCACCGAACAATGGCTGATTACAAATCCAAGCTTCTTGAGTTGTACGATGAGTAGTACGAGCTAGGCTATTAGGCGAGCTACGCCGAAGGTGAAGGTGATGCTCTATGCGGGCACGAGGGTTTGAGGGGGTGCGCCTAAGCGGACTGAAGATCACGAGATACGTTGAGCCATGCCGCCACGGTGGAAGAATATGGGCGGGAGGTTCGAACCGGCCGTTGACGGGGTGGAAAGGACCATAGCGGTTGGTATTGGCGTAGGAGCCACGTTGTTGTCATTTTGCAAGAATTTCCACCCATTGTGCCTGAGCCTTATGTTCCCGAAAATGTACCGTGGCTAGCCAAGGGGGTTTGTCCTTGGAACTTTTGTTTTGGAAGGATATCTTTGGTTTGATAAAAGGGAGTGTACCATAGTATTTTCTTGCAGGAGTCTAGGATTGTTCTGGGTCTTGGTCGTTTGAGGCAATTGGGCCCCACAATCCCTCATTGCTTGAGGCATAGGGGCTCTACTTTATGCGATGGGGCCAAGCGAGAAGCCTAAAGTGTAAGACACTTATGAATCGAAAAATGGTGATCTCTAGGATAATTAACCATTTCAATAGAGGAACGACCTTCGTATAAAGACGGTTATTTGATCTTCCCATAAGAGGAGGGGGGATGAAGGAACCTCTCAAAAAATAAAGAAAGTGTCTCGAATAGGGAAATAATCATCTAATAAATAAGGAGAGCAATCAACTACCTAGCATGGAGAAACGAAGCATTTGAAAGGACCCAGCTATTGAGCATGAGGCTTAGATAATCATCATTAATTATCTCCCCAAATGTACCTTAACTTGTGGGGTGGTTTGTTCTCGGCTTATAGTTTTTAGGTTAATGAAAATATCGTTTGTTAAGAAATTCAATTAACATATGTTTCTTATTAGCTTGAGTACTTTGTAAGGACATGCCGGTTAAAGGGCCATCCTAAGGCAGTCTGGGAGGCTAACAAGGTCATCTCATGGATAAATAGCATGTAGGGAGCTTATCTTTGCTTGAGGCCTAGAGAGGCTGGCTGGGCTAGGTGCACGAGGCAAAAGTATCATCATGAAACATCTTATGGAGAAATAATGTAACTTGCATTCATGCACTAGAACAATGATATAAATGTCTCATCAGGAGATCTACGAAGTACTTCTGAAAATGGATAAAATACTTTGTCTTAGGCGTTTAGGTGGTAGCAGACCTTGTATGCTCACGTGCTATTATCCAGAGAGGTTTTGACTTGATCTCCCAGATTCCTCGTAATCATTTGCCAGTGACCGGTGTGCCTCAGTCAAGGTGGATCTCGTTTTACCCTCATGTCGTCTCGACCCCTTTTTCATTTACTCCCACAGTAGTGACTGAAATTTGATGTTACAACAACTGTTCATTTGGTCGCGGTGACTATGTAGTCCTTGAGCATGGCATATTGGTTTCCCTTTTAGAATAACTTGTCTATAGTTATGGGGGGATGCAGTGACAGTGAATCAAAAAATTAGGTGTTAGGAGCCCGAGTAAGCATTTCACTACCTATAAGGCGATTAATCGGGAACTACGATGTCGAGGTTGGAGGATCGCGACCCTAAAGCATTTCATAAAGTCCTTGAAAGACTCGGATCTTCCCATTCAAATGCGGAAGAGACTGGTGACACTCTGCTTTCTCTTGACTCAACACATGTATTGAGTGACAAACTTCTTAGATAAGCAGCAGAAGGAGGTTACCGAATTCGAAACTAAATGGTGGAGCCATGATAGAGCAGGGGCTTGCCAAACTTGATGGGAAGACTTTACACAACAAAGAATCGTTACATGTTTGCAGTGTCATTATTTGGTGGAAGGGCATAAAGTGGTCAAAGGGGTCCTAGGAGTCCTGAAGACCATCGTACATCTAGAATTTCAGTAAGGTGAAGTGCGACGAGGCATCTTGGTTCAAGATGGCGAGGATAAATGGGGACGATGACATGTTATCCAATGCGCACAATGCAGGATCCAGACTCCTCCAGGGGAAGGATCAGATCGATCAGGAATTATTGACAGGAGGATTGTCTCGGCGAGAGGGAAGAGAAAAGTTATTTGTGGATTTAGATCGTGTAGGGTTAACGGGCATAGTTGGGTTGCCAAGGCGAGGAATGGTGGCTACATTTTGTAGGGTTGCGTTTTCTTCTCGTAAGGCGGAGTTAGTCGCGGGAAAATAGTATTCTTGGTAGAGATTCACGCCTAATCTTTATTCGTTCCAATGGCTTGATAGTCATTCTTTCACAATGCTGAACTGAAATTGGAAAAGAAATTTCCCTCTGATGAACAAGTTAGTGAGCTTAGATCATCCTTTACGGCAACTTTTGATTTTGTTCCCATAGACGGTGCCAATGGAAAGGTTTCATGTCCTTCCTCAAAGAATTTGTTTAATATTCCCGAAAAAAGAATCAAATGCCTAACTAGGTACATCCCCATACATTATATACCCATCATGGGGGGTTACATGGTGGACGGTTATGAGATAGGCAGTTATGAGTGGCCCTTAATGTCCTTACGTTACCTATTAATTTATACATTAAATATTATACATTAATTATGTTGTAATGCTTACCGAGGTAGACTGAAACGCATGCTTTGTTTTCTTGATCTCCCATGCCCGAGGCCACCTATCTACTTGAGTATTAGATCCCATCCACCTCAATGCTCAAGGTGGTTGAGTTGGGTGTCATGACCGATCTTCCTACCTATTGAGATCAGGCAACTAACATGACTGTCACATGATTGGGTTCGGGTCACCCACATGAATGTTTGGGTCACTCACACAAATACCACATGGTAGTCATATCCATGTGACTACCACATGAATGACTTTAGTAACCCGAATACCCAAACCCAATCCGGGTGAAAGCAGGCTTGATAACTATCAAGAACACATCGAGCACAATGACTGGAGAGGTCGGGTATCCTCTACCTTGGGCACATGGAGCATCAACCTAACAAGATCAAATTTAGTATAAGACCAAGTCACCTTGGAAGCTATAGAAACGGTCATACCTGAACATGAGAGGGGGACATGTGGGCGATCATGGAGTCCCTCGACACAATCCCCCACAATGCACCATCCCACCAGGATGAATGTCACGTTTGGCACTACGAACCAATTGTAATTAACCATGTGGCATCCCTAAAAAAGTATAAATTGATAGGCTTGTGACGAGTTTAGCAAGAGATTTTCTTTTAACCAATCAGAGAAGAAAATATAAATTCTCTAGGAAGTCTTAGGCCTTTTCCCATAGGATCCACAAATATCAACGTGAATCAATTCAAATGGTGAATGTGTTTGAATGGAACTAGGTAGAAATGATCGTCTTAACTTGTTTTGCCAAGGGATAGATTTCACATTTTGTTAAGTCAGGGAATGTCTCATTGGATAGAAATGGAAGATGTTTCAGGGTTGTAGCTGAGGCATGCCCAAAACATCTATGCCATAGATGGACCTGGTGTGTAGTATTATTGACAAAATGGAAGTGGTTGCATGGAGAAGGTGCAGTATAAACATTGAAAGTTACAGATGTAGGAGTAGAATGAGTGTTGGTAAAGCTGGTTTAATCAAGCATATAGAGGGTTCCAAGAAGTTTGCCCACAACCAATACTTCAGTAGTCTTCAAGTCTTGCATGTAACAAGAAAAAGAATAGAAGCTAAAACAGATGTTAGTTGAGGTGAAAATCTTGCTAACTGAGAGTAAATTAAAATTGAAATTGGGAAGATATAAAACATCAGTGAGGGATAGGTTTCTAGGAAGTGTGGCTTATGCAGTTTTGTTAACAAGATGTCTCCCCCCATTTGGTAGAAAAACTAGTACTAGTGGTGTGATTTCATTTATGTCGGTGAGGAGATTGAGACCATGGCACATGTGATTTGAGGTGCCAGTATCAATTATCCAAAAATTATTTTCCGATGAGGTTATTATAAGTGAGTTACAATTGAAAGTATGAGTGAGTGGGATACCTGTAACACCATTGTTTTTATAGGACTAGCGTGCACCCTCTCATGTTCTCAACGACCATGTCTCCTCCCACATCTCCTACCACATCCTCGACCATGATCATCATCTTGTCTCTTGATCAACATTGGCTGTAAAGCGGCTCCTCGGCGTGGATGCCAGCTCGGTAGTTTGTGGTGATGATGCGACAAGTGATGCTTTACTTGAGAGTGGTGTGGATGGAACCTCCCATGGGTGTGGCATGAAGAGTCCTCATGGGTAGTGGGCTATTGTGGCCCAATGGTGCACTTGGAAGATGGGGCGTATGACTAGTGTATGCTATGAGCTCCCCCTCCTGCAGTGAGTGGACCTCCACAGGTGAGGTTTCAGGATGTGGTACCCTAATATGTCGATGGTGCATACGAAACAGTGGGTATGTCTAGTCCCCTCCCCTCACGATCCCATTCACCCAGGCCATACCCAGTCTATCAAGTCCGCATGCCTCATGATGAAGGTTGGAGTTGTGTAACTACCAATCTAATGGAGAGAGAGAGAAATCTCTAGCGTCCATCTCATGTATATATTTTTAATACAATAGTACATAATAATAATAGAATGCACTGTATCATTTGAAGTAACGATATCATGTATTTGATGTATGCTGCTGATGCAAAGCCTGTAAAGTATGAGTTCAGATGTTAAAAAATATAATATAATGTAATAAATATATAAGAAATGAAAATTACCAATAGCTCATGGAAGGACCCACTACGAGTAAGAAATCAGACCAAGTAATCGAGCCCGTCTGAAGACCATGTATGGATGCTTTGATACTGATGGACCAAATGTCATCTAATCCCTAGTAATATGATCGTGCCTAAAGGCCCCTTGTCTAATGCACTCTCCGTGTTCAGTCCAATCAACATCATGCCTACCTCTCAAATCACATTTATGTAAGTTTGAATCATTGTCACATTGTCGAGGAATCCCTTTCGAAACAATGTCTTGTCTTTCTGATCATGTCTATGTCATTTCCAACAATGTGGGAAGTAAATAAATGGTATTATAGTGCGCCCAGATCTTACCCGACTACCGATAATCGAAGTCCATCACTCACATCAATCATCGTATTTTGCCATATAATTTGTTGTTAGATAAAAAAATTTGTTATTTGTAATCAAGAGTTTGGAAATTGATGAGTATCTTAAATACTAATTTTATCCCTTTTTTTTAGTATTTTTATATAAAATAAATGTCTTAATGCTCTAAATGTTCATATTTATGATTAGGTTAGTCATTTGGTGGAATCATGCAAAATTGGAGCGAAAAAAAAAGCGAAAAAATGGAAAATCAACAAACATTGCTATAGTATAGAGTAGCAACTACTGTATTTTGACATTTTCAGATATAATATGAGCTCAATTTGAATCAAGCTTTTTATGGATGGATTCTAGACTTCAAGAGCTTTCCAACGACACCAAAATCGCATGATTGTTGACCATTTTCTTATATACATCAAATTTATGCTACTGTTACCAAAGGACTATTATCTAATCCCTAGTAAAAACATCAAACACTTGTTGACCAAAATAGAACATGTATGCTGTGTGAAAATGATTTGTGTTGAATCCATTGAAGATTAGTTTGGTCAAAATCTTTTATAGGTGCAGTCGTACAAGTAATAAAGTGGACCTATAAGTCTGATATCATTCCCCACAGATAAAAAGAATTTGAGTTCAACTACCTAATTACCAGGTTCCACACATTTTGAACTACATTTCAAATTTTCGGTAACCTAACTATAATTCTACAGTTTAAATTTCTACATCTATAATAAAAGGGGAAATTTAAAATCCCTGAACTAAAGCTGGGCGAGAACGGATTATTCTTTGGAAGTAGACAGGATTTCACTTATGTAGAGTGTCGATTCTATGATATAATCTAATTCGATTCTTTCATGAATTGGAATCTGAAATGTCAAAGAAATGAGTAGTATAGTTTGGATTTCTCCCTTAACCATACATTTCAACGATTACAAGTCATGTTCATTTACAAAAAACATGTATCCTAACCAATTACTTAATAGCGATTTTTAACATAAGATGCGGGTATTTTTCTTTCCAATACTTCAGCACCCATTTTCTTATATTTATAAATTTCTTGCTTCCCAGATAGGGCCCTTTTTTGAATCTACAAAGATGAATGATGTCTCATGCGAGAGCTTAAGGATTCTCTCTTTCCTTGATTAGATCTAAGCTAACATAGGATCGAGATCATTCCTCGAGCGAGAGAAATCTACAGTTGATTAAATTGATAGATCTCTCGACTAATTTTCAAACCATGAGTAAATTGATGGTTATCTAAATGTCTTTTAAAGCTGATAGTTCTTCAATAATAGTCTAGCATACCCCTAAGTAATGCATCCATGCTCTCGAGAATCTTCAACTGCAGTGTCACTCGGAGGCCTCCACGAAATCGAAATTTGAATAGCAGTCCTTAGTGGATATGAGATTCTTATTGTTGGGAGCAAATTCACTTCATGAACACACCATTGAATAAATTAAATTCGATCAAGAAATCTCTTTCTAATTGTGTAGGAAAGACCATAACTTCTTTAGATCTTTCAGCCCGAGTTGGGTTTCGAGAAAAGCGAATCGTAGTAAGCTTAAAATGCGATAAGAAAATTTCCAATGCAACTGTAATCAACTGAAAGAAATAAATTCCATCTTTTATTTGGACTTCATTAGATTCAAACAATGATCGGAATTGATCTTCAACAAAATAGCTCAACTTCGAAACTTTTGAACAATTCATTGTTTCAAGTCTAGTAAACAAATTAAAACCTTACGCTAATTCTAATTGACGAAAATAATATAAAAAGAAAATAAAATAAAAATAAAAATATAATACAAAATCGTCATGACTCCCCGGATAACAGTTTTACGCTGTTGATTGCCTCGCTTTCCTCAAATATTTACATTTGTGGAGCCTCGAAGTTTGGGCCACCAAATTGAGAGCTACATTGGCTGGATCCCCCGAATTACGCTTTCAGTTGCATTCTTGGTCGCGACCTGAAAGTGTTGTCATGACAGATCTTTCTTTGGCTCTTTAACACTTTATCCTGTAAGGTCTGTCGTTTTGTCCATTCTATGTCGTGACATTCTCATTTATGTTTATTGGAACAATTATGTTGCGACATTGACAATTGTGTTGTGACATTGTTTATGTGCAGCTTCTTCAAAATTGTGTCGACCCATTTTCTATGCCGACGGCATTTCACGGTAGTTCTTGTTGCAACAATGTTTCTTGGATTATCGGCATTCTACATCGCGACAGAAAGTACGTAATGACAGTCTTGTCTCCACTTAACCTGATTTCTTGTTGCAACTTCATTTTTATGTTGCGACATAGTCTATCGGTGTTGTACATGTTTTATGTTGCGACCTAGTTTTTATGTTGCGACAAGACTTTTTGCCTTCGGCTCATCTTTGTGTCGCGACCTAGTTCTGTTGTGTCGACAACACTTCTCTTCCTTGTGTTGGAATCTTTATTGCGAGATGGAAAAGTCTTTCATGACCTTGTTTATCTGTGTTCAGCTTATTTCTGTGCTGCGACCTTAATATCTCTGTTGCGACATCAAAACTTCTCTTCAGCTTGAAGTATGTTGCAACATTGAACTCTTTTATTTTGGCAGTGATTCACTAAGTCGGCGTTACTTGTCGACTTTGTTTCTTTTAGGGACCGAAACATTGTTTTTAATGTCCGCGACATTCATTACCTTGTCGCTAAGACGGAACTTCTTCATACATTGTCTCTTACTTGAGGCTTTCCAAGTTGCAATATTGGTGTCAGCGACATGAGCTTTAATAATAAAATGACATAGAGTTACACCTTCTATTTTTCCTTGTGTCTTAACATAAGCGATACGTAAGCGAGTATTCTTCACATTTCTAGTGTGGCTGACAAGGGCTTTTATGTCGCGACAAGTTCATCCTTGTGTTAACAATCTAGCTGACAAACTTATTGCAACATCATCTCTCTTTGTCTCAACTAACTTGTTTCATTCTTCTCATGTTCTGTCGCGACACGCTGTCATTTGTCGCGACATAGCTCTTCTTCTATATTCAGTCCTTTGTGTTGCGGCGGAGAAAGATTGTCCTTGTGATTTCATAGCCATTTGCTTGAACGTTTGTCGCGACACACGAGATTTCTGTCACGACATGAAACTGCTTTGCAATTGCTTTTTCTCTTCTTTCTTGCTTAAATTTTCTCCTTTTTAAATTAAAACCCCAAAACACAAAGTTGGTGAATAATCCATAATTTGGCATTAAAACATATATGAATATACTAAAAATAATCTAGAAAAATGAATTAAAAATAGATGAGTTTGCGACTCATCAAATTCCCCCAAACTTAAAGTTTTGCTTGTCCCTAAACAAATAATTTTTTTTTTGTTTGTCCTTAAAGAATTCATCTTTATTTTGGGGACATTTTTGCATTTCTTGCAAATCCTTTTTTAATCGGCTTCTTTGAATTGAACTGATTAGTTCTGACATGGTTTCAAAATTAGTTTTCAATTCAGACTTTGGGAAAAATTTCAATTACTGTCACAAAACAAACTAATGATTTATGAAATGTAAACAATTCAGTCAATTCATCCTGATCTTTGAGTGTGTGATGGTCTTCTTTACCTTCTCTCTTTGGCAAAATTAGTTAATCTTCTGGGGCCTGACACAGTTACTGTATATCATTTTAAGTCCCATATGCTTGTTTTTCGAATTAGTCTTCACTAATGTAAGCAAATACAACCTTTAAGATCAATTAGGTATTTTAGGTTTGTAAAGTTTGGCTTAGGTTATTGGGTGGATAATTGGGTGAAATTTAAAGTACTGATTCAACCTTCACTTTTTGCATCCTTGTCTCTATCCTTCATCCCTTTCTTTTCTATTGATGTCAGAAAAGAAATTTTTCCCCCAAACTTGATCTTGATGTCCATACTACATACTCTCATCTTGGTAATTTTATTTGCCACTGTCATTCTTATCAAGTCAATCCCCTTAGATAGAAGCCTTTTTTTGCTTTTATTTTCACTTGTCAAAGACTTTTAGGAATAGTGCAATGTTTTGTCTTCTTAGGCTATCTACCACTCTTAGAGAACTTTGGGTTAGCAGCTCCCATACCAGTTGGCATTAGGGTACTAGGTGTTGAAACACCCCTATGAACTTAATTGTTCAAGAAAGGAAGGCCATAAGACAAAACTTATTCCAATCTGACAATTTAAAATCCTTGACTTCTTCTTCTTTTCATTCCCTTCTTTTCCTTCATTTGTTCTTTTCTTTTTCCATCCTTCATTCTTGTTTTTCCCTTTAATTCAAAATAACATTCCCCCAATCTTGTCATTTCTGCATTTTGAAGTTCTTTTCCTGAAATCTGGGCAATAAAGGGTTCTTTACTGTAGGATTAGAATAAAGGAAATGTTTGAGGTTCTAATTCTTTGGTTTAATGAAAATTAGGCAGATTTAGCTCGATTCTGCGGAACTAGAGTGTATGCTTGTGCATATTATGAGGGTAGGCTTGAAAGGCTCAAACTTCCAAAGATGGCCTATATCACTTACTATTAGTGGTATTGCCTAGGATTTCGCCTTAACTAATAATCTAACAAGTTCTAGGACATTGGACTATTTGACTGTGAATGGACCTAGAAGATGTCCCTAATTTTTTACAATTTGTTAAGGACTCACTTTGACCATGTGCATTGCTTTTCAAGATTGTGCAGCCTTAATGTTTTACCTGAAAGGTCTCAAAAGTCTTATTTGTGTTTCTATTAGTCTGACTTCCTAAATCTATCATTTCAACTACATTACGGTTAAAGCTATGACTTCCTTTTCCAATTAGGGATTAGCCTACCATAATGCATCTATCAATGGTTGTTTGGATTTGAATTTTTGCTGTTGTGTTATTTTAATCAAGCCAAGAAGTTCATTTTGATTGTGCATTTAGCTCACAACAATACAACCTGACCCTGATTGTTCTCAGTCATTTCACACCCCGAACATCTTGCGACAAATAAACAATATTATTCAAGTAGTTGATTTCTTCTTTATTCAACCAAGCATATGACAAACATTGAAGCAAAGAAAATTAATTAAAAACACACCAATCAGGCAAAAACATAAATGAACTCAAAAATTTTGCTAAATTTTTTTATTTTATTCAGAGGAATGGGCTTTGAATACAAAGGGTGAGGAGGTGTGAAAGGTAGGGTATTGTTCATTTTTTATTCCTTACAGCTTTCTCCTTGGCTGCTTCCATCCTTAGATATTCTTCCACCTTCTCTACTGGGGTGAGTTTTTTTTTTTCCTGTTGTACTATGATTTTCATTTTTTCTTGTTTTTGTACATTGTACGGAAGGTACACTCGATTGAATGCAGGTTGAGTATAGGGTATAAGTGGAGTGTAACACTGAGGACTATAGTGTAGGGTCTACAGTCTAAGATTCGAATTTGTGGCAGGGGTATCTTCTTCTTGTTGGAAACTGTCTTCATCGCCCAATCTAGGATCTTGGCATTCCTCTCTGTAAGTTCTCGCTGCCTCATAGCTAGAGATTCCAGGAGTGTCCTGTTATTTTTTATCTCATAGCTCATCATGCGAAAACTTTGTTCGTGGTGTCCTAGAGTATTCATGCAGTTGTTATCTCTTGAGTCCATGCTTGCCTTCAGGGCATTATCTCTATCTCTCAAGACTGTTCTCCACTATGTGTCCCTTTTCTCTATTTCTATCTTCCACTCTTCATCCCTTTAGTGCATCCTCTAAATTCTGGTCCCTTCTTCCTTCTGCATCAAATACTCATCCACTGGCCCGAAGGCGTAATGTTTAGGCGATTATCTCTTTCCTTTATTTCACGCGCGTAGAGCATGCGATTACATCAATTACGAATGATTGCCGGAGTTCACGCTGGCTTTCAGCTTGTTCATGATGGGTTTGTCTCGACTTTGGGTGTCTTGATCGAATTGGCTTTGACTCCTGCGAGTTTCTAGTTGCGATGGACGTGGTTTTCCCCCTTTGTTCTTTCGATTGCACCCTTCATTCCCTTTTTCTTCTTCTGTTTCTTTTTCCTTGCCCTTCCTTTTGTTCTTTGGTCCTTTAGTTATCTAGGTTAAAGGTCGGATGGGAGGAACTCTGGGAATAAGAGTTTCCTACGGTCCTAAATTCTTAAATCTCCGTTTGCTTTCAGGTAACCAGAATGGAATTTTCAATAAATTTTCCCATATTTATCTTGTAACCCTTTAGCAATGCGTAGAGGAGGATTGCTTCCTCTCTTCTTACTGTGCTTAGATGCTTGATTAGTACCCAAAAAGTGCTATTTTGAGCCCTATTCAAG
Organism: Tetrastigma voinierianum; assembly: GCA_016808115.1. Classification (NCBI taxonomy): domain Eukaryota; kingdom Viridiplantae; phylum Streptophyta; class Magnoliopsida; order Vitales; family Vitaceae; genus Tetrastigma; species Tetrastigma voinierianum. The sequence continues at coordinate 812,356 of JAEQBH010001653.1, forward strand.
ATAGGTTTTGAGTGCTTTTTGCGCACTAATCATATCAATTAAGCCAATTGATGTGTCTGCAGATCCACTTAGTTTCACTAATTCCATTTTGAGATTATTTTGGATAGTTTGCAGGTTTTGGGGAACTTGATAAGCAAGCAGCTTCTTATTGGTCGTTGAATGCGAGAATCTCGATGATTCAGAAATGGCGATGAAATATCAAGGTCAGTGAAGAATTGAAGGCAAAGTGATGAATAAGAAGTGTGAGAGGATGCGAGTGAGCAAAGCGAGAGCGGGAGCAATCGAGTTTTCGCTATGATTCACGAAAATTTATTTGGGATTGCGAAAATTCTTTAATCATAAAGCGAAAATTTGTGATCCTAGCGAAATTTTCCAATTCATATCTCACAAAATTTCTCTGAGCTATGAAATTTCGCTGGTTTTCTAAATTCAGCACATTCTTAGAGAAATTTCCCATTTTAAGCTATCTCTCTGTAGAATTTAAGCTAGGCTAGCGAAATTTCGCTAACATAAGCGAAATTTTCGCTATTCTGTGAAAATTTCTACCTCTTGAAATCTTAGCCCCTGTGTTTTTGATATTCTTTATGCCAAACAACCACGTTTTGATATATTACCATTTTATCCCTTATGTAATTTCATATTTTAGGCATTTTTGTATTTTCACACTTTGGGGTTGACTATATAATCCCTGAACTTTGTAACCCTATGACTTTTCATTTTATAAAGTTTTCCTATGACTTTCATTTTAGGTCATTTTGCTCTTTCTCTCTCCTCTTTCTCTCATTTTCTCGGGCGCCAAACATACCCTTGAGGATGGCAGTTAGTGCCCAAAAGTACAATTTTGAATACATATTAGATAGGTTTTGAGTGCTTTTGCGTTAATCATATGTCATTTACTACCAATTAAGTGTTCAAGTCTTCTTAGTAGCACTTATGCCATTTAAGTATTTTGGGTACATTTTCTGAGTTTGCGCACTTTAGAAGTTCAATATCGAGATGTATGATGAATCATGAAGTTTGAACTCAAGTGCCATTCTCAACCCTGACCAAGAATCAATGAAAAAAATGAAGGCAAGTGAAGAAAAATTGATGCCGATAGAAGACATGAAACCAATGCGGTGAAGGATCGACAAATCCAGAGAATTTCGCTAAACTGCCTTCCATTTGGGATTGCGAAAATTTAACGAGTTGCGAAAATTTATGGTCAGTAAATTGTGTATTTTAAATGAACGTTACCGATTTTCGCTGAAGCCTTTGTTCTTAGCTAAATTTCCTATTTTAAGCTACTCCACATAAATTTAGCTATTCATGAAATTTCGCTATGCGAAATTGCGAGTAACCATGAAATTTTCTATTTATTTATGCATGAGTGATTTCGCTACCTAGCGAAATTGCCGATCACTAGCGAAATTCATTGCCTCGTCATGTTTTTGTAATTAATGCCAACCGACTTCAAATTTGGTGTATTACTCTCTTGTCCTTTAACTTAGCCAAATTGTTAGGCTTTATGGTATTTTCATGTATTAGGAGTGGCCTATATAAGCCCCTCCCTTTTTGTAACCTAGCGACAATTTGGGGGAGAGGGGGGAGAAGGAAATTTTAACGTGGATTTTCATTTTTGTAAGAAATAAAGTCTAAGTATTTTTAGTTAGGGTTTGCTTTTCTCTCTTCTCTCTCCTCTTTCCCTTATTTTCTCAGTGCACTTGAGCACCCGGCTTTTGAGGAATGTGACTCGAGAGATGCTTGGCTAAGCCTCTTTTCTTTGAAGAGAAAGGAAGCTAGCTTGGTGGTGGGGCATATACATGTTGTCCTCTTGTATTAAAAGCTACAGGTACTGTGTTTATGACCTTATCTTCTCAAAATATGGTTGAATAGCATTGAATGTTATTAATTTGGCCAATACTTACCATGCTTCAGGATACAGTGCATACTTATTGCTAGATGCACTGTGGTTCATTAAATGGTCTTCTGAGCCAACTGAAATGATATTTAATGTTAAGGGTTTCAAATTAATAAAGGGCCATAGATTGCATGTTATCTGTGTTGAATCAAATAGGAGTTGATTTTAGGGTGAGGTTTGCTAGTTAAACATAGATCACAGGTTGTGGCTTGGACTATAGGTTGCTTGTCATCTTGAGGATAAAACCCGAGGACCTTGTTTGCCTAAGTTACGAGTTAGTGACCTAAATCTTCAAAGTTAACTTTTCACACTTCATTTAGTTTTTACAATTGTCGGTTTTCAAACTCATCCCACAGCATTTTTGAAAGCGAAAATCGAAAAGTCAAATAGAAAGCCTTACAGCCGTGCACTTATGCGAAATCATTCCTAGGATGAAAACCAGTCCCGTGTTCGATCCTAGACCACTATACTGCAGTAGCTTGACTAAAGTAGTAAGGCTGTTGTATATAAATTTTGTTGATTTTAGCTCAGCCTCTTGTAGCGCGAATCAAATGGCGCCGTTACAGGGATGGTGCCCAAACTACGAATGATAAGTTGAAGTTTACTTGTGATCGACATCACAAGTTAAGGTAGCGCCTTTTTACCTCTTTTACGTAACTCGATTCACGGGCGCGGTTTGACACTTTGGTGCTTCTTGCTTATTTCGTTTTCATTAGGAGTTGAAAGTTTTTAATTTTGTTGGTTAATTTTAACCTTTTGCGAAGTTGGTTTTGTCCTCTTTGTTGTGTCTCGGTTGTGTAACGATTGTGTATCGCGATCTTTACGGGACAGAGAGGACCTGGGGAAAATTGCATGAAGTCAGGTACACAGCGACCTAGTCGATGTGATCGATGTACACAAGCGATACTATGGATCCTTGCACGAAGAAGCAGCCAGTCATTTGGAACCTGATGAATCAATGACCTATAGAACCATGAGGATCACATCCACCCTCTACCCCAGAGTTAGTACCCCAAAAGTCACTGCTTATCATTCCTCACACTGAAGATGTAGCGGTGAGGCCATATTTGTTACCTATTCCTCATATCATGGGTATGGAAAATGAAAATCCGCCGCTCATATTAAGTTTTGAGGAGGGTTTGCTACCTTTAGGAAGGTATGATGGACATGGATTTATTTGAAGCTAAAGCTTGTTCACTTTGACCACACAAGGGACCGAGGCGAATGTGGCTCGACTCATTGAGGCCTAGAGACCATTAGAAATTGGGCCGAAGTTGCGGGGCGGAATTCTGAAAAGTTCTTCGTGCTCATAAGACTAATAATTTGAAAGGAACAAATTTACACCTTTGCGGCTCGGGGATGGTGAAGATTTTGCAGTGTTGGGAGGGATTTGCTTGGAGACCATCGGTGCATGCCCACATCATGGGTTTTGATACATGGATCTTTGGTAAACCACTTCTATGGTGGTATGTCTGGCCAAAGAAGTATTTCAAACTTACGTGTGTGGAGAGACTTTCAGTAAGCATCCCAGCGAAGCCATGGATTTTAAATGCACGTGGCTGAAACTTCTAAGGGTTGGGATGGGCGAACCTTAAAAATAAACAATGAGACCCGCCACAGCCAACCCTAGGGAGGATTTATGCCTTGCCGGAGGATATAGAGAGCCAGAAAGCTAGGATTTCAACCTTAGCTAGGAAAGTGGAGGAGCTTGAAGAAGAAAGGCTCCCATGAAGTTCATGCGATGGTGAAAATCACGCACACACGATCTTTGCACTAATTATCAATCCCTTGTGCACCCAGTAGAACCATGTCCTATGGCCCCTACAGTGAAGGATTTGATGTCCAGAATATCTTGAACATTTGTGAGGCATCTGGTACCCAATGATCGATGCTCCTTATGGTAGCCACCTCTGATTCCAATTGGAGAATCACCCTGCACTTTCTTGAAGCCCACTCCCCACAGCATGTACCACCGAGTGCCAAACCACCGAGTTTGGTTCCCAATTTCAACCACAACAAAACATCATCCTCTTCTCGATAGAACAAGCCATGTGAATTTGAGTAAGGTGGTGGGCGACTTTGTTGAGGAACAAAGGAATTAATGTGCAAGAAGCGGCCTGAAGGTTGATCTTGTAGAAAGTACTGCTTTGAGCAAAGAGATAGATGGGCTTGAAGGAGCAATCTCAGCAAAAATTGATAATCCTCATTATTCAATCACCAAGATCAACAATTGCTGAAATTCTGAGAAAGAGGGAGGTTCCGCTTCTCGAGCACTTCCCAAATCTGGGGGTGTGAGGTAGAGTCATCCAATGATTAGGAATGGATGAGGTTAAAGGTTATAAGTACCTGCGAAGTGGGGAAAGGAGTTGATCATTTATGCCAAAACACATTGAAGAATCCATGCAAGGAGAAGAATTACTTGATCCCAGGCATATTCTCCCCAAGGAGGACCGATGAAATCTATACCACCTCCATTTCCACGACACTTAGAATGAGAAGAGGCATCTCATTCAAGCGAGGCATTTTAGAGGTCTAAGGCGAGTGAAGGTTAACATACCTCTGTTGGACATAATTAAGCAAGTCCTTGCTTATGCAAGAGAATTTTTGAAAGATCTTTGCCTGTCGAGAAGGGATTAGGCATTGAGAAAAAGGCATTTCTCCTTTGAACAAGTCGGTGCCATAATCAACCAAATACCACAATCCGATCTCAAGGATCCGGGATCTCCCCACAATTTCGGTCGATATTGGTGAATTGCATAGACAAGTCATTGCTTGATTTAGGGGCAGGTGGCAGATCCCAATACGTATTAGGTATACAAGAGTTAGGTTTAGGTGAACTTAAACCTACGACATCACACTATCATTGGCCGATAGATGGGTTAAAATAAAGGACCGTTGAGGATGTCTTTGGTGAAAATAGACAAATTCTACCCAGTAGATTTTGTAGTGCTTGACTTTCCTTGAAGCGATTGCAAGTGAACCCAATCATGTTCAATCATCTTAGGAAGGTAAATTTACATGACGATGCGATAATAAATTCTTGGGTGGAGTCATCTGACTTACCTTTGGTAACATGACCTTAGGTTGAACATCTTTCATTTGAACAACATAAGCGAAATTTAACAGAAAATAAAAATCAAATAAGCCCGGTAGAGTTTGTTTCAAATGGTCGGTATGCGGGGGGAAGCACGGTGTCAGGGTGCAAGGAGTAGTGGCGGGGATGAAGAAATTTTAGTCTGTAGCTCGAAGCCACCCACGCCAGTAGTGATCGATTGAGCCGTCGGCGAGGACCACTCCAGCGATTGAACACCCTGACACCATGGAGTCAGCCCGGACTCTTTGCGGGGGTTGAGGAGATCAGTCTCCTTGACCCTCCTTGAGTAATTTTGAGATTTTGAACTGGTCCTGTTTTCAAAAAACTCTGATTGCACCAACACTTTGCTTCTTTTGTATTGCTAGTTAATTTTGATAATTTCAGTTATTGTTAGTAAGTTTCCTAAATTAGCAGTTTTTTTTTTTAGTAATTTTGTTTATATACTATAGTACTTAGTTTTAAATTTTTAATTATGGTTTCATATTGTAAATTTTATTTTAATAATTTTATTTTATATAGTACTAATACCATATAAAATTTTGAATTGCAGGGAGGCAAACTGGGCCAAATTCGCTTAAAATAGCGAAAGTCGGGTGGAGACCCGCTACTCGCCAAATGCCTATTTAAACCTCGGTGGCGCTCATTTTACTACTTTGATATTCTCCTCCCAATGGCTTCAGTCTCCCGTACCGCTCACGGCCACACGCCACGCCTGAGTTACGCCGCTGACCGAGCCGCCAAAGGCCGCCCCGCCATACCGCGCATTCACTCGCGCCCCCCGCCTCAAACACCAGCCTCGACCGATTCCTGCTCAGCCTCCACCGCCGTCGCTTCCAAATTAAGGCGCACCACGCTCGAGCCTGGTCACCACCGCCATTTGTTCCACCCGTCCGTTTATCATATCACACGCTTATCGCTTCGCACAATCGCTCGTGATCTATAAATTTCCACCCGCACCTCGAGATACGACTATACTCATCAGCTTCCACTGTCGGGTCAGACCTTCTCGCGGCTCGGGTTCAGCCTAGTCAGGCCCCGTCCCAAAGAGCCGGGGTCCTTCCCGCCCATTGGCTATTCCAGAGGCTCAGGAGTCAGAACATGAGAGCCCCGGTTCATCTAATTGTTTGGGAGTGACCTCAACACCTCCGTGAGCCCCGTTCGTATATCTCAGAGCCTCATCTCGCATTTTCAAAGGAGCTCCATTCCTTCCAAGATTTATCCGCATTTTAGATATGGTCTGCATCGAGGTGGGTCCCGCCAGCTCCTGCCGATTCGCACACCCGAGAGAGGTTCCGCCCGGTCCCGCTCCAAAGACTATCACCTGCCTCGAGGCACTGGAGGAGCTTCCCGTGGATTTCGTCGATACTGTGACACCTGGATGGGACCCCGGAGCCCCATCGCTGGATTGCCTCGAGAGCCAGGAGGGCCCGCCCAAGCGGCCCGCACATCGCTCCATGCGAAGTCATTTTCCTTCTGGGCCAAGAGCCATCACCAGTCACATCGGCTGCAGAGGCGACATCATCGCCACCGCTCAGCCCGCTCCAGATCGAGTTGTTCGTAGGCATCCCATTCCGGGGAATACTGCATCTATCTCGAGTGGACTTTCATCGTGAGTCATTCACATGTCCCGGCGCCGAGGGCCGATCCTAGATACCGGAGTCCAGGCGAGGTTGATCGAGATTATTCATTACCGGCCTCATGACCCGAGGCAGATATTACCCACAGCTGCAAGCCATAGCTACCACTCGATGACATCTCGAGCTGCATGGTCCGCGTGGGTCTTCTCTATCGATGATCGCCGCGAGTACTCGTGAGCGCTTCGACATTTCAAAGAATTTTTGTGTCTCGCTGAGGCGCTCGCCAATGCGTAGGGTTATGTAGATCGGGCCCACCCACCTCATCGGTAGATATGTTCCGAGTAATCGCGAGACACTACAACTGGACTAAAGATTTATAGAGGCGCCCCGCCGATGCGGCCGATCGACCATTTATTCCGACTACTATTTCCGCGATGATTATGTGCGCGGAGGGAGCCATCTCGGGAGGCTCTTACCCGGGATCTCTGAGGGGATATTGTTCACCACGAAATGCATGCTCCTTGATGCATTTCGAGGAGAAGGTCCACCGGAAGGACCTGGTACGAGCAGAGAGTCTTCCGTCGATGCCTAGACTCACTTCCCGCTGTGCTCTATTACTGGGATTTGTGAGGAGCCCACAGGATTTAGAGGAGGATTAGATGCCCCCGGTCATGCTGCAAGGAGCCGTGATGACTATTCGTATCTTTCCACCTCCGACCACGTGACCGTGATGAGGAACGATCGTGGTCGAGGACTTCCACAGAGACTCCATATGCCTCCACCTCCGAAAGGCTCGAGGATACGCAGGGAGTCCGGCTCGATGTCACCCCATCTCCTCCTCGACACTACATCTGAATTACAAATGATACACTCCACGATCCTATTCCCAAGACACCATTCACGGAGTACATTCATGCCACTCTAGAGAGATAGCCGGTGACGGATGCCATATGTTCACTAGCAAAACACAAAAGAAATTTAGATCGCAGGTCGGGCCCAAAGGTCACTCTGAGAGCCACAGATCATGACGCACTCGGGCCTCTCCTCAGCCCCTGATCGTGAGTGGGAGCCCACTACGCACGCACCTTATCTGATGTTTTCACTGCAAGAATAGCAGCCTTTTCAGACTCCACCACCACCACAAAGGGAGGTGGTTGTGTTTCTTTTATGCATTTTTGTATAGTTACTACTTTATCAATCAAATATAATAATCTTGATTAGATTTATGTATTAGCCATGTGAGGGGCAAAGTGATATTTTCGTATGTTTAGCTTGTTCATGCATTAGCCATTTTGGCTATATCAAAAGCTATTCAAGATATATATATATACAAACTTTTGCATACTCATGTTTGTGCCTTTACCATGTATATTTGTTTTTCTTTCAATTGAACAATTGAATTGCTAATTAGACAATTGGAATTGTTTTTGTTGGAAAAAATTGAATCACTGCTTGTCACCTTATGTTAGAACAAATTCCATGCTTGAAACAGCTTGGTCAATTGCGCTCCAAGATGCTCAACTTAGAAAATTTCTCCCTTATGCTAATTCAATCGTACTCCATTATTTCAATAGGTCAGAATTTGTTTACTCCTTTCGCTTTTGCATATAGCTTCTGCCTTACATGTTGGCAACCTAAGATAGGTTTGTGTTGCCCACATTCGAAGACCAATGTTGTCTTCCAAAAAGGAAAAGAAAAGAAAAAGAAAAAAAGAAAAGAAGAAAAAGAAAATAAAATCGTGAAGTTTTGCCTTGAAACCCGAGCACGGTCCTGTGTATGGCAGCCTTGAAACCCGATGCCCTAAGCCTTAATTGGTCAGAGTCGACGAAGTGTTCGCTACATGGGTGGATAGGTAGAGCTCCAACGGACATTTGTAGGTCCTGATTTTCTCGGGCAGTCATTCCTGAGTCCGGTGTACCTGAGAGCTGTGGTCGCTAGATCCTTTTGGCTTGATGCCCTAAACCTTAATCAAGCCGGGAGTCATCGGTGGACTCGCACTCCGACTTTGGTGAAGCTTCTAATTTTAAGAATTGCATCATACAAGCAGTAGTTGGAATAAAGAAAGAAGTGCGTACCTATCCTTATCTAGGTTGTTCAATGTACCTAAGGCCATGTCGCGTTAGGTCAAAGGGGGGACAAATTTTGCAAATTTATCGCTTAACTGCTATATAAAGAACCACAGACTTAGGTGGAAATTCAAGTTGAGAATCATGGAACCAATATTGACCTTGAAATTATTCTTGTATGGTTTTGGCCTTTCTATGCCTGCTTTCAAACTTAGTGTCCCATTTTTCGCTTTAAGGCATCATTTATAACCTTTTGAATCATAACCTTTTCAAAATCACCTACATGCATCTCCTTTTGTTTTTGCATTGCTAAGGGACTAGTAACGCTTCGTTGGGGGTGTGATTAGTGCTCAAAAGTACAATTCTTGAACCCTATATTAGATAGGTTTTGAGTGCGCTTTGGCGCATTAATCATGTCATTTATACCAATTGAAGTGTTCAAGTCTTCTTAGTAGCACTTGCCATTTAGAGAGTATTTTTGCTGTTTTGCGTTTCGCACTTTAGAAGTTCAATATCGAGATGTATGATGAATCATGAAGTTTTGAACTCAAGTGTCGCCCATCAACCACCCCAAGAATCAATGAAAATGAAGGCAAGTGAAGAAAATTGATGCAAGAAGACAAAGAGTAATGCAGTTGAAGGATCAGCAAATCCCGTGAATTTCGCTGCCGCGAAAAATCTCTCGCCACTGATTGCAAAATTAGCAGTTTAGCTTAAAATTTAAGTGAAATTCAAATGAATTGTGTATTTTCGCTAGACACCAGGATTTTCGCTAGGCACTATTCTTAGCGAAATTTCCTATTTTCGCTACTCACATAAATTCTCGCTTGTTAGCTTAAATTTCGCTTAGCTAGCTTAAATTGCCGCTTCCAGCTTAAATTTTCTATTTTCGCTTATGCATGGTGATTTCGCTTACCCAGCGAAATTCTTCAAATTCTAGCGAAATTCACTACTCGTCATGTTTTTGTAATTAATGCCAACCGACTTCCTTCAAATTTGGTGTATTACTCTCTGTCTTATCCTATCCAAATTGTTAGGCTTTATGGTATTTTCATGTATTGAGGGGTTTATATAAGCCCCTCCCTTTTGTAACCCTAAGCAACAATTTGGGGTGGAGAAGAAATTTTGTAAGTTTCTCATTTTTGTAAATAAAGTCTCGTATTTTGCTAGGGTTTTGCTTTTCTCTCTTCTCTCTCTCCTCTTCTCTTTCCCTTATTTTTCTCGGCCGCTAAACACCCTCTCGAGGATGACAACCTTATGATATGCTTGGCTGTTTCCTTTTCTTTGAAGAGAGAGGAAGCTAGCTTGGTGGTGGGGCATATACATGTTGTCCTCTTGTATAAAAGCTACAGGTAGTGTGTTTATGACCTTATCTTCTCAAAATATGGTTGAATAGCATTGAATGTTATTAATTTGGCCAATACTTACTATGCTTCAGATACAAAGGTATACTATTGCTAGATGCACCGTGGTTCATTAGATTAGTCTTTTACGAGCCACTGAAATGATATTTAATGTTAGGGGTTTCAAACTTAAAAGGGCCATAGATGCATGTTATCTCGTGGTCGACCAAATAGGAAGCTGATTTTAGGGGTGAGGTTTGCTAGTTAAACATAGATCCTATTGTGGCTTCGACTATAGGTCAGCTTTCATTGCGAGGATAAAACCCGAGGACACTTGTTTGTCTTCTAAGTTACCAAGTTAGTGACCTAAATCTTCAAAGTTAACTTTCACTTCATTTTCAGTTTTTACGCTAATCGCTAAACTCATCAATCGTTTTTTGAAACGAAAAATCCAAAAAGTCCAAATAGAAAGCCTTACCTTCGTGCACTATGCAAATCATTCCTGGATGAAAACCCATCCCCGTGTTCGACTTAGACCACTATACTCGCAGTGAATAATACGGCAAAGAGTGTGAACTTAGGTGTATATAAATTTTGTTGATTTTATCTCAGCCTACTGTGGCACGAATCAATGACAACTCAAGGGATGCTTGGATAAGCCTCATAGCCTTGAATAGGAGGGTTGCTAGCTTGGTTTTAATATGTGCTGTCCTTTGCGTTGATTGTTACAAAGTAACGTATTTATGGTTCCCACTCTTTCCAAACTGTGGTTTAATGCCATTTAATGTCTTTCTTTGGTCAATACTTACCATGCTTTTGTGGTTCGCTGCATTCTTAATGGTAGATGCACTGATATTCTTTAGATGTCATTTACGAGCCATGGGAAGGAGGTTAAATGCTAGGGTTTCAAACTGAATGGGACTTTGAATGCTTAGTACTTGTGTTGACTCAAATAGGAGTGGTTTCCTTTAGGGTTAGGTTTTATAGCTAAACAAAATCCGGGTTTCACACTATAGTCAATTGCCCTAATGCGAGGAAATAATACGAGGACACTCGTAATACCCCATGTTATCTAGCTAGTGACCCAAGCCCATTTCACACTTTCATTTAAGCCATTACAGTTAACCAGTGAACAAACAACCTCCACTGTTTTTAACAAAATCCACAAATCCAAACAAAAGCCTCACCATTTTCCAAACACTAATGCAAATCATTCGTGGGATGAAAACCCATCCCCGTGTTCGAATTCCTAGACGCTATACACCGCAGTGAGCTTAACTATGGCGTGAGGGAGGAACATAGGAATGAGCCAAATTTTGCTGATTCCGTTGATCACCCCACCGGCACGAATCAAATGGCGCCGTTGTCGGATGGTGCCAAACTGCATTTATGAGTCGATGTGTGTACTTGTAATCCACATTACGCGTTGGTGACCTTTCAGTCCTTTTGAATTGGCAAAGCGTGAACCGTAAAGTTTTATTCACTTTACCGCCATCGTGACCGTTATTTCTTACGTACATTTTGTTTTATCTAACACCGACCTTTTGCCAAGTTTGTTCAGGTTCTTTGGCTGCGGTCTCATTTTTTGTACCGTGTTTACGCAAAGACTGACAGGAGATATCAGGTAGATTGCAAAGAGTAAGTGCACCAATTGAACAAGGTCGCGAAATCCAGGTGCACAAGTGGACCAAATGGATCCTCTACCCGAGGAACAAAGAAAGTCAAGAAGCACCCCTATGAATCCAACAGCATACTGTGCTCGACGAGGAACACATACACCTCCTGTAGAGTAAGTGCTCCTTCCCGCATCATACCTCCTCGCCGAGGATGTAGCAAGGAGACCCTACCTAGTGCCCCCTGCCTCCCACATTTCATGGTATGGAGAATGAAAATCCATATTCCGCATTTCCATACCAGGACTTTGAGAGGTATGCACAACTTTTAAGGAAGGTATAATCGACATGGATTTGCTCAAGCTGAAAGCATTCCCCCGACACCGGTGCATAAGGCCAAAATATGGCTAAATTCATAAGGCCATGACAATTAGAAATCAATGACCAAGTCGAAGTTTTTGAAGAAATTCTTCATCGCAACCAAGACTAACAGTTTGAAGAGACAAACAGTCTACACCCTTACCTCGCCTATGACAATGAAAATTCTACCAATGCTGAGAGATTCATGGAGACCATCGTATACTCACCCACATCAGGCGGTTTCGACACTGATGTTGCTGAATCATTTCTATAATGGTATGTCCCGCCATGAACTAAATTAAGAAGAAACCATGTGGAGCGGCGTGTGATTTTTTGAGCAAGAATCCGTATGAAGCTATGGATTTTTGAAGTTATGTGGTTGAAACTTCCTTGGGCATGGGTCAGGGACGGTCTTCAAACCCGAGAGATAAAAGGGAGAAAATGAGGCCCTCAAGACACCAAAGGGGAGGAATTTTTACACTTTCGCAGGACATGGAAATGAAAGCAAAAATCTCAACCTCTAGCTCAGGAAGCGGATGAAACTAGAAGGAAAGAGGCCTGATGAAGTAATGCAGCTGATCAACAACACCGCACGTGCCAACCCATTCATCATTTGTCAACCCATCGTCCATCCGGTGAGAACATCATCCGAGTGCCCCATCGCTGAAGGATTTGATGTCGAGAGCATGCTAATGTCGGGCCAATACAAGCCATAAATCCCAATGCCCCATACCAGAATACATACAATTCCAATTGGAAAATCACCCCAATCTCTCCCGAAACCTAATCCCCCGTCTATAAAAAAGCTCCCTGTGCCAAACAACTTTGTTCTCATCTCAACCACAAATTGGCCATCATCCTCTTCACCTCGCCAACAAGCTATACCGAATTTGGAGCAAGGTGGTAGGTAACTTTGTGGAAGAACAAAAAGGGATCAATGCACAATTGGCACAAAGGATCACACCGTAAAGTACATTGAATAAAAGTAGTTGATGGGCTCGAGCAATCTTAATCAAAAATTGAAAACTCACAAGATTCAACAATGACAAAGATCAACAAGTTGCCGGGAGATACAGAGGGAGGAAGGTTCCTTCCTAAACATTGCCAAATCCAAAAGGGGTCCATGAGGCAGGTTCATCCAAAGAATTCAGTGGATGGATGAAGGAGGCCATAATCACCTGGTAAGGAGCGGAGAGAAACAGAGCAACCAAAGGCCCATGGTCGTCGAAGAAACATGCAAGGAAAAGGAAGGTTTAACCTCGAGAGGGTGATCATCACCGGGCGGAGGACCTCAATGAAGCACTACATGCCACCTCCATTTCCCCAAGGACTGAGAGGCAAGAAGAAAATCCCAAACCAAGTTGAAATTTGGGAGGTGCTAAGGCAAGTGAAGGTAAACATTCCACTGCTCGACATGATTAAGTAAGTCCCCACCTATGCAAAATTTTTGAAGGACCTATGCACAATCAAGAAAGGGTTAGGCATTGAAAAGAAAGCCTTCCTAACCGAGCAAAGTCGGGCCCATAATCCAGCAAGACCCCGCCAGTCATTAGCGATCCAGGATCCCTACAATTTCGCCAACATCGGGAGGACTCCGCATAGACAAGGCACCGCTAGACTTTGGATCAATGTAAACCCACTCGCCATACTCTCGTATAAAGAGTTAGGTCTAGGAGCTCAAACCTACCAACATCACTTTGTCATCGCTGATAGATCGCGAAGATTCCTAAGGGAATAGTTGAGGATGTGGTCGGGTGAAGGTAGATAAATTCTACTACTCCAAGTGATACTTCTGTAGTGCTCGATACCGAGCTATTCATAAAGGCCCAATCATGTGCCGATTATCCTAGAAAGACCATTTTTGGCCACAACCAATGCAATTATCAATTGCCGAAATGGAGTCATGCAACTCACATTTGGCAACATGACATTGAGCTCAACATTTTTCACTGAGCTACAAGCATCGCAACTCCGGGGCTGGAGGGTGGGATTTATAAGGAAGAAATGAAGTCTGCTCACTGTCATACGCAGGAAGCTCAAGATCCATAAATCGCAAGAATCACAACCAAGATGAAGCAGCTTGATTGGGAGTTGTCATCACCACCACCGCAGATAATTGGTCGCCCCAAAATCACCTCGCTGGTGGAGAAGAAAATCAACAAGAAGGACCAAGCATGAAGGTCAAGAACACAAGCCACTCGTCTAGGTTGGGCGAGCTCCTCCTCCTCGACCCCCATGAATGGAGTTGGTAAAATTGAGCTGATTTAGTGTCAAATAAACCAAATTGAAGCTCAAACTTTTGTTTAAAATTGATTAATTTTTAGTTTATATTTTTAGTAACTTTCCCTTTTAGTAATTTCTCGCTTAAAGAAATTTTCCTTTTTAGTGTACTTTAGTTAATTTTATTTCTATTTTTAGATTTGTACACACTAATTTTGATTTTTGTTTATACTAGCCTAAAATCAAATTCTTTTGTTTCTTAATTGTTTTTATTCATAGGTCGACCGCAGATTTCGCTATTATAAACAAATCGCCTGCAGGTCGTCTTTCGCGACTGCCCCGCAACTTATAAAGAGGCGGAGGGGAGGCTTTAAATTCATTTCCATCCTCCCCCTGCTCGCGCCTCCCCGCACCATCAATCGCCACCCCCACAGAGCGCCCTTACCCGTGTCCCTCGGGGTCCAAGCAGCTATCCTCACAAAGAAGAAAACTCAGCCACCACCGGCTACCGTGAGCCGGCCATTAATGAATCACAAGACGCGTGCCCGAGCATATCTCGCCTGGCCTAGCTGTCTCGGCCTCCTACCCACCCGCCCATGGGGCCCCGGCTCCCTGATCGACTCACGTGCCTCACTGCCAGGCCACTGAGCCTGTCCGGGCCTCTCAGGCGGCGCATCCCTCGCATCAGCTCCCCAAAATTGGTGAGCCCCGCCTCCCCCGCTCCGTGTCACATCCCTCGACAGCGTATATGGTACGCACACTAGGGCGGGTCCCGCCAGCCCGGTCGATTCAAGACTCGGGGAGATGGAGGGTCCAGACACTACCGAGGCTGCCCGTGCCCATTCTCCGCTTTACCCATTGGAAAGCAAATTTCGCAAAGAGTCCCAAATAGCTAGCCCCGAAGGAGCCTCAGGGTTCAGGAGGTACTGGGACGAGGACGGGCCCCGGCCCCCTCCCAAAGGCCTTGTAGACGATCCAGAGGGCCCCGCCTCTGCTGGCCCAAAGCATCAGTCCGGGGAGTCATCATCTAGTGGCCCCAGCCGGGCCGCCTTCCACGCTGTACAGCAGGAGACCTCACACCCCAGTTTATCGCCCTCGCTGAGGATCAGGCATTATCGCTTGTCAGACCCCGATTCCGGAACGCCGGCTCCACACCAGATTCCATGGAGAGTCGATACGACGTGCTTCAAGGCCGTTTGACCGTCGAATTCCGCTCAAAATGGACTCCATGAGACTGATTGCACATTACTCCCTCGTCGCCATTCACAGGACAGCGTACCCCCGGGCGGCAGCTGATTAAGGCTCAAAAGTGCTATTTGAACCCTATATTAGATAGGTTTTGTGAGTGCCTTTCAGTGCACTAATCATGTTATTTATGCCAATTGCAGAAGTGTATTCTAGTCTCTGAGTACCACTGGCGCCATTTGTATATATTTTTTGGTTGTTTCAGAGGGCTTGCATTACTGGGAGTTCAATTTCAATACAGTGGATGAATCATGAAGTTTGAATTCAAGTCTCAAACATTAACCACTCTAGAAACTCAATGAGAAAATCAAGGCAAAGTGAAGAAAATTGGATGCAAGAGGAAGAAAGGAGTGAAGATCAACAGCCTCGAATTTTCGCCAGAGTCAAGCAAAATTTTCGGCAGGATCGCGAAAATTTCGCAACCTTACTAAAATTCCTCGCAACCTAAGCGAAAATGCCAAATTTCGCTGGACCACTCCAAATTTCGCTAGCACTCGTTCCTTTAGCTCGAAAAATAATTGATTTCGTCATTGAAGAATTTCGCTTAGCTTAGCGTAAATTTTGCTAGCTAATAAATTGCCCACCCTTAGCTTAAATTTTCGCTAGGGATTCGTTGATTTCTCGCTTAATTAGCTTAAATTCTTCACTCTAGCGAAAATTGATGCCTCACATGCTTTGTAATTAATGTCAAACCGCTCCAAATTTGCGTATTACTTAATTGGCTCTATAACTTAGCCAATTTCATAGGTTTGGTATTTTCTTGATGCTCGAGGTGGCCTATATGTTTCCCTCTTGTTTTGTAACCTAAGTAACAATTTTTAGCAACAATTTAGGAGAGAGAAGATATTTCCTTGTAAGTTTCATTTTTGTAAATAAAGTATTGTATTTAGCTAGGGTTTTATTTTTCTCTTCCTCTCTCCCTTCCCTACCGCCAAACACCCTCTCGAGGATGACAACTCAAGTAGATAAGCCTCAAGGTCTCCTCTCAAGAGGAAGGAAGCTAGCGTAAAGTGCATGTTGTCCTCTTGTACTAAAAGCTACAGGTAGTATTTATGGCCCTATATTCTCAAAACATGGTCGCATAACATCAACGTCACACGTGGCCAATACTCCATGCTTTAATCCAAAGGCATATTCAAGGAGTAGAGGTACCGTGATTCTTTAGATGGTCTCTACGAGCCTTTAAAATGATATTTGGTATGTCGGGTTTCTCAAATTGTGTGGTCAGATAGCATTTAATGTTATTGATTCGCCAATACTTCCATGCTTTAGAATACAATGCATAATTAGTGATGAGGTACAGCTTGTTCTTTAGATGGTCTTTACAAGCCTCCGAGATGATATTGAAGGTTAGGTTTCAAACAAGAAGGCCATAACCGCATGCTACCTCGTATTGACTCAAACAGGAGTTGCTTCATGGGTGAGGTCTTGCTAGCCAACATAGAACTGCTATGCCAAATGACTATAGGTCGTATGTCATGTAACGCGCACGAGGATAAAACCCGAGATTAATTTGTTCGCTCCCTAACTTGCCAAGTTAGTGACCTAATTCTTCAAAGTTAACTTTTCACCTTTACTTTCGCCTTTACAATTCTCGCTCTAAACCATTCCCACCGTTTTTGAAACACAATTCCAAAGAGTCCAAATAGAAAGCTCCTACCTTCCGCACTGATGCAAACCATTTTTGTGGGATGAAACCCATCCCCGTGTTCGACCCTAGACTACTATATCAAGTAAAGAGCTTGACTACTACAAAGAGTGTGAACTTAGGTGTATATAATTTTGTTGATTTTAGCTCAAATAACGTGGCACGAATCGCCAGCTCTATTAATACCCGGTGGTACCTTCAGCCTCTACCACTCCATGACTTCCCGGTGAGCGCCGAGTCCGCTGGAGTCCGATTCTATCGATGATCGACCAAAGAGTGTCCGAGCGGCGGACATATCGGGCCAGACAGCCCGCTGCCAGAGCAGCCAATTCCGAGGGCATCGAGATCGGGTCTCACCCGACACGCAGGGAGATGGTCCGCATTCTCGCCTCAGTGACACCGCAGCCAGACTCAGACTTTTCCGAGGCCCTCCGCCTAAATGCTTCCCTTTATTGATCACCCGTCCGACCAAATTCTCTTCCCGCTACTTTCAAAGACTACGTACACGTAGGGAGCCATAGCACTCTCAGGCTCAGACCGGATCTCAGAGGGGACTCGCCCACCCCTGAAAGCCACATTAATCTCCCCGCTACCAAGACAAGGTCCCAATCACAAAACTGGCTCTGAGCTTCCAGATTCACCTTGTTGATGCAAACGTGACTATTATCGTGTCCCTGAGCACTCGGGCCTTCCAGAGTATTCCAGATCAGCGAGGACTGATGTCTCAGTCCCGTTCTACGGAGAGAGCCATGGCGATGCTCTATTTCTTTTCTCAACCAGCGCCAGGACTGTGGAGTGAGGTACAGATGAGGAGGCAAGAGGACTCTTGCAGGAGAGATGATCCTCGCTCTCAAGGTAGAGATGGAGAGGAGTCCAAGGTTGTGATTTATCTCCTCCATCTCCTCCACCCTTTCAACTTACGTACTCGCCGACACCCCGACCCATCATATACAGCAAAGATTCTCGTGAGCACGCTCATGTCGGCCAGGAGCTAGCATGTGTTCTCTGATGTTGTCTGCTCATTGGCCACTACACAAAGGTCGACGGGACTGTAGATTGACTCCCGAGCCGAGACCACTTTAGAGCACTCATACCATGCTTCCGCAGATCATGAGTCACCTCTTGCCTTCCCGCATGTTCCTCAAGCCATCATCGAGACGAGCCCACAAGAAGAAGAAGAAATTTCCTCACATGCCGGGCCAAAGCAAGAAGAAATTCTTCGTATCCACCACCACCACTGAGTGAGGTGGTCATACTCTGTCTCTAACTTTCCTATCCTTAAGGACATGTCTACATTTACATCAGATGAAGTTAGACAGAGTATTCTTTATTATGTTTTACACAGCCAGCCATCAACGCTACTCAATTTGTATATAGATTCATATATTAGCCAATATAAAAGTAAATGGATACTTTTATTTTAGCTATATTATGCACTGTGGATAGCCATTTCGCCAAACCAAAAAAGCTGATAAATATTATTTAAATACTACACTTTTGCAAACTGCCTGCATTCTACTACTCGTGTTTCACTCTTGCCTTTAGTTGAAAATTGAAACACTGTGATGTTACCTTAATGTTAGAACATTTTTATGCATGATTTAGTTTTCGTTAATCGAGATTTCAAACCCAATAACCTTGAACACTCCCTTTAGCTAATTCACACACTGCACACCAGGTTGTACCAATAAGTTGCGAAGATGTATACCTCTTTCCATTTGGCAAAGCCGACCTTAAATTTGTTGACGACCCATAATAGGTTTGTGTTACCCATGTTTGAAGGCCAATGTAGCCTTCCAAATGAAAAAGAAAAGAAAAATCAAAAAGAAAAAGAAAAGAAGAAAAAGAAAAATAAAAGCTGCACGCTATTTCGAAACCCACAAATCTCGAGGGGTATATGGCGAAAGCCTTTAAAGCCCGATGCCCTAAAACCTGATTGGTCGAGTCATCGACTTTGTGTTCGTTACACGTGGATAGTAGAGTTTAGCAGGTTGTAAAGCAATTCTCGAAGTCATTCGAGTCCAAGCCCGGTGCGAAGCCTGCGGGTCAAGTGATCCTTGGCTTCGATGCCCGAAACCTTAATCGTCGGGAGTCACCTGACCTCTGGCAATTCGACTTTGGTGAAAGCCGAAGTTTTTAAAGATTGCACCCTACATCAGAATCAAGGAAGAAATAAGAGCGTGAACTAGTCATATTTAGGTCGGTCGCCAGCTTAAGGCCATGGCAAAGAGTTAGTTTGGGAGGGAATAGCTTTGCATTTTATCGGGCTC
Source organism: Tetrastigma voinierianum (assembly GCA_016808115.1). Taxonomy (NCBI): domain Eukaryota; kingdom Viridiplantae; phylum Streptophyta; class Magnoliopsida; order Vitales; family Vitaceae; genus Tetrastigma; species Tetrastigma voinierianum. Next base: position 831,692 of record JAEQBH010001653.1, read on the forward strand.
GCTCGGTTATATTAGGAACAATTAGATTTTCGTGGAAATATTGTGCTGACCTCCCTTGAACCAATGTTGCCCTAAACTTGCTCTATATTGTTTTGTGTTCTTTCAATATAACGGCCATAAAAAATTATTCATGCTGAATGTAAAGCTTAACTGTACATAAGCTTTTTGAACCACATACACTTTTTGTAAAAGCACAGCATGCATCACATTTTTATTTTTAGCATTGCTAAGGGACTAGCAACGGTCGTTAGTGTGATTAGTACCCAAAGTGCTATTTCGAGCCCATTCAAGATAGGTTTTGAGTGCTTTTTGCGCACTAATCATATTAATTAAGCCAATTGATGTGTGCAAGTCCACTTAGTTTCACTAATCTACTCGAGATTGTTTTGATAGTTTCAAGGTTTTGAGAACTCAATAAGCAAGCTTAGCTTCTTATTATGTTGAATGCGAGAATCCTCGATGATTCTCACCGGAGCCGAGGCGATGAAATATCAAGATTCATGAAGAATCAAGGCAAAGTGATGAAATTGGGTATGCAAAGAGGATGCAGTGAGGCAAACAGAAGCTAGAGCAATCCTAGGATTTTCAAGTATGATTAAAATTACCGGATTGCAAAATTTCGTTAATCATATCTAAAATTCCTCGCAATCCTAGCGAATCGGGAATTCGTACAGTTAGCTTAGTCTCTCATACAATGGCGAAATTTATCAGTGCCTAATAAATTTTCCAATTTCGCTATCTCACAGTACCTCGCTTAGGTTACGAAATTTCATTTGCCAGCGAAATTCACCGTTGCTAGCTTAAATTCTTCCATTTTCGCTATATCTTCGTAGAATTTGTTAGTTAGCGAAATTTCGCAAGATAGCTGGCCCTTTCGCTAGCTAGCGAAATTTCGCTTAGGTTATTTAAATTTCGTTAAAGATAGCGAAATTTTCGCTTATGCTAGCGAAATTTCGCAGACACAGCGGTAACCCTTCAGCCCCCGTGTTCTTGATATTCTTGATGCCAACGACCACGTTTGATATATTACCATTTTCTCCCTTATGTAATTTCATATTTTAGGCATTTTTTGTATTTTCACACTTTGGGGTTGACTATATAATCCTGAGCTGTAACCTAAGCCTTTTCATTTTATACTTTTCCCGCAACTTTCATTTTAGGTCATTTTTGCTCTTTTCTCTCTCCTCTTTCTCTCATTTTCTCGGCTGCCAAACATACCCCTTGAGGATGTAACTCAAGGATGTAGCTTAAACCTCCTGTATGAAGAGGGTTGCTGTAGCTTGGTTTGGGGAACATTTGCAAGTTGTCCTCTTGCGTTGATTATTCACAGTGCATTTATAGTTGACTTTCCAAACTAGGGTTTAATGCCATTTAATGTCTTTCTTTTTTGTTGTGCGCATGCTTCAGGATTGGTGTTAATGGTGATGCCTTGACATTCCTTTTGATATCATTGCAGACGCTGGAAGGTTAAATGCTAGGGTTTCAAACTGAATAGGACTTTGAATACTTAGTACTTGTCATTTGACTCAAATAGGAGTGGTTTATAGCTAAACAAAAATCGGTTTTGGCTTTGACTATCATGTCATTGCATAATCTTTGAAACTCTTGAGGACAACATGTTATGTTATCACTTCAGTGACCCCGAGCCTTCAGAGTTACCATTTCGCTGTTAAATATGATTAACGTTAGACAGCAAAGCCCTCTACTATTTTAACAAATCTACAAATCCAAACAAAAGCCTCATATTTCAAACGATGCAAATATTGGTGGATAACCATCCAGTGTTTCGATACCCTAGACCTCTATCTTTGTTAACATTTCTGATGGGAGAGACATAGGAATATAAATTTTGTTGATTCCGCATCACCCTACCGTGGCACGAATCAATGCTTAGAAGGCATAAGGACATAACTGATAAAATATAACCATACCTTGGCTTCTTCAGTCATGTCTCCTCTGGCAATGGATTTAAAAGGGGTTTTCCTTGTCCCTTTCCATTTTCCTTTCCCATCTATGAGTAGGTCTACTATTTTCTGATGTTCTGGTTCTCTGAGTTGTTTCTTGAACTTAGAACCATCCTTTTGCACCCTCATATTGAACAATCTATTTATCTCTTCTCTGCTGGACTCTACCCAATGTCCTCTGACATATGTTTTATTCACTTTCTCATATGTTTTTTAAAGATTCACCTTTACAAGAATTGCATAGCAGTTCTCACATGTTCACCTAATAGCCGCCATCAGCTCTTTTCTAGCATTTAATGAAAGTCTAACCTGAGCCTCACAGCGTGTGAATCCTCTGTCTTTCAAACTTCCTTCCATTAGAGCTGCTGCTTTCTCTGAAATAAAGTTCTTTGCTCTTTCTTTCATCTGTTCTGCTTTGGCTTTATTAGCTCCTTTTTTTCTTTTTCTTAATTCTTCTCCTTTCTACTGTTGCTTTTCATTTTCATCTTCCCTGTCTTTAACTTGCACATCTGCTTCTTTAGAACCTTGTTCTGTTTCATTTTCCAGCTCAATGTACTCTTACATGAGTTCGTTGAGGAAGGGAATCAGGGTGATAGAATCAGACATGGTAGGGTCAAGGTTTCGGAGCTCTAGGGTTTTAGAGAATGAGAATGTGGAAATTTGAGTGAGAAGTTGAGAAGGTTGAGAGTTTAAGAGAAAGGTGGCTCTTCGGTTTTCCAAAATGTTCTATTTAGAAGCCAACTAGTTGATCTTACCCTCATTTAATGTCACGACAACATTGCCCTAGGTTTTGTTTTATCATTAATGCTCTGTCGCGATAAGCAAAAATAGTTTTCGTGACATAATTTTAGAGACAGAGTTGTTCGATTGTGTCACGACATAGAAAAATTTGTTGCGACATTTCCTTTAGTGCTCTTTTGAATTTATGTCGTGACCTTTGGAGAGTATGTTGCGACCTCCTTCCTTTGTTTTCTTCCCAATTTAAGTGTGTCACAACACAAAAGTGATATTCACCGACATTAATCAAAGTTTTCTGAATTTTTTACCTTTCTCTTTTTCTTCTTTTTCTGAACATTAAGCAATCTCTGACCACTCGCCTCGATTGAACATAAGTATGAACACTTATTCAAACTGTCAAACTTCTCCAATTCAAACATAAAAACTCATCTCATTTCTTAATTCAATATGTCTTTCCTTGATTTTTAGAATATATTTTTATTCAAACATGCTAACATTCCCACCAACTTCGGATATGCATTGTCATTAAATACATGTTTAGGGAATTAGAATTACTCCCCCTTGTGGTCAAACAGTGTGCTTCTTAATAAGGATCTTATTGAATTTTTGCTTCATTGTCTTGAAAATCAACAACACTAACATAAAACTACTAACATATTAACTAAAACATCAAATACATAAATTCTCTTTGTCCAATTAAACTATTTAAAACATAAAATTAAAATTCTGCACTTGAGTGCTGTTAAGGCTGCTCAGTTTAATGTCCTTAGCTAGACTCAGGCTACAAAGTGTCTTCAGTTCTAGTAATTCTCTTTGTTTGCTCCTCTAGTCTGAGCTATTCTTCATTAAACTAGTGTCCAGGCATGCTTTGTCCTACACCTTCTTGCTTCCTTGCAATTCATCATTGCCACTCAATGTAGTTGATGAGAGATCTTTTGGATTGATCTCAGTACTACTAGGAAATGCATTTATGGATTGACTTTGCAAGGATAATGCCAACTGCCCTACTTGAGTCTCCAAATTTCTCATTGTGGCATTGGTATTTGTTTGAAACACAATTGTGTTTGCCTGGAAATTTTCAAGGTCAGAAATCTCTTTTCATGCGGATTGAAATCCTTTGTTTTAGGCATGAAATAGACATCTGATGCTAGGGTTGAATCCTTTTCTGACCCTGATACTCTCCTCTATTTTCCCTCTATTGGAGCATAAGCTTGCTAGTAATGTTGTTTAGGTCTAGGGCCCTACTGTGCTCCTCCACCATATGAAAATTTTCATGGTCCCTCAAGGCTGGTGTATAGTGTGTTGGTAAGTTGGGGTTAGGCTTGAAGTGATAACTTCTTGGCTCATTCATATTCCTCCTCAACTTGGTAGGGCTCTTCTCCAACTAGTTCCTCAACACTTCTTTGCACTTCTTTCTTCCTCGCTCGCTTCATGCGGTTGCATTCTTCTTTCACTGTTCCCTAGTTTATTCATCATTGCATCCAGCTTTGCTTCTATGGCTATTATATTATCAAGCCCAATAAGACCATTTCCTTTCATTCTGTTGCTACTCCCTGATGCTTCAGATGGAGCCTTGTAGTTGCATTTGGCTAGGTCTTCAATCAGTTCCCTTGCCTCCTCTGCACTTCTTCTTTTAAAAGCTCCACAGTAGGATGCATCAATTAAACCCTTGGAGGCATAATTCATGGCATGACAGAAAATATCCATCTGAGTAGTCAGGTATATTCCATCGTTGACATCTTTTATTAAATCTTTTGAATCTCTCCCATGCGCGATTGTAAAGTTCTTATCTTCCCTTAGCGAAACAATTATTTCTCCTCTACTCTTAAAAGTGAGAGCTGGAGGGAAAAATCTACTCATGTATGCCTCCTCCAGTTCTTTCCACTAATCCCACTAGTAGTGAGTTAAACCATGTTGCTGTATGTCTCAATGAAAATAGAATAGTTGAAAAACGATTACATCAGATCTCACCCCATTCCAGCTTGACTGGCCTTCCATCCTTATATGAATCTCCTCGGTGCTCATTGGGATCTTTAGAAGGATGGCACGTGAGCTGATCTTCTTTGCAGTAATCAAAGTTGGCTTCAGCCAAAAATTGTTTGCCGATGGAAAGGTTGTCTCGGCGAGTACTCCTCTTAGATAATAAGCCTCCAAAATTCCTCCATAGTTTTAGGCCTTTGAGGTCTCTCTACTTCTTCTTCTTCTTCTTCTAGAATAGCCTGCAATCTTTCTCTATGATTTGCCATATTTTTAGATTCTACACTAGTGATTCTTCTCAAATTCTGCAGGGTTCTCTTAATTTCAATGTCCAGAGGCAGCAGATCTGCTTCTAGCCTTCTACGCATTAAAATTCTTCCTGAAAGTAGAAACACACTGAGATCAATTGGAGTCAGTGATATCAAAAATTTTATATCTGTTTAGGCTTCCAAAAATATCAATGGCTTATTCATCCAAAAATTTTATATCCGTTTTTGTTGTTTTTCTAAATTTTTTTGTAAAAACAAAGAGAAATGTCTAAATTAGCATTTCTCTCTTTTGTCAGAATATTGATTTTTAAACTCCTTTGATCCCCGGCAGCGGCGCCAAAAACTTGTTAACCATTTTCTTTATATGGATCAAATTTCTGTCACTGTTACCAAATAACTATTATCTAATCCCCAATGGCGGCGTAGCTTCTTATTAGAAATAATAAAACATGTATCTCATAATAAAAATGATTTGTATTGAATTCATTGAAAATTTAGTTTGGTCAAAATGTTACACAAGTGCTTACAAGGTTATTACAAGTAATAAAGTGGACCTATAAGTCTCGATATCATTCCCGAAAGAGATAAGAAATTTAAGTTCAACTACCTACTATTACTCAAGTTCCACACTATTTGAACTTCCATTTCATAGGGTACATGTAACTATAATTCCTACGATTTAAATTTCTACATCTATAATAAAAGGAAATTTAAAATCGGAAGGACCTAAATTGGGCCGGAGCAGTTATTGCTGGAAGTAGACACTGGAATTTCACTACTGTGAAATTATAATTCATGCAACATAATCTAATTCTGTCTTTCATGAATTGGAATGAAAATATCAAAAGGCAAAGACTAGTATAGTTTGGATTGCTCATAACCATACATTCAACGATTAGAAGTCATGTTGTTGTATGTATCTAACAAATTACTTGTAAACAAATTTTCTCTGTAAGATATGGGTATTTTTCTTTTCCAATACGTCATACTCATTTCTTATGACTGCAAATTTCTTGCTTCCCAAGACAGGGCCATTTTCCAGAGCTTTACAAGATGAATGATGTCTCATCCTTGAAATCTTAAAGAGTTATCTCTTTCCTTGATTAGATCTAAGCTAACACAGGATCATGATCAGTCCTCAAGACCAAGGAGAAATCTCTAATTTATTAAATTGATAGATCCCTCAACTAATTCTCAAACCATGAGTAAATTAATGATTTATCTAAGTAATCTTTTAGAGCTCAATAGTTCTTCAACAATAGTCTAGAATCTCCAACTCCGTGTCACTCAAAGGGCCTCCTGGAAATCAAAGCTAGATAAAAGTCCTTAATTGGGTATAAGTTACTAATGTTGGGAACAATTCACTTCATGAACACACCATTCAAATAAATTCGAAATTCTCAATCCAAGAAATCTCTTTCTAATTATGCAGGAAATACCTGTAACATCATATCTTTCCAGCGAGAAGTTGGGTTTCGAAGAATTGAATCCTGATGCGTACTAAAATATTGATGAGTACCTAAAACACTCATCGCACATACCAGCGTCTGTCTTATGGTTTAGCCCAATTTCTGAGTTAAATATGCATTTTCGATAGCCAATAGGATTCTTGCATTTTGTAGGACAGGCGGAAGGTGACCGGCGAGTTTTAGAATCATTTTAGGCGAAGCGAAGTGCGAGAAAGTTGAGAAGCTTGTCGCGTTGGTAGAAGCGTCGTGACATCCCGAGCGTTGCGGCGCGCAAAGCGTCGTGGCGATCCCGGCGTCAGCGACGTCGGTCGGCGCGAATGGAAGTCGACAAACCCTGGCGTCGCGGCGTCTCGCGTCGTGACGTTGCAATCGCGAACATCGTGATTTTACGCCATCATTAAAAGCGAGGACCGGAAAGCGAGGATATCGAAAAACTATGGGCGAGGCACGGAAAAGCGAGCAACGTGAAGCAGAGCGTGGAAGACATTTGCTTTTATATTTTCTTCTTCCACTGAAAGATTATTGATGTTTTATAGATTGATTATGTATCCTGACTAAGTCCGGTATGTTCTAGATTCATAGGGTTTGTTGAACCACGTCGCGGTTCGCATGGGTAGATTGGATTTATATTATTAAGTTGTTTATGACTTGTTAGTATCTGCTCTATATCTGTGATTTACACACATGTGATGTCTGGCCAACATTGGCATGTTTTTGTTGTGTATCCGAGATCGAGAGATGAGGATGCCCAGGGATTTGAATAGAGCGACCCTTGAATTGATTGATAAATAGAGATATCCAGGTGGGGGTGGCGATTAAGAGTTAGAACATTTAAGCGTTTCGAACGCGTGGGTTGGGATGAGATACACTCAACCACGCTACGCCGGATAGGCGAATACACCTCGAGAGAGGGGTATCTCGTAAGGCAGCTCACCGTCGTGATAAGTCGTAAATAAACTGAATAAGTAATTTCTCTAGGTAGTAATCCATCAGTAGCGGGGAGAAGTCTCCACAAAGATAGTATTTCCTATGATAAATTAGTATTCGAATCTCATTACTAATAGATACTTTGTCACTCAAAGCTTACGTCCAGATAATATTCAAAGGCTAAAATCAATAGGCAACGCACTTATCCCCGTGGATCGATATTCGTACTTAGGTACACTGTATTACTTGATACGACGCGTTCACTTGCACACATAGGGGTACATATTATACACATCACGCTTTCAGCTTATCAAGTTTTTGGCGACGTTGCCGGGGATAAGTTTTTGTGTTGATATTGATAAACAACAATTATATATTACTCTAGAATTCTTGGCTTTATCCCATCTTACTTCATAACAAACGTTTATAATTTATGTTCCTCTCGTTTCTCGTGTGTGATTGTAGTAAAGGTTTCAATGAGTGCATGCGAACACAGGGTCAAGCTGAACTACATCCGTTTGATCCTGAGCTGGAAAGAACCCTACACCGATTACACCGAGAATTGAGAACATCACAGAATAGAAATCTAGCAATCATGTAGAACAATGAAGAACACGATCTTGGCCATGAGCAAAACGAGCCACAAAGAGACCGCAATGGGAGTAACGGTAGAAATCATGCACCCAGGCCGTTTATACAGCCAGATGACCCGTTCATGTTGCTAGAAGAGTTTGCCCTACCGCCTACAATTGTTCAGACAACTATCCGAAGACCACCTATTCAGGCAAACAACTTCAAGTTAAAGTCAGTAACCTTACAGATGCTTCAGAACATCCTGTTCCACTGATTGCCCAATGAGAATCCAAATATGCATTTGACCAACTTCCTCGAAGTCTACAACACGATCAAGTACAATGGGGTCACTGAAGAGGCACTCAGGTTGAGATTGTTTCCACTCTCACTAGGTGATAGAGTTAAACACAAAGCCGACGAAGTCAACCACCGGATTCCATTACTTCATGGAACGACTTAATGCAGAAGGTCCTGACCAAGTTCTTCCCACCTGCGAAAATTGCACAATTGGTACAAGAGATCAATACTTTTGGACAACTAGAGGGAGAGAACCTGGCAAAGGCATGGGATAGATTTCTCGCCTAACTCGGCTGAAAGTGCCCATCACCAACTGACTTATTGGATGCAAGTCCATACTTTCGCAATGATCGAGGAATGCAACTAGAATAGTGATTGATGCCTCAGTTGGAGGGGCACTAATGAAGAAGACCACAGACCAAGCATATGAAATCTTGGAAGACGCTACTACTAATAATAATCGCGCTCAGAGATAAGATTACACCTCGTGAAGGCCATAAAGGGCATTTATAACGTGTCTCAGCAATTCCGTCATCGCCCACACCCACTTCAAACACTCAGATCGTGCAGAATAAACAAAGCTGCACCAATTTAATGCCATACGCAGACCAACCCAAAGGAGTTAGTGAATTCAGGATACAGCACCAAGAGCGCCACCACTGAAACCAAGCAAGAGTTGTGTCTAGTATGTGTCAAGGTTTAATCATAATCAACCACAACAATAGGGTCAATATGGGGACAACAACTATCAGAACCAAAATCAAGGCCAAGGGTGGCGTAATACTCGGAATGGTCAGAACAGTCAGGGTTATGGATGGAGGAACAACCAGAACAACATGCTAACATCCGGCGCAGCAACCACCTCCCGAGAAAAGTGTGACCATCAAGCCTCACGCAAATGCTACTCTCACACCGCTTATGAATGAGACAAGAGCAAATATGCGGAACCATGCCACCCAATTGAACAATCAAGCAGCACAATTGAGAAACTTAAAGGTACAAATGGGTCAAATGGCCGCCCGTTGATCTTGAAAAGACAACATGGTTCATTAATGAGCAATTCGAAACCTCAGAGGAGAAGTGAAAGAGTTACCGGCAAGGATGTCACTCTGAGGAGTGGGAGAGAGTTGGAAATCTTGGAGCCACAACTAGCAATAAGAGAACTGGAAATTAAAGAGCAAGACTAGATCATCCCAAAAGACCATAAGACAAGGCAGCCCCGGTGATACGAGTAAATTCTCCAATGATAATAAAGTCGAAAGACATCGAAAACAGACAAAGAAACGACCGACCATACCACTTTTATCCCCACACATATGTAAGAGTAAGTTGAGAAGACTCGCAAAGTTTCTTCTTGATATCTTCAAGAAAACTACATATTAATATACCCTTTTGAGGCACTGAGAATATGCCAAGTTACGGAAATTCATGAAAAGGATTCCTTGCGTAGTAAGAAGAAGTTAAAGAATACGGGACCATCACCTTATCAGTAGGAAATGCAAAGGCCATCCCCGCAACGGTGCTTCCCTAAAACATCAAGACATCCCGCAGCTCTGCCACAACATCCTCATAGAACCAACATCGTGGAAAAGCCCTATGGATTTGGGAGCAAGCATCACTGATGTCGCTCTCGGATGTTTAAAAAGGTTGGGAAGCTCGAGGAACCAAAATCGACAAATATCGGGCTTGGTAACTCGTGGTGGACATGTCCTACCAACATCCTCGGGGTATAATCAAAAATGTACTAGTAAAAGTTGGTAAATTCGTCCTTCCAACGGACTTCGTCATTTTGGACATGGAGGAAGATGACTCAGTTCCCATCATACTTGGTAGACCCTTCCTGGCCACAGGAAAGGTGCAAATCAATGTGCAAGAAGGTGAGCTTAAATTGAGAGTCCAAGGAGACGAGATTACTTTCCATGTGTTCCAGCCCATGAAGCATCCAGATGATGATCCAAATGAAGATATCTCGGAACTTCAGCAACACGTAGATCTTAGTGGGCGGCTTAATGCCGAAAAACTTCCGGATAAGCCTATTACTCGCACGTAAAAGACACCGAGAAGGTCAAGGCAAGTATGAACGAAGAATATTTCATCCACCTTAAGCATTGGTTGTGAGCACTATAGGAGATGCGTCATGATTCGCTTCTTTCTATATAAATCGCACATTGAGATACATAGTGGTCGCTTTTAGCTAACGACATTGGAAACAAAGCGCTTCTTAGGAGGCAACCCAAGCTTTTCTCGAAATTTTTTCTTTCCTATAGCTTAATTCTTTTTATCGCTTGTTTTAATTTTGGTTTGTTTTTCTGTCGTCCATAATCGAAATTTTCTTTTGGCTGTTTTTTTTCAGGGCCCAAGACCGAAATTAATGTGGAGGATCCGCTCGAGAAGTTCATTTCAAAAGTTAAAAGGGGTCATAATATGCACTAAGGGGGAAGCTTCATACCTTAGACCGCTCTTGAAAAAGTTTTCCATTTCGCCTTTCTCAAGGCCACGCCGCGACGCTGGCTCTCAACGTCAGCGGACGCCCCAAAGTTGCGACGCCCTAACGCCGCGACGCCCCAACGACAACGCTGTTCGAACCATGAAAAACTAGCCCCCGCGAACGCCGCCGACGCCGCGCACACTCGCGGAACGCCGCGACGCCGGGCCATTTCTTCTCCTCGAACGCCGCTGACGCTGGATCTCAACGCCGCCACGCTGGATTCATATCCCCTCTCGAACGCCGACGTTGGGTCCCAACATCGCGGACGCTGGCAACTCCACTCTTGAACGCTGGCGGTCGTTGAGCCGAACGCCGCGTGACGCCGGCTAACGCCGCTGATGCCGTCCCCAACGCCGCGACGCTGGCACTCCACTTCTGAACGCCGACGCTGATAACGCCGCGACATTGCCCTGTTTATTAACCAGAAGCCCTCATTATTTTGCCTTACCCTCACACACCTCTGTTAGGAATTCTCACACACCTATCAGAACCCTTTGTTACCACCTCCGACCACCGAGCCGCCTCTACCACCACCAGTCTTCACCCACTCACGCCATTTCTCCGCCCCTGTCTCGCACATCCATCACCACACAGTGGTGCCCTAACTCCACTCCTGTCGGCTTCCAGCGAGTTCGGCATTTTGGTGGCTCGGCACCGTCTGGTCCCCACCGTTAGGTCTGGTTCGAGCCTGCAAGTACTTTAGGTGGCCTTAGAGGGTGTGTCCGTCTCCCTGTCGCCATTCCGGGGCCTTAGTTCTATCAGGCACCCTAGGTGCTCGACGATTGTCTTGTGTCACCCGAGTGGTTCCTTTATGCCCATTCGTCCCAAAGGTGCCCCTTTCGGAGCTTAGGAAAGTCTCAGCACCCACCCCCTCCGCACCCACGTCGTAAGCTGAAGAAGTCGACCGCGAATCCGAGTCTGGGCTAGTGAGGACCCGTTAACCCGACTCGCCCTCACAAAGTTTGTCAATGAGGGTGCCACCGATCAGTTTGGTACCATATGTAAGAATCGATCCTTCATCAAGGAGAAGGGCTTCCACCACCCAGACGATTTCTTTCGCAAGACCATTGCGACTAAGGGATGGCGGGCGCCATTTTTCTCAACCACTGGGCCCAAACGCGACAAGTGTAGTACGAGAATTTACGCCAACCTCGCCTCCCATGTCGTCAAAAAGGTCCGAGTGAGTGTTGTGTTGGTAGACTTCAACGCACGCCCATCAACCAATTCTGCATCTTGACCCGCCCCGAACCTTGACGGCCGATGAGCGGCGACTACCCCCTAGGTCATCCGGGTCCTAACCAACGGGCGGGGTGAGTAGAAGCTCAATAGTGAAGGGCACAGTGCACTTCAAGGCCAAACATTTGGCCTATATTCCCAAGGTATGGCATCACTTCATCACGTCGCGTCTCATTCCGACGACGAACGTGTGTGAAGTGACCGCCAAGCGTGCCCTGCTCAACTACGCCATCATCCAGGACATACCCTTTGATGTTGGGCAGGTTATCAAGGATGCCATCCTCCATAACCGACAGGTCAGAACCCGGGGGGCACCCCTTTCTCATATATGGTTTATGCAAGCGAGCCGGGGTGCCCTTAGAGGACAATGAGGCGTGGATACACCCCATTAAAGCTAAAATGGTAAAGCGTGATAAACCGGGTGTACCATGACCTGAGGGAGTGTATGACTCGGGAAATGAGCCCTCGGACAGGCGCCCGAGAGTATCAGGCTCATTCTTAACCTCCCCTACGACTCCCTGTGGGGATGCTAAAGTCGTCATCCACTCACCCACCACCCCCACAACCGACCTCGGGGGCGGCCCCATCCAGTCCCACTCTTGACCTAGAGGACCCGGTGCTCTCCCTCATTGATCGCTTTGATGCCTTTTGGGGCGAGACCCGGGAGCACCGAGTCCTCATTACCCAGGATATGGAGGCCCTCCGTGTTGACATGCGCACCGTCCTCGCCAACCAGGCGACCATTCTCCGCAATCAAGAATCCTCTAGACTAGCGTCGCCAAATTTTCTCTGCTTCTCCACTGCCCACCACGGCGTAGAGTGACACGACTCAATCACCAGTGGACGCTTTCCTCTGGTTCCTCTATCGCATTATAGCCAGTGGGGACACTGGACACATCTGTTTAGGGGGGTGTGGATAGTGATCGAGTTTTGTTAGATTATTATAGTTTTGTGTCGGTTTGTGTCGTGTTTAAGGTATGTGTTTCTTTTATGGTAGGCCATTGTGTTTAGTTTATGTGTTTCTTTTCTTTCTGTTTTGTTGTTTCTAGTCACTAGGAGTCCCCAGTATTAGGATATGTTGACATTGAGAGTGTTTAGGTAGTGTGTGCGTGATGCCATTCTTGAGAGTCGAGGATCTCTTTTGACCGAGTCCACTATCATAATGGACAAACAGAGTACAAATCCAGAAAGGATCCGTAGTGGTGTAGATGCTAGGGAATTTCAGGATGAATAGGTAGGGAGGCAAAGTGAATCACCTCCAGGATATTCAAGAAACTATCTCCCAACGAGCCTATCACACTCACACACAGATGACCTCTAGGGTATGCCTAGGTACCGGGCCCGGCTACTAAGGTTCAACAAACCCTGGGAGTCTCTAAACACCAAAGAGATGGGACACCTTAAATAAAAGAGGATTGACTTCGAGCCCTAAATGAAAAAAAAGAAAAAAAAAAGAAAAAAAAATAGGAGAGAAAAAAAGAAAAACGAGAAGAAACATAGGAACAGAATAAGTGGGATCTTCTAATCTAATTCCTGCATAGGCCGAGGGCCTCAAAGTCCAATGCCCTCGAGCCAACAGTCGTGGAGTCATCGACGACGTCTGCTGTGGACTCAAGATGGAAGTTTCCTGGCCAGCCTTAGGCCCTCAGTTTCATTGAGTGCCTGGGGGTGAGCATCTCGAGGGAATCGAATGCCCGATGCCCTTAACCAACTGGTGGGGAGTCACCAACTAATCCCCGCTACATGAACACTTAGCATAAACTTAAGGGCACTAGTTTTTTTTCTTTTATTGCGTAGGTATGTTAATGATTACAAACGATGTGTTCCTATCCTTCTGTAGTTAGATTCTCCAAACTAGGTGAGTTGAACTCAAGTTTGGGGGCGTCGGAACCAAGATATACGCTATAGGTCATTTATTCACTGCACATAGGGTCCTGGGAAAGGCTATTGAATACCCCGGGAGGTCGAGGCGTCATTACTGCACTAAGTTCAAACCTAATTCTTTCGAAAGTCGAACACCCTTACTGATCCCCGGGGCTCTGAACAAAAAGGGAAGAGTGAGTCGGTCCATTTTGATCCTCTCGACTATCACCGTGCATCACAATCCTAGTATTAAAGTTATGCATGTAGGTCAGGTCCTGGGCGAGCCGCTTTTGCTGGGACAATCAAGAAGTTAAGTTTGGGGGTGTGATGAGTGCCTAAAACACTCATGCCATACCCGCGTCTGTCTTATGGTTTTAGCTTAATTTTATAGTTAAATACGCATTTCTACAGCCCGATATCTGATTCTTGCATTTTGTATGAATAGCAGGTGGAAGGGGCGGTTTTTGAGATCATTTTGGAGCAGAGAGCAGAAGTGTAGAAAATTGCGTGAACGCAGCGATTGCCCCACCGTCAGCGACGCCCCAACGCCCCAACGTCGTGACGCCCTGCAGCCGCCGCGAATGCCGTCAACAGAATGGAGTCAACGCAAATGTCGCTGACGCTCAACGCCGCGCGACGCCAACGCGACATTGGCCTCACCATCATTAAAAGCAAAAATGACTAGAAAACGAGATTATAGAAAATCTAAGCGATCGAGGCACGTGAAATGAGCAAAGAAAGAAACGAAACTAGTGGAGAAGACATTTGCTTTTGTATTTTTCTTCTTCCCTGAAAGATTATTGATGTTTTATAGATTGATTATGTATATAACTAAGTCAGTATGTTCTAGATTCACCTCTAGGGTTTTGTTGAACCTTGTCACTGTTGCATGGAGTAAAGATTTGGATTTTATATTATTCAGTTGTTTATGACTTGTAAGTATCTGCTCTATATCTGTGATTTACACACATGTGATGTCTGGCCAACATTGGCATGTTTTTACTGGGTATCCGAGGACGAGACGCAGGGATGCCTTGCGGATTCGAATGTAGCGACCCTCGTCAATTCGATAAATAGATATCCCGACCTGCAGGGTGGCGACATAGTTAGAACATTTAAGCTGCTGAGCATTGGGTTGGGGTAGATACACTTTCAACCCTGCTACAGATAGGCGGATACTTTATAGAGGGTATCTCGTGAGGCACGGATCAACAACTTCACACACAAGTCGTAAATAAACCGACCAGTAATTTCAGTAGTAATCCATCAGAAGTGGTAGGGGGAGATAGAGCCCTAGTCTCCACAGCATAGTAATTTCCTCAGATAAATTAGTAGTTCAATCTCACACATTAGATACTTTGTCACTCAAAGCTTACATCCAGATAATATTCAAAGGCTAAAATCAGTAGGCAACGCACTTATCCACATGGATCGATATCCGTAGTTAGGTACACTGTATTACTTGATACGACGCGTGCACTTGCACACATAGGCGTACATATTATACACATCACGCTTTCGGCTTATCAAATATTGATCAGGAAATTTCCAATGCAACTGTAATCAGCTGAAAGAAATAAATTCCAACTTTTCTCTAGACTCAATTAGATTCAAATAGTAATCGAAATTGATCTTCAACAAAATAGCTTAACTTCGAAACTCGAACAATTCACTGTTTCAAGTCCAGTAAACAAATTGAAATCCTACGCTAATTCTAATCGACGAAAAGAATATAAAAAGCAACTAAAAAAAAAAATTAATACAAAAGAGTCCTCAGCTCCCTAGATGCTCTTGTTTTCTGTCGAATAACTGCCTCGCATTCCTCAAATGTTTCTATTTATAGAGCCCCAGAAGTTTGGGCCCTAAATTCGAGGCTACATTGTGGATCCCTAAAATTATGGCCCAAATTACATTCTTGGTCGCGACCTGAAAGTGTTGTTGCGACAGAGCTTTAATTATTTGTTGCAATTCTCTATTGCAGCAGGCAGATCTGTCGTGACATTATTTGTTTCTTCATCATGTTTATTCTACCGCGACAAAGTTTCCTCTGTCGCGACAATTCTTTCTTTGGCTCTTTAACACTTTGTCCTGCAAGGTTTGTCGTTCTATCCATTATATGTCACGACATTCTCATTTGTATTTACTAGAACAATTATGTTGGGACATTGACAATTGTGTTGCGACATTGTTTCTATGTAGCTTCTTCAAAATTGTGTCGCGACCTAGTTTCAATATCGCGACAAAGCATTTCTAATGGTTCTTGTTGAAACAATGTTTCTGTTGTCAACATTCTTGTCGCTACCAAGAAAGTCTGTCACGACAGAGTCTTGTCTCCACTTAACTTGATTTCTTATTGCAGCTTCGTTTTTATGTTGTGACATAGTCTATTGGTGTTGTACATCTTTTCTGTCGCGACCTAGTTCTTATGTCGCGACAAGACTTTTTGCCTTCAACTAATCTTTGTGTTGCGACCTAGTTCAAAGTCATGACAAGATTGCTTCCTTGTAAGCACCTTGTCGTGAGATGGAAGCCTCCTCCCTCCCTCCCCCCCTCCCTCCCCCGCCCCCCTCCCCCCTCCTCCTCCCTCCCTCCTCACACACATTACACACCGCCACAATACTAACAAATCATCAAAAGCATAGTGCTATAATGAATTTTGTTTATTCAGGTTCGGCTTTATTGTGTCGCACCCCATTATCTTCGCGCATTTACATCGTGAAATCTCTTCGGCCAAGTATGCTCGCAACATTGAATCCTTTGTTGTAACCGTGCCGGCCTCACTAAGTTAGCATCACTTGTCACGACTTTGTTTCTTTTTCAGGACTAGAAACTTTTTCTTTTAGTGTCACGACATTCATGACCTTATCGCGATAGAATTTCTTCATACATTTTCTCAATAGGCTTTTCCAAGTTGCAATAATCGTTGTCGACAGAGCTTTATGTCGCGGCTAAGATAGGTTCTTTTGCCTTCTATTTCTTCTTTTTCCTCCTTTCTTGTGTCATGAACATAAAACTGTGGATCTATTGTAGTATTCTTCCTGTTTCTAGTGTCATGACAGGGGCTTTTATGTAGCAACAAGTTCCTCCTAGTGTTAACAATCCAGCTGACAAACCTTGTCGCAACATCATCTCTCTTTGTCTCAGTTGACTTGTTCATTCTTCTCATGTTCTGTCATGACACGCTGTCCTTTGTCGCGACATAGCTCTTCTTCTATATTCAGTCCTATGTGTTGTGATAGAAGAAAGATTGCCATGATAGATTTCCTTAGCCATTTGCTTGAACGTTTGTCGTGACATACGTAACTCGCCGGCGACATGCATCATCGCAGCTGCTCTTTTCTTTCTTTCGCCAGTTTTCTCATTTTTAAATTAAAACCTACAAAACACAAAGTTGGTGAATAATCCATAATTTTGCATTAAAACATATCTGAATATACTAAAAATAAGCCAGAAAAATGGATTAAAAATAGATGAGTTTACAACTCATCAATGATTCAGAGTCCGGATGAAGAAGTTATGAAGGAAGGAGTGAGGGACACCAAAGCTGGAAATACTGACGAGCTACAGCGTGAGTGCTCTCATGCATTAACATGAGTCCACTCACGCTACAGCGTGAGAACACACTATAGCATGTGCTTCTCACATCTCATCGTTGTTTGGCCTTCACTCCTTCGGTAGCTTCCCATTTTTTTGCCACGCCGTAGCGCTAAATCCATCACTCTACAACTTGATGCCGAGGCCTATTTTTTTGGCTGAAGCCCATCTCTTATGTTCTCAGGTATTTGGCCATAAAAAAAAAAATATTAGGGCATTAGAGAGGGGGAGTTTGTGGAGAGGATTTTATGTGGAGTTCGACAAATTGTGAAGGGAGAGAAGCGAGTCTAACAACCGTATGAGAGAAGCTCTAAGGTTTCCAAACCCTAGTGGCAAAGCTCTTTGGGGAAGAGGAAATTTGAAGAGGAGATTTAAAGTATTCATCTTCCATATAGGCCATATTTCTTCTCTTCTTTATGTGTTTTCTCTTTCTTTTGTTGCATTTCTTTCCATGAACTAATCTTATTTTCAGTGGTTTTGATATGTTCAAACAATGAACTATGGTGTTAAACTTCTTGATTTGTAATATTTGATGTTTGGGATTTATATATATTAAATATTTTATTCAATCTATATTTATTATTTATTTTGATTTATTATACATGATTTAGAGATCAAATTTGAGGTTGAGAAAAACAATAATTAGGTTAGTCCATGTAACAAATGTCATGTTTCTCAATAATAGAGATATTCAGGTTGTATGTGGCTTTGTAGGTTTCTAATGCTTAATGCATTCCTTAGTTATGGTGGTTTGAGGTAGAGATACATTAGAACCTTTTCCAAGGGTAGATTGTTATTGCTTGAGAAAGAATAACATATGCTTAGGTGAAATTTGCCATTAATATATAATTTAGGCATCATTGGAACCATTTCTAATCTCACCATAGAGATTTGTTAGATGAAATCAAAACCCTAGGCTTTCTTGTAATTACTTCTTCCCTTTGTATGTTAGAGACTTTAGTTTAGGATTTCTTTAGTTTAGTTTGTTTTCTATTTTAATCACTTCCCCTTTGTGTCATCCAAATAAAGTAAGGATTATTCTAATTTTGGTAATTAAGAATCTAACTCGTGGGATTCCATACTTACATTCACTTTATTATTTGAGGCTGATTAGTGCCTAAAAAGTTATTTTGAACCCTATTTTTTAATAGGTTTTGAGCGCCTTTTGTGTACTAATTGTTATAATTAAACTTAATTGACATGTTCGGTCCCTATCGTGCACTTCTAATTGCATTCGAGGCTGTTTTCAGAGTTTTTGAAGCAGAATTGAATCCAAATTAGTCGCGGTCAATCCAATCATAACCAAAGTTGGGTTGATTTCCATCAATTTCATATGGTCTTCTATCAATTTCAGCAAGCCGGGAATGAAGAATTTCAAAGCATGAAGAAATGGAATAATGCAGTGGGAATAGTAGCAGTAGGAGCCAATGGAACAATAGTCGCAGGAGAGAGAACAAAGGAATTCGCTTAGGCGGCATAGCGAAAATTTCGCGCAATCCTAGCTTGGGGCCCCTCGCTATGCAATACCCGCTGTTAGCGAAATTTCGCTAGCTTAGCTTGGTACCACTGCGGCATAGAGAAAATTTCAAATTTCGCTATGCCTTGTATTTTTTATGCTAGTAAATTCAACAGGCATACGAAATTTGTTGCCCTGCTATGGTTTAAACCCAATTCGCTTTTGGCTTTTTCTCCTTTCTACCCTCACCGTATTTTTGTTGTTTCATATTGTTTTGTAATTTCCCTTTTCCGAGCATATATAAGCCTTGGGCCTCGTAAATAAATGACAATCAATCACTTCATCGTAATACCTTTGGGGAAGCTTCAACTCCCTCGTTTCGCTCTTCAACGGCTCCTTTTCTTCATTTTCGCATCTTTCTCGGCAGCCAAACACCTCCGCTGATACAACTTGGTGGATGGTTGAAGCAAAACCCTTCCTCCTTGAAGTGGAAGGCCGCCGAGTGTGGATCTAGCCGCTGAGGTTCCCTCGTTTCAATGCAGTATCCACCGCCTTCACTATGTTCCTTTCTAATCGAGGTTTTTGGTCCCTTCGAATCTTCCTTTTAATGGCTATTATTTGGTAAGCTTTAGGGTTCAATGGATGCTTGTTGTTAGATCCACTGATATTCATTAGTTACCCTCTATGACCCATTAAAAGGGGAGTCCAGAGACTCATTCTTCATCATTTATGACCACCTACGGGCGCATGTCATTTTTCAAAAGGATAAATATTTTGGGTTAGGTTTTAAAGCTAAATGAAGAGCCGGTTCGGGAAATGACTATATGTCATCCTCCCCAACGCGAGGAAACAACCCCGAGGACCCCTCAGTTGCCCTAGAATCCTATATCCAATATCCTGACACTTCAAAGAGACTTCTTTTACATTTTATTTGATTTAAATTTAAGTTTTCCAAACAATACCTCTCATTGTTTTTAACAGCAACCCTTAAAAATCCAAATTTAATTCACCAATTTTGACTTCACTCAAATCATTTGTACGAAGAAAACTCATCCCCGTGTTCGACCCTAGATCACTCATATCGGCAAAGAGTTTGACTACGCAGTTAGGAGGAACATAGGCGGCCAAATTTTGTTGATTCCATCACCCTGCATCGTGGCACCTAATCAAATGGTGCCGTTGCCGGGGATGGTGCCTAAGTGCATATGATGACTTGTTGAACACTTGTGATCCTCATCACAAGTTCTGGTGAATTTTTCCTTTTATTGTTTCACTGTCAGTTTTTTTTTTTAGTTCATTTCACTATAAAAAAATAATAATAATTTGTACATAACTGTTTTTGGTGTTGCCATATTTATAATAAGTAGGTTTGACTGTGGACTAATGGAAAGAGGGAAAGCAATACGTTGAGTATTCAAGGGAGAGTACCCTAGGGCATATATGACAACGAGGACTATAGGAACCTTGCATGGCAAAATCAGCAACCTTGAGAGAGAAATCCAAACCCACCTAGATCCATGAGGGACTACAGAGATCAAGGGATGAGTGCACCCTCCTACATGGTGCCTCCACAGTATACCTCAACTCCTCAGCCACCTCAACCACCACAATTGATTTCTCCAATTGAGCAAGCAATTCTAGACCTTACCGAACTAGTGGGTGATGCTGTGGGAGAACAAAAGAAATTTAATGCCCAATTGAGTCAAAAAATTTATACTGTGGAGAACCCCTTGGAACAAACATTAGATGGGTTTCAAAGTGAATCGGGTCAGCAATTTCCATACCTCAATGTTCAATTTCAAAGCTTACCCAACAAAATTGGATCATAAAGGAAGAAATCCGCAGGGATGAGTGGACTGAAACAATTTTTGCTGAGCAGGCTCAACCGCAGCCTCGGAGGAAATTTCGAAAGTGAATCGCAGGCTCCTCCCCGAGGAACCACAGGATGCCCCACAAATTAGGTATAGTATATAGCCATGGAAAAAGAAGAAGAAATTCTTCCCTTGTCGAGTGAGGAAAGTAATGGAAAGGGAAGCAGGAAGAGCCCCAAAAACCCACTCACCTCTCACCAATACCCCATCGCTATCTCACCTTGTATACTCCCCGCTAACAAAGAAACCCAACACCGCGTAAAAACCCAAAACTCCACAAAGACTCGCCTCTCCCAAAACCCATACCCATCAATGCTTGTAAAAATATCGTGAAGTTAATGGCCACCGGTAGAGCCCTTTTCACTACATCAAAGACACAAGTACCGCTAATATCGCATGGCAATGCTGGCTGGTTCGGGTGGTCGTCTCTGACTGAGCACCGAACCCCGCATTTGAGCTCCGCTTGTTCCGATGTGCCTTCCAAAGGCCTCTAAGGAAGTGGCTCGGGGAGCACAAACTTCCCACTCGTGTTTAATTTTTTCGTGTTTTATTTTATTTTATTTTTTATTTTAATTAGATTTCATTAATTTTTCTTTCTTAGATTTTCTAATTTCTTTTAGTTAATTTTTATGTTTTTAAATTAATTTTTGCTTTTCTCGCACTTTAATTTTCTTGCTAATTTCTTGCGCTTGTGTGCACATTTTGAAACCTCGTGAACAGAAGAAATCAAAAAAAAAAAAGGAGCAGGAAATTGCACCATAGCTGAAAAATTTCAACTTAGCTTAAATTTGCTATACAGTACCCACTAAGTTAATTAGCCACTTAGCTTTAATGAAATTACTGCTCATGTTTTTAAATTTTTTATTTTCGCTATCTCTTGAAATTTTTGCTAGCTTAGCGAAATTTCGCTAGCATAGCGAAATTTTCGCTAGCTATCGAAATGGAAACAGTGATAGGAAGCAGACAAAACATGCACAGTGTTTTCATTTTATTTTATTTTATATTTTATATTTTTATTTATTTAAAAAACGTTTTGTTTTTATTTTATTTTTTAAATAAAAAGTTTGTTTTTATTTCCTTATTTTTGCCTTATAAAAAAATTGGCTAGCTTAGCGAAAATTCTCAAGATAGTCTCCATTTGTACCTCAAATTTTGTTTCATTATAACTTTTTCATCCGAACCTGCTTTAGGCGTTCTTGGTACTGAAATCTTAGAGAGTGTAGAATCTTAAATATGGGGCCAAAGAACATTTTTAGATTATTATGAAAGTGTAATTTTAAAAATGCTCTAACTGGTCACTTTTTTCCTCTATTTTCTTCTCCTAACTTGTTTGTTTGAAGCCCGAACGGAGTGAATAAGGTGTCGATGGAAAGCTTGTGAAGTTTCCTATCCAGAAATGATCACATCTCATCAAGTAGGTAACACTTCCTTCTCTAATTTTCCACCTCGAGCCCCATTTCTTGACACCAAGATGTTCTCGTTCAGGAGACAGCAAAGGAAGTGGCTTTGTATTTATGTTTTGGTCATTATTTCAGCAAGCCCATTTTGTGATGTTCAGTGGCTTGTCAGGGCTCCTTCTATAAAGTTGTTATACTATACAACTTTACTTTTCAAAATTGGACCCATTTTGCAAATCCAATTTTTGTGGTTTGCCTAACCTGCAAGTCGAAATTTTAAACTTTGTCCACTCCTATTGATGTTAGATTGTTCCATGCTTGGTCGGGAGTGAATGATTAGTTGAATTCTTATTGATTTCGACCTTTTTCCACCTTTAGCTAACCACACACGCAGCACATTAGTTTCAATGATAGGCTGAAAATCACAAAGAACCTCCTTTACTGTGCATAACCTGGCTCCTAGTTTCATCGACCGCTTTATTGCCAGGTTATGACCCATGTGGAAAGAAGGCCAACGCGCTCGAAAAAAAAAAAAAGAAAAAGAATAAAATTGCAATGTTACTTTGAAACCTGAGCACTAGCCCCGAGGGTATATGGCGAAAGCCTTTAAAGCCCGTGTACCCTAAACCTTCACCGGGGTCGTGAGTCACCGACTTAGCGTTCGTTATACGGGGTGGATGGGTGAGTTTAGCAAGTCAGAGGTGCCGGGAGTCTCGAAATCATTTGAAGTTCAAAGTGAAACCCTTTAAGAGTTTGTGGTCGAAAAATCTTTAAGTGACTCGCGCCTAAGCCTTAATCGTCAGGAGTCATCGGTGTATCCCTATTGCTATTGACTGTGAGGCTCGATTCTCAGCATTGCACCCTACAACGCAAAAAGAATTGTGGAATAAGAGGTGGGTCCTGATCTATTTAGGTTGGTTAGCATGCTAGGTTGGGGGGAGAGTGTAGTTTAGCAGTTTATTGTTGAGAGCTGATCAAATAAACACTTAGATTTCGTGGTGCCGGTTGATTCACCAAGAAGGAGGCTCTTTTGGATACTCAATTCTCAGATGACATTCATTCTCTCATGACGCTATTGGACACTCTGCTTTGATGATTCTTACTTAGGGTTAGGCATTACTCATCCACAACCTTTTGAAATACCATTTTTTGTGAACGTTATTTTGTTATAGTTTATATGTATTTTATTACTTTCTTTCTTTCATTACTAAGGGACTAGCAATGTGTAGGTTGGGGGGGTGTGATTAGTGCCTAAAAAGTGCTATTTTGAACCTTATTTTTAATAGGTTTTGAGCCCTTTTTGTGTACTAATTGTTATAATTAACCCAATTGACATGTTCGGGTCCCTATTGCACTTTTAATTGCATTCCGAGGTTGTTTTTGTAGTTTTTGCAGGAATTGGAAGCCAAATTATCGTGTCAATCCAATAATAACCAAAGTCGGGTTGATTTCCATCAATTTCATATGGTCTTTATCAATTTCTCAAAGAAGTTTCGGGAATGAAGAATTTCAAAGCATGAAAGAAATGGAATAATGCAGTGGGAATAGCTGCAACAGGAGCCACGGGAACAAGAGCCGCAGAGAGAGAATGCTGAATTTCACTATGCACAGCGAAATCTCAAGATCTCATTTAAATTCTCGCTAGCTTAGCTTAAAAATTATCGTGCATGAAGGAAATTTCGAATTTCTATGCCTTTATTTTCTCTCTATACAGTTAAATTCACTGTGCATAGCTAAATTTGCTGCTCCTGTTTTTAGTTTAAATGACTGCTTTGGTTTTTCTTCTCCTTTCTACCCTCACCGTATTAAGGAGTTTCATATTGTTTTGTAATTTCCTTCTTCTCGAGCATATATGCTTCCCGCCTCTCAGAACAAATGACAATCAATCAATTTCACCTGTAATAATTTTGGGGAAGCTTTCAGCCCCGGGCCGTCTCTTCACGGCCTCTTTCTCATTTTCTGGCACTGGGCAGCCAAACACCTCCAAGGATGACAACTTGGATGAAGGCTGCTTAAACCCTTCCCTCCTGAAAGCCGAAGGCCGCGGGTGCGTGTGATCTAGTCGAGGTTCCCCCTGTTCTTCACGCAGGTATCCACTGCCTTCACTATGTTCCCTTTATAATTGTAGGTTTTTATCCCTTCGAATCTCCTTTAATGGCTATTATTTGGTAAGCATTTAGGGTTCAATGGATGCTTGTGTTTAGATCCACTGATATTCATTAGTTACCCTCTATGACCCATTGCGGGGAGTCCAGTATATTCATTCTTTCACTGCTTGGTGATCACTCAACGGGCAAGATGCCATTTTTCAAAAGGATAAATATTTTGGGTTAGTTTTTAAAGCTAAATGAAGAGCCGGTTCGGGAAATAACTATATGTCATCCTCCCCAACGCGAGGAAACAACCCCGAGGACCCCTCAGTTGCCCTAGAATCCTATATCCAATATCCTGACACTTCAAAGAGACTTCTTTTACATTTTATTTGATTTAAATTTAAGTTTTCCAAACAATACCTCTCACTGTTTTTAACAAAGAACCCTTAAAAATCCAAACTTAATTCAATTAATTTTTGACTTCATCAAATCATTTGCATCTAAGAAAAACCCATCCCCGTGTTCGACCACCACTATATCAAGAAGTAGTTTACCACGCAAGCAAAGTAGGAGGAACATAGGGATACAAATTTGTTGATTTCGGATCACCCTACTGTGGCACGAATCGAAAGCACGAAAGTAATTTGTGCACATAAAGGATACATTTTATAGCACACATTTCCTTAGTTTATTAAGCTTTGGCGCCTATCATGTGGGATTGGTGTTTTCTTACTAACATTGATACCACTAGTCCTTCTTACTTCGATTTAGTTGCCATAGTTTTGTTTTATTTTCCTTTTCTATTTTACTTTGGATTTGTATTTTTGTTTTGTAGGAGATTAACGCATTATGGATGCTTTCACTGATTTAGCTACTCAAGCCACTCTTTCCAATTTGTTAGCTCAAGTGAATTTTCTCACCAAACAACTTTAGAATACACAATTTCAGAGTGCTGATTTTGAGGCCAGTAATGTCCAAGTACCTATAGACCCTCAATTTTGTCCCTCGGCACTTGCATTTATCCTATGGGTGTCACACTCACCCATCGTTCTCATATAACACCATTAGGGCCCTTTTAGGCTTAGTATGTCTCCTGTCTTCTGGTTTCTCAGCTGTATGTGTGGTCCATTGAGTTTATAGTCTACTTTAGAGTGTCATCGGCTTCTTTTTTTAGTTATTAATGGCCATGCCATGTAGCGTCCCCCTAGGTTTTGGAACTAATCGGGTTTATCGAGTACAAGCCAAATTCGGAGACTTGTTCTGTTTCGATCAGATCTCCCTTGGCCTGAACTCGGAATCATGCGCCGTTTGTTTTTTTGGATTCCTTTATTCACCATGAGGCTTTTGCAAAATTCAATTTTTTTCAATCGCTTTGACCAATCGGTTTGATCGTTCATCGTGTGCAGGGTATACAACACTATTTTTTAGTTGATTCTTTACAGCACTCCTCCTTGTTTCGATCATATCTCCTCTATCTGAACTTTTGAATTGTGGACCGTTTTTTTGTTTTGTCAGTCTCCTTGTTCTTCAGGAACATTTTGGCTTAATTTCTCGTGAATTTTCCCTCAATCGGCTCGACCTCAAGGGCATCCCGCTCCTACTCCGCCAGTGGAGCGCCGATTTTTATGATTTTGGAGCCCAAATCCCCATATTGAATCGTGCCCATATGCTCCAGGATCGGCTCAAGTGTATTTTGGGTCCATTTCTGGGCTTTGGCTTGTTACATGCAGCCCACTCATGAATCTATGTGGATATTGTAGAAGCGTCGAAAACTCTAAGATAGCTCGCCTTGCATGGAAAACAGAGGAGGGGAGTTAATGGGAAGCCATTCCAAGGCTACTGGAGCCTTCTGTAGCTGAAGGTGGAAAACACTAGTAGGCCTCAGAGGCCAGGTGGGAATCGCATAAAAAGAGAGAGAAAGAACATAAATGAGGACCTGGGCACTTTCTCATTCCTGGATGCACATGATTTTTTCGATGCTTAGCTTGGATTCTTTTTCTCTCATGCTTTGTGAAGAAAGAAATAGACCCTGGCTTCTACTTTTTTTTATAATATTTATTGTAATAATATTCTGAAAAGTTTAAGGGAGTTTTCCTCAATAATTACGAACAGGTTCCAGCTCATCTGATGTAAGGTTTATAACATAAGGTTTCTCTTTGGTAGGCACAGGTTTTTTAGAAAACCTGATGGTTTGTTTCAATTGGTTCTCACTCATCCGAGCTGAGAATCATGCAGCGTTTGTTTTGTTAGTTTCCTTATTCTGTAAGGAATATTCTGACCACATTTGAGTTGTTTTCCTCAACTGACTGAACCGGTTGGGAAGCCCAGAACCCTGACTTGATTCATTAAGGTTTGGATTTTCAGGAAATAACGAGTTTGGTACTTTGCTTTGTTTGTGTTGGTTCTTGGTCTGTTTTGAATTCAGAGTGCACTCGTTTGCCTTGGTGGTTCTGACTATGTGAGGAAGATTTTTACAAGTTTTGAGATATTTTCTCAACCGAATGGACTGGTTGGGAAACCAAACCAGCGATTCATTAGGTTCGATTTGCAAGAACGGCAGTTTGGGTACTTTTCTTTGTTTGCGTTGGTTCTTGGTCATTTGGAGTCGGAATTGCACTCCGTTTGTTTTTTTGGATTCTTGAATCTGTGAGGAATTTTTGACGAGTTTTGAAATATTTTCTCAACCGGCTGGACCGGTTGGGAAACCGAACCAGCCGGTTCATTGGGTTATGTTTACCAGAACGTCAGTTTGGGTACTTTTCTTTGTTTGTGTTGGATCTTGGTCATTCGGAGTCGGAATTGCACTCCGTTTGTTTTATTGGATTCCTGACTTTGTGAGAAAGGTTTTGAAAAGTGTTGTGATATTTTCTCAATCGTCTGGACCAGTTTGGAAACCGAACCAGCTGGTTCATTGGGTTAAGTTTTTCGAAACAGTAGCTTAGGTTGTGTATTGAGTTGGATGAGCAAGTTCCTGATTATTAACTAAATGTAGGTGTGTGATTGCAAGGTTTTCTCTTGTCTCCTTGGGGTTGGCTTGAGCCTTTGGAATTGCATCTGCGAATGGTTACTTGGGTTCATTCCCAGAAATTTGTGTTGGGACGTTTTGTGAATGTCATGACTTTCTAGAACAGTGGCTTTATTTAGAGGCTTTATGTAGTTGAATTTACAGCTAAGTTCATGGGATTTAGGTAGCTGAATTTCATTTTGGTTCTAGGGATCTAGGTGGCTGCATCGTTTGTAAATTAGTTGAGTCCCATGGTCTTCATTTTAATAAAATGGGGTGGCTTGGTTGCGACCTAATTTTAGAACCTTTAATAGTGTTTTAGTTGGTTCACTCATCAGAGACTCGGAATGTGCATCGTTTGTTTTTTTAGATTCCTTATGGTATGAGGAATTTTTTGACAAAGTTTCAGAATTTTTCTCAATCATTTGGACTTGTTGAGAACTGGTTCAACCGGTTGTACAAGACAGCTCATGGGTAGCCCCCTATTTTAGCATGTTTCAAGCTAGAATTATTATGGTGTGCTCCTATTTGCTCCTAAGGAACCTGTAGGCCGCCTTTAGGGTCTGAGTTCAGTTTCGGTTTGAACAAAGTGGGGTAGTGGGCAATGTGGGATTGGTAAGTATGGTTTTGTTTGTGGGATTTTAAAGGAATGTGTGCTAAAGTAAGCAAACCACTTACCTCATTTCAGCCTGCTTCCCTTCTTTTGGTATGGGATCCGATATTTGGTTTTAAATGGATGATGTATGATGTATTATTTGCCCTACCTATTCTTACTGTGCATGGTTAGGGACCTCAGGTACATGCTTAGGCATTGGTATTTGTATTCATATGCGTACATGGTGTTTGGTTACGGCATTGCGATGGTGATTTGGGCTTGTTGGTGACCTCTTATGCGTAGCAGCTGGACCTAAGTGCGCACCATTGTTTTGATTGGGTTGAGTGTTTGCTATTTGAATCTTGAGTGGGTTGGTGTGATTCGAACCATCATACGACTGAGAGGCATTTTGATCTTTGACCCATATGTCAGCGTACCCGATTCATTAGTAGAGACGAGTTTGGGCCTGAAAGTGCTACCTCGCATGAGGTACATTCCCAATGGGTAAATTGATCCTCGGACCCAAAATCTGGTTTTTGCAGACCCTTGTTTTTTTCATAGTGGAGTCCTTAGGGGTGTTTTGTTCTTACTTGGTTTTCCCCTTTATAAAATAAAAATAAAAAGTAAGTGGTGACTCCAAAGCAAAATCATTCCTCTTCGGGGACGGATTTTCTAAAACTCGAAAATCAACCCACACATTTTCTTTTCATTTAAAGTGAGTCGCGGGCTGGTGATTGGATGAGGTCTGAATTGGCGACTCAGCGAGATCCAAGTCCAAAATCTCTTGTTTCATAAGAGTATCAAGCTTGAACTTGTGTTGGGTATATTGGAGCACATGGTTTTCTGACCAGTGGACTCTTAGGCTATATAAATGACTGATGATCACTTACTTGGTTGGTATTTGGCATACACTTATGGTTTGTTTATGCTTGTGTGTTCACCTGTTGGATTCTATCATGCTTGCTCATGGTTGATTTGGTACCTAGCTATATGTTTCTTATTGGCATAGATGGTTAGTTTGTGTGTATATTTTGTGATAGACATGCTCTTTGCGCATGACTGATTGCTGCATGACTACCCTCTCTCTTGCATGACTGCTTGATTTGTTTGTGTTTGTGGGGCACGTGTGTATCCCCTTACTTCCGAATCACTAGTCTTGGTCGGCCATTCCTCATGGATTGCTTATGTTGTTTGGGAGTCATTCCCAATTGTTTGCCTTCGACCAAGCTAGGGATTTGGAGTAGGGTCTAGCGTAGGGGCTATATTAATGTTTAGGAGCATTATGGAGGTGGATGTCCAGAGGCAATGAAGGTGTGCCATAGCCACAGGCTGGATTTCATGGATACATCTTGCCTTGATGTGTCATTTATTATCCAGGTTAGGATCTTAGGTTATATCGATACGTTACAATCATCTAGCTTTTAGGACTTGCATTTTTTCTTTGTTGGCTTCTGGGCCACCTTACCCTTAAGGTATTACCATGTCGAATCTGCTCACATGTGGAGCCACATATCAGTTAGTTGTTGATGTCACGTGTTATTGATTCCTTAGGATTTCATTGTGGGATTGCATTCTCAGGATTGATTTAGGGATTGATTGTCATAGGGACTGACAAACCCATTCCTTTTGTAGGATTGTTGATTGAGACCAGCACAGGTTCGAGCTTGGATCGAATTGAAGAGTAGACTTGTTAGGATCGAATCACATTCAGTTCATCGAATGCTCCGGATCATAGAGATGGGCCCCTCGATGCGCTCTTGATTAAGCTTCAGTTAGGTGAAATCTGGAAAAAATACCATGGCATCTCGAGGATGCCATATTAGAAAGGATGATGGGCATCGATCCCAGCCATTGCCAATTTCGGAGACACCCGCATGACTCTCACGCACCTCCTTAACACCACCATGCGGACTCTTATCTGTTGGGACTATATAGTTCCACCTCCACCACCATGACCTATTCAATCAACCCCACGGGTTGGAGCATTTATACTGCATGGGCAGACTGAGACCACACCACATTTCGTAATGGCCCTTGCACAAATTATTGATGACACCCAGGCTCGTATCGATAGGATTAAGCAGAGGATCAGGTCTCTACATGTTTTTTATGGAGTTCTAGGTTAGGACGGATATGATGACCTTCCAGTGGCAGCCTTGCAGGTTAAGGTTCGCATGCTTTGGACATTAGAGAGGTACTGAGGATGGTGCCCGTATTCACTTCGCGATTTATACAGCGATCATTATTAGTGGACCTGATTGGATGGCGCCTGAGATGATGTCGCTTTTCCCTTGTCAGTGAACAATGGCTCGGTGTTGGTTTACCTCCATTGACCATGGAGCGTAGGACATGGTGATTTAGGACATGAGTTTATTAGGCCGGTATTCTTTTAATACTGTAGTAGATATCGAAGAGTTAGAGCCCTCGAGGCGAGGCGGATAATTCGGTCACTTCATTAATCTCCCGTTGGAGGGAGAAGATTCACGAATTATAGACAAACCCTCAGAGCACGATCAGATCAGCATGATTATGCGGAGTCTTGACCACTTTGCTAGGCATCATGGGCTTCCCATAGGCAGACTTTAGATCATTGGTTCAGGCCCTCTATGGCATTGAGGAGGGCATATCTAAAGGATTATGGGCAGACTCTTCCCCTTCAAACTCTAAGGGAAAGAAGCCAAGGTCGGGACCCATACCATCAAATGTTGGTGTCATTAGCATGACAAGACACAGGTCCCCACGTCACCCTTCATTTCAAAGGCAGTTTTCAAGTAATCTTTACCAGATGATACAACGGGATCGGTCTGAGACATTCTCCTTTGGTAAGTGGGCTCTTATCTACATCGCCACCATGGCCGGTATATACTACCACGGGTGCCTTAGAGGCCACAATGCGGTACCATTAGCGGTATGAAACGCGCACTCAGAGGCCGGCTGACGGTTGTATTTCGGGATACTTATGATCCTAGCATTTAGGGTGGTTGAAGGGGTTTGATTGTTCCACTACCTAGACCACTACTCTGACCCTATCCCACCCAGAATTCAAAACGGATCTTCCTTGTGCCTATCTGAGCGCGTTATGATATAGATAGTTGTGCAGCATTGAGGCATGCTATTCAAGACTTGATTGATTAGGGTTTGGTTTATTTGGGACGCCCCGGAGTGACTACAGACCCGCTCCCCACTCTTAACACTAGAGCTGTACCTCCACCCCTGGGTGGTATACATTCGATTGAGTTTTTGGGAGATGAGATATTCATGATGGGATGGAATGAAGAGGCTCCTCAACCAATCTGTTTGTATGCAGACTCAGGCTTTAGTGGATACACCCATGGTCAATAGGTCTCCAAGCCATTTAGATTAATTCCAAATGATGTTCCTCGACAGATAATAGTATCACTAGTATACTTGCAGCATGTTCCTCCCATGGCACCCTTCATTATGTTCCTGGAGGAGTATGGGCCAGTGCATAGAGATGTTCAGATTGTTATAAGGATTCATAGGGAAGATGATGGGATTTTACGCCAGCTACGCACCACTCAGGCCTGCATTTCCATTTGGAGCTTATTAGCCTCATCCAGCACACATAGAGACGCATTGATCAGAGCTCTCAGTCAAATTATAGTTGATACTGCTACCACCTTAGGGGGACTGATCCACTTTCTAACAGCGGATAGGGCTACATGCATAGTGTTTTCTAACAATGATTTACCACATGAGGGATCAGACCATGTTCTTCCTTTGTTCATCGATGTTGCTTGTTCAGGTCGTAGGGTGTCATCGATCACCCCGCTAAACAATGGCTACGCCAGTTTGTCCAGTTTGCCATTTGCTTTGGGATTTTCTATCAGTTGAGCCGGCCCTCTGAGACCATCAAAGCTTATAGCGGAGACTCGAAAGGGCGGTTATGGAACCTCTCGCTACATGTCATGATTGATGCAGTCGGATACTCCATACTCTCTTTCAGGTTTTGAGGATCCCGATCATCCCTTAACACCTTTTAGGCTGCCCTTGGATTCATGAGGCGGGTGCTATACCATCTTCACTTCATCAAAAGGTGAAGTTCATACACGAGGGGCACATTATCACGATACAATCTAACAAAGATGTTGTTACCTCTTCGGAGCCAGTGTTACAAATTAGTCACAATGAGGACGACTTGCACTTGATCGGGTTTGTTTTTAACGAGGTCCAGGTTGACAGTTTAGAGGATGGCAATAGAGACATGGTACCTATGTCTTTTGATTAACACAACAACACTTTGGTGCTTAACATGATGAGAGGCATGTCTTAGATGCCTGGTTTGGGATTTGGTCGCCGCCAACAGGGGCTGTGTGAGTTTACTATTACAGTTGATCATGACATACCTTATGGGTTGGGTTACATCCCAACGGCAGATGATGTGCGACACATGGCATGACTGCGTAGAGTAGAGAGTGAGAGCTCGCATGTCTAGCATTCCATTCGATTATCCCCTCCGCCCAAACAATTTTTAGTTGGCTGACTATTTTATCAGAGGATCAGAGTATGCACCCCGCACAGAGGGAGTTAACCATGTTTCTAAAATGTGAGGTCGGGGCATTCGGCATGCCTATATGGATGTGTTTGAGTTACGAGACTATCAGGCCACACGAGGCCATGATGGTTACCCTCATCAGGATCGAGCGATGTGTTTTACATGGGCTTTCTGGGAGATCCACGACTATGACATGCCTATGGATTTGGGAGATGGTCCCAATGGTGTGATTTTGTCTGATACTTATATGGACGAAATGGACATGATCAACATTGGGCGTATTCTGAATGCAGCCCCGATTGGGCCCCATTTCTCTTTTGACATGTTTAGAGTTTCTATGATTGATTATGATGTTGTGACACTTTATGACGTTTGCACTAACGCGATGGACATGATCGGCACTGGCCGCATTCTGGATGCTTCCCCACTCGGGCCCCAATCCGCTTTTGATGTGTTTGGAATTTCTATACTTGAGTTTGATGGTAATGGACTTGTTGCTACTAATATTACTCATGATACTATTTCTATTGAGGGAGCGTCAGACTCTGTGGACCCACTTCTTTTTTTTGACACTATGTCCGGGTTTGTCACCCATTTTGATGACTTTTCTGATGATAATAATGACATAAGTATTTTCGAGTATTTACATGTGTCACATCATTTTACTTTGATTACTCATGACTCCTTGGCTTCTGTACATGCGATGTTAATGATATAGGAGACATAAGATGACCCAACTAGGTGAGTTTAGTCGATCTAATTTTGATGCGAGTCTGGAAGTTACACCCATTTCTAGTGGCACAGAGTTGATATATTTTGGTGTACCAAATCAGCTCAAGGAGATTAGGATTGGCTCTTCCCTATCTCCTGATGAGAGGTACGGTGATTGACCTGCCGTTATGCGTACGTGTATTTGCATGGTCGTGAGGGCGTGCAAGCCTTAGCAACTATAGTTAGGCATCGCATATTACCACATCCATAGGCCGATTAAGCGAAATTGAGGAGACTCCACCCTTGATAGAGTTTGCAAGTTAAGGAGGAGATTCAGAAGCAACTCAGTGTTGGCTTCCTATCAATAGTCGAGTATCTTGAGTGGTTGGCTAATGTCGTCCTTGTTCCCAAAAAGGATAGCAAGGTTAGATTTTGTGTTGACTTTCGAGATTTGAATAAGGCCCGGCCTTGGATGTTCCGCTACAATCCATAAGTTAGTTGACGGCCTTTGCGGGGCACCTATGTTGTCCTTCATGGATGGGTTTCTAGGTATGTCAGTTTTAATGGCTCACAGAGAATATGAAGACTTCCTTCATCAGCAGGTAGGTACTTCGCATTGATAGGTCATGCCATTTGGATTGAAAAATGCAAGGGCCACCTATCAAAGGGCCACTACTACTCTATTCCATGACATGATGCATAGAAATGTTGAGGTATACGTGGATGACATGATAGTGAAGTCGGCCGGGGAAAATCTAACCATGACCTTCTGATTCTTTGAGAGGATCGAATGGATTCAGTTGAATTGAATCCCAAAGTGCACCTTTAGGGTAACTTATGGGAAATTCTTTGGGTCACATTGTTGAGTGAGTGCGGTGGGGTTGATCTAGAAAGATCGAGGCCATACTTGACATGCCAGCTGGGGGTGAGAAGAGATCGAGGATTTTTAGGCGGACTTCTGATTATATCAATCGTTTTGTTTAGACTAAAACGGACATATGCGAGCCTATCTTTTGTCTTCTGAGGAAGAACTAGCCTACGGTTTGGAATGATAATTGCCAACGTGCTTTTGAGAATATTAAGTGTTTACTTTCTCCTCCAGTTTTAGTGCCTCCCACATCGGGGCGACTCCTGCTTCTATATTTGTCAGTTTTAGACATAGCTTTGGGATGCATGTTAGCTCAGCTCGATGATTCAGGAAAGAAGCGAGTCATTTATTATCTAGAGTAAGGATCTTTGAAATCACAGTACAAATACGTATGATTGAGCGCCTCTATTTAGCTTTGGTTTTTAGGCCACTAGAGACTTAGGCACTATGTGTGAAGTATTCATACTAGTCTCTTGATTGGATCCATTAAGATATTTGTTTTGATAGGCATTCTCTTGGTACAGACTCATGAGATGGTTAGTTCTATTAACAGGAGTTGATGTCGATATATCACCATCAGTAAAGGGAAGCATTATTGCAAATCATCTGGCTTCTTTGCCAGTATCTGATAATAGACCAATTAATGATGATTTCCCTGATGAGCAATTTGTTTCAATAACTAGCATTACAGGATGGCGGTTGTACTTTGATGGTGCCGCTAATCAGTCGGGGTTTGGTATTGGTATCTTATTGATATCACCACAGGGTGATCACATTCCCATATCAGTTCGATTAGTATTATCTGATTATCACCGGTTGACGAATAACATTGTTGATGACATTCATTACGAGTTTTAGAACCGCTTGATCTTGGCATTAGGCAGGTTGGAGATCGAAATTCTAGCATTATCTGATGAGCCCAAAGAGTAATTTTGGAGGACTCAGATGGCTGCCTTACCATGCTTACTTAGACCTACTAGTTGCCATATTTGACTAGTTGAGATATATACATCCCGCCTAGGTGTAGAATCGCTTGTTGACGCGCTAGCCACCTGGGCTTCTATGGTCAGATTCCCGCGGAGTGATCGCGGTGACCACCGCCGACGAGACTAGGTCCGCACCTGCTTACTATTGTTTGATTGGAGATATTGAGAATTAGGATGAGCTACCATGGTATCATGATATTTATCAATTTTTGTGATGTGGCGCTAACCCTGAGACGACCACATCCAAGGATATGAGAGCATTGAGACAGTTGGCCACCAGATTTGTTATTTGTGAGGATGCCCTTTATAGGAGATCACATGATGGCCTATTATTATGTCCGACTACGCCCCACAGACGAGGATAAGAGGTTCATGTTAGAGTCCTGTGGGCCCACACATGGGAGGCCACATACTAGCACGTAAGATCATGAGGACCGGTTACTTTTTGTTGACTATGGAGACAGATTATTGCCAGGTTGTATAGAGATGTCCAGAGTGTCAGATGCACGGGAACTTGATACACGTGCCACCTTCTGAGCTGCATGGACTCACATCCCCTTGGTCGTTTTCAGTATGAGGTATTGATATTATTGGAAAGATCTCACCCAGTCTTCTCGGCGGCATGAGTACATCTCAAGCTGCATTGATTATTTCACCAAGTGGGTGGAAGCTACTTCTTACGCCAAATTGACAGCGGCCAGGGTGGCTAAGTTCATCAGATCACACATTATCTGCCTATATGAGGTCCCTCATGAGCTGATTTCTTATAGAGGGGTGCATTTCAAGGGCGAGGTGGACATATTAGTTCAGGAGTATGGCATTCAGCATCATAGATCATCCGCATATAGGCCACAGACTAATAGGGCAGTTGAGGCCATGAATAAGAATATCAAGAGGATTTTGAGAAAGATGGATGAGACTTCTAGGGATTAGTTAAAGAAGCTCCCTTTCGTATTGTGGGCTTATCGTACATCTTTTCGTACCTCTACTGGGGCTACACCTTACTCTTTGGTATATGGCATGGAGGCAAGGTCGCCATGAACTGAGATGGATCCTTGAGAGTAGCATTACAGCATCATATATCTGAGGCAGAGTGGACCCAGTCTTGTTATGATCAGCTTAGCCTTTTGGATGAGAGGAGATCGAAAGATATCATGCCCAGCTCTATCAAGAAAAATGAATCTGCTCATTTAGAAAAAGGGTAAAGCCTAGGAAGTTTCAAAAAGGCGACCTAGTCTTGAAAGTCCTTAGGGGATTGATTGATGACCCTAGAGGCAAGTTTAGACCGACTTGGAGTGGGCCGTATGTTATTCGAGATTTGACCTGAAGAGTGGTTAAATTAGCCACAAACTCGACTTAAAAATCGGGCTTCGGAGCTACCAACGTGGATCGTACCAAGAGGTTTTACGTGTGAGATCATGGTTAGAGGATGGGTGGCCATCATTTTGAGTAGCCATATTCCTTATTGCACACCTATATATTGATATATCCTATTGCTAGCCCTTTGAGCCTCACGCAGTTTATTATGGCCTATTCTTTCATCTCTACCTTGCTTACTTTTTCTCGAATTGGCCGAGGGCGAATCGCCTCATTTTCGCTTTATTTATTAATTGGATATGTGAGCATTATGAGCATTGTGTCATTCTTCGTTTGTTCTTTCTCGCATCATTGCTTGTTTCTTTTCTTCTTCATCTTGCATCTTCACACCGTCTGCCTTTGAGTCTAGTTTTTATCATCTCTATTTGTTTCACTTTTATTTCCTTTTATGTGATGATGACGTGCTCTCATCCTAGATCTACCAGTCCGGTTTGTCACACTCTTCGTTCCGTCTATAGGTTTTGATCCGGGTTTCTTAGGTTAAGGGATGATTCGCACGTAAACGCAGTAGCCAAAGTGTATCCGAACCAACAAAAATTTATAAACCTATACCTTTTAACACGTAGCCTAGCTACTGTAGTATAGTGACTTTAGAGTCGAACTCAGGGATGGGTTTTCAAGACAAATGACTTACGTGAAGCTCCGTGCTGTGAATTTCATGTCGATTTAGGCTCGTAAAAACAAAGTGGGATCGATGGTCGGGAAAAACTAAATATGGAGCGAAAATAAAATGTAAAAGCACTCCTCAAGCCTCGGCCACCTGGCTCGAGGTTCAGGCAACCGAAAACTCGGGTTCTATTCCTCGCATTGGGGATGATGACATATAGTCATTTCCCGAACCGGTTCTTCATTTAGCTATAAAAGTCGAACCCTAAAAGTTTTTCGAGATAATAAAAGATTTATTGGTCATTAATGTTTCAAGGCAAAGAAACTCATCTCAACCTACCCTACAGTGGAAAAAAAATAAATGACATCTACGAGGCCTGGATCTAGAAATAAGAATCCACTGAGCCCTAAAAGATTACAAAATATTGGTTAATCAGGATACATTAAGAGGATTTAAATCTGTAGTGAGATATAGAAACATAAATGACTATAACTGCTTACGTTGAAAACAAGAGGACCAGCAGTTTACCTCAAAACCTTGACCCAATAGCCCTTCTCTTCAAGGATGAGGGGGTTTAGCCTAATCATCCCTCGGGTCACATCCTCAAGTAGTGTTCGTCACGGGAAAATGAAAGAAAAGGAGAGAAAATGAGAGAAAAGAAGAAAAGTGATAAAACTGGAGCTCTTCGCCTAAAAATTTTATTACATCCAGCCAATTCCTCTTTGTACAAAGCCTGAGGCTTATATACCGCTCATATAATCAAGGAAAATTATAACAAAGTATGAACTACCAAAATACATAGAGGGTAGTTTAGGAAAAAGTCACAAAAGTCGTCAAAGTGGGGTCAATAGTGATACATGAGCAAGCTGCGGGGGCAGAACTCCGCAAAATTTCTCATAGGTGCGAAAATTCACAACCTCGCGCAAATTTTTGCGTTGTTCCTTAATTTCTTTCCTTTATCCCGCTTCCATTCTCCTTCGACTTCCTCGACTTCCGACATGCGTATCCGAGTTTGGCTTAGATTCTTCATGTTTAAGTTGACTCGAAGATTTTGGCCTAATTTAGCTCGCAAATCTACAAAAAAATAGCCACAAATGCACCTAGAGTATAGCCTGACCTTGACAGCTAAATGCTGGTTTATTGCCGATTAGCGCACAAAAGTGCTCAAAACCCTATAGCACTGGGGGCTTAAGTGATAGCAATATTTGGGCACTAATCACTCCCCCCAACCGACACATTGCTAGTCCCTTAGCAATGACAGAAAGAAAGAAAGAGAGAAGACAAATTATGTTCACAAAAATGGTATTTCAAAAAGTATGTGGACGAGTAATGTCTAACCCTCAGTATGGATCACCAAGACCTTGACAATAACCATCTTGGGATAATGAATGCCATACAAAATCAAGTTTCAGAAGAGTATCCAATCTCAAGGGAATCGACCAGAAACTTCCACCAACATCTAAGTGTTCATATGATCAGTTCTCAATAATAAACTGTTAAACTGCATTCTCCCCCCAACCAAGCTACTACCACAACCTAGTACACTAACCGACCTAAATAGATCAGGACTCGCTTTTATTCAACAATTCTGTTTGTGTTGTAGGGGTGCAATGTTGAGGAATCGACTTCACCAAAGTCTATGTAACGGGGATCCACCGATGACTCCGAACCAATTAAGGCTTAAGGCATCAAGTCATAAGGATCTTTCATCGCTTAACTCTTCTGTGCTCTCACCCTGACCAACGATTTCAAGATCTGCACCTACAACTCGGCTAAACCTCACCCATCCACCCATGTAGCGAGCACTAAGTCTATGGACTCCCAACCGGGGCCTGGTCTTGGGGCACTAGGCCTTAAAGATCTCGCAGTATACACCCCCTGACGTGCTCCTGCTCCAAGGCAAAGCGTCTCGGCTTTCTTTTTCTTTTTCTTTTTCACTTATTTTTCTTTTTCTATTTCACTTCTTTTTATTTTAGAAGACTTCATTGGCCTTTTTTCATCAGGGTCCTTAACCTATTACAAGTAGTCAATGAAGATAGGTTAAGCTCTTGCAAGGCTTAGGAGGCTAGGTAATTTTTCAGGTTATTGATGAAACCTAATGTGCACTGTGTGTGGTTACCTAAAGGTGGAAGGAAAGGGTTGAAAACAATGAGATTTCAACTAATCATCCACTTAATCAAGCATGGAACCAATCTAACATCACGTAATCGACAGCTGCTTCAATTCTTCAAAACCTACAGTTAGGTAAAAAGTGCGTGGATTTTAAGTCAGAATCTATAAGTTGTATGGTATGTATAAAAAGAAATGTGACTAGATTTTCAGCTTTACAAAAACAAACAAAAATCTTCACAAAACGGATTAAACAGCAAGCCACTAATCATACAAAATGGGCTTTACTCAAAATGACAGTAACATCAAAAGTGTAAAAGTCACTTCCTTCGCTAACTCTCCCCCCAACCAAATGTCACATTGTCCGCAATGGGGCTCGGATTGGAAAATTAGAGAAGGAAGTGCTACCTCTTCAATGCGACGGTGGAATCATCCCGACCGTCGCTCATGTGTCACTGGGTGTAAATGGGAGCTACCGTCGCC
The DNA here is from genome assembly GCA_016808115.1 of Tetrastigma voinierianum. Classification (NCBI taxonomy): domain Eukaryota; kingdom Viridiplantae; phylum Streptophyta; class Magnoliopsida; order Vitales; family Vitaceae; genus Tetrastigma; species Tetrastigma voinierianum. The sequence goes on from JAEQBH010001653.1 coordinate 871,160, forward strand.
GCTGCTGCAAAGTCCGCAGGCCATAGGAGTCGGGCCGGGTAGTGGGTGCCGGCTCGCCGGAGGAGGAACCGAAGAGCCTTGGTCAAGTAATCGATGGGGAAACCTGAGCCTGTGACTCGCGAATCTACATGAGGATGGCCTGATTCTGAGCCATGGCAGCCTCAATGCGAGCCATCCTCTCAGCTAGGGCAGCATGGGCAGCCGCAAATGATGCAAACGTGGTGTGTGCGGACTACCTCCATGATGACCAGGAAGTCCTGAGTAGATATAGTAATATACTGCGGCGGCGGTGCCGGGTGCCCGGTCCAAAGAACATCCGCAGGAGTCAGGGTACTCAGGGCCGAAGGCTCCTGGAGGTGCAGGATGGTGGAGTCGCGGTACTGGCTGGTAGCCGGAGTCGAACTGAGAGGCCGGAGCCCGCGGCCCTCGCATGCACCACCGGAGGTGACCGGCCTCCATGGGCAGCGTCAGCCGTGGCTGGTCCTCAGCTAGCCCTCGAGGCCGGGAGGTGAAATACAATGGGCCTAGTCCGCACCGGCCAACCTAAGGATACCAATCACGACTAAGACTCTAACCCTGGGCTCAACAGGAAGCCGATGTTCTAACAACCGGTATAGAAGTCTCGAATGTGAGGGAGTAGACTCAACTTGAGTCAGACTCTTGTGATGGACCTTGTCCTCAAAGTAGAACAAGGATGTATGATAAGCTCAAGCAGACCAACCAACCATTCCTCGAATACAGATAGCCCTTAACGTCTCTCCTCTATAATATACGGAGGAAAAAGATTATACCACATGATATGGTCTATAAGGAGCATGCTCGGAGGAAGCTGTCTCTTGAACAAGATAGGCCCGACTGTTGTGTCCCGGGATAGTAGACGAACCATCTCCCTAGTCAAGGGATGGGGTCACTACCTATAATCGCCGAGTCAAGCAGGACCACCCGCATTGAAAGTAAATGAGACCAAGCCCGGGCACATCCCCGCTGGCCTACCATCGATGGTGAAATGAATAGTCAGTTTGACAGGGCTCTCACCGAGGTCATCAGGTGGTAGAACTCTATGACCACTCGAGGGTAGAAAAACCGACGTGGGGTCATAAATGGCTCCAAGGAGTACCTCTACACTACCATCGAATCTCCGAGCTCAGATTTTCAAAGAAAGGCCTGGTCGCATTCAACCACTGTGTGTCCCTACCCTACAATCCGAATTGCCAATAATAGGATCAAAGTGGAAGTAAGGTCGCCTGATGATTGAAGTAGGGGACAGATCCGGAGGGAGATCTCCAACAAGGCCTTGAGTAGGTGGTGACTGGGGCTTTTGGGGCTTGGAACTGGAGGACTCTCCTGGGCTAGAGGTCCGGGCCCGTTTGAGAGCGGGTTCCTTCGTCGGTCTGGGATGCAGGGAGAGGGAGGAACAGGCCAACCTGTACGGTACCGCCAAGTGTGAGCACAAAGAATGTAGGCATGGGATGTGGGCAACAATTCCTAAGGACCCACTGGGCAGATCGCCTCGGCAAAGAGCCAGGTGGCGATCAGGAGGGGGCAGGTGGCCAACGACGATGGTGGAGGCAAAGCAGGAGAGAAAGGCGCAGAGCGCGCAAGGCCGTGGTCAGACCCCTGCAGTGGTGAGAAGACCGCCTCACTCCGCCTGTCGTGGTCCTCCGTGACGCCTTTCAACACCATGGACGAAATGTGGAGAAGGATAGGAGATAGAGAGGATGGGAGGAGGAGAGGTTTCGAAAATGATTCTAGAATAAAAATGAGAGAAGGGGGTGGGGTTTAAATAGATGGTCTAGGGCAGTTGAAGAGGTTAAGCCCAATTAATATCCATAAATAGGTGGTTAGTGGTTATGGCTCAAAAAATCTGGAAAAATTAATGGAGTGCAGGAAATGGAAGGTTGCAGGGAAGTGAAAAGGCAGGAAGAAGATGAATAGTGTAGCGTAGGAGAAAATTCGAATGCATGACATAGGTTACGAAAATTCGCAAACCTGAAATTTCATATCAAGCCTAAAACTCTCCCGCTCTTAACACCTGCAAAATAAAAAACCAAAAATTATGAGAAAACACACCTGTAAGTGAGAAAATTTGCAAAGGAAAACAAAACTAAAAACAAAGAAATTAAGAAAATCACAACCAAAACTTAAAATAAAGCACACAAAATTCCAACAAAAAATTTAGTGACTTTTGAGATATCAACAGTAGCTTACTCCCACTGTGTAGTCTTTTGACTTCATGGGGGGTCAAGGAGGGGAATCTCCTCCTTGCCTGTTGAGTGTTTTGCTTCATAGGGTTTCAGCCTTTGCCCATTGACTCTAACACCCTATTGTTCTCGTGGAGTTGACAAGTCTTTTTAATGATCCATTGAGATAGACCTCTGATTTAGGAACTGCCCAAATTCCATCTCGACTTGGCAGCTTGCCCTCGGAAAAAGGTGGAGCTGAGTTGTAGCGCACTGGTCTCCTTGTTTCCAGTTCTTACGAGCTATTAGCCAGTCATGCCACTTTAACTTATCTTTCACTCCCGAGTCAAGTAGGTATCATTCCTCGCCTCTTCCAAATTTCATTATCAAGGAGCCTTTTAAGGCCAAAATTTTCTGCCATATCCATGTTTAGCTTCTTCATTGCCCACCATGCCTTATACTCAATTTCCATAGGCAGGTGACATGCCTTGCCACAACCAAAGTAAATAAGGGGACATGCCAAGGATGGTTTTGTATGTTGTTCTGTATGCCCATAAGGAGTCCAATTGAAATTCGAGAGACTCAATCCTTTCTGGCCAGTTCACCACTTTCATCAGTATTATCTTGATTTCCATGTTGGCTAACTCAACCTGACCACTGGTCTGAGGATGGTATGGGGTGGCCACTTTATGCTTGACACCATATTTAGCTAGGAGGTTCTCAAAAGGCTTATTGCAGAAATGCGAACCTCCATCACTGATTATGGCCTTGGGGACCCCGAATCTAGAGAAGATGTTCTCTTTTAGGACTTTCAATACCACCCTATGGTCCGTCGGCTCGCAAGGTAATCGTCAACTCCATTTTGACACAGTCAACTCCCACCAAAATGTAGATGTATCCAAAGGAGGAAGGGAATGGTCCTATGAAATCGATGCCCAAACATCGATCAGCCAACTACCAAAATTCCTGCTCAAAGGCATCACGTGATCTATCGAGAGATTTTGTTCGTCTTTTCTATATAGACTAAAACTCCTCAAATATGCATAGTTACAAGAACCTTTACACTTCTCTTGCACCCATGTCACTTCGATAAAATTATTTTAATTAATAAATCGTCTGATGTTCATAGATTTTTAAAACTATTTTATCTGCACCGTAAGCGCACAGTCATACAAGTAGTAAAATCCTAACAAAGTCCAAGTATCATTCCAATAAGAGATTGACATGAATTAGAGATCATACCCTAACTACTAAAGTTCTATGCTATTGACTAAAAGAATTTGATAATGAAATTCTATCTACTTGATAATAAATCCTAGACTATTAACTAAACCTAAATTAATTTAATATGAAATAAACTCACAAATTAAAATCAAACACTGATCTAACTGCTCCCTGCTAGACACCTAAAACTATCAAGAAATTATACGAAACAAATAATTCCCCTCGCATGAAAATACATCGTCTAATGAATTGATGGACTTATTTCCATTCAAGATTTTCCTATATGTCAGAGTTGATTTCCACTTCATAATTGCTAGAAACTTCATGTTTCCTCTCAAATCAAGTTCTACCCAGCTTACTTGTATTTCGTCTTTTCTTTTGCAAGATACCTGGGTATTTTTCTTTCTCAATACTTCACACCCACTTTGATGACTACAGATCTTTGCTTTCCTTCTCGTGGATTTTAACAAAATTTCTACAACTTAACTCGGTGGTCTAATCCCCGATCTATCGATTCACCCTTTCCTCATTAGATTCGAGCTAACACTCTGGTCTGGAACTTCCCTTTAGATGAAGGTGAACTCTCTCGATTATTTATATTGTTAAATACTCCTCCAACTTCAATTATGAGCGAACGGGGATTTTATCAAAATTAACTTTCGTGAGCTCCGCATTGTCAATGGTAGTCTAACATTCTTAAAAGAATGCTCTCAACCTCAGAATTTATCTCTCGTGTCACGCAGTAGGGCATCCCGGAAATTAGAGCAAGATACATTCCCTCAAAATGGTATCTCTACTACCATTAGAACTTATCGGACATTCAAAACAGTTACCAAGCAAGTAAATCACTACCCAAATAACGCTCTTCGATTTTTGCGTAAAAGACTGTGAACTTAACTATAATTCAAATCCAAAGAGAACTGTGATATTCCAACCATCGCATTCACATTAAAGAAATGGAGCACATATCACGCACAACCACGATAATCGTAATGAAATTGAGAAAAAATGAACTCCAGAAATTTATCTAGATTTCATAAATTTTAAGGCAGCAATTTTAAGAAAATAACATAAATAAAAATTCAGCTCTAATTGTTTCTGCACAGTTAGTAGACGTAGATCTAGAAAAGAAAAAAAAATAAAAATGAAAAAAATAAAGAAAATTCTACTCTAAACTATACACTGAGTTCCTTCGTCCCTTCTGGGTATGCGAAGACTCAAGCTACTTTACCATTCTAATACCGTCTATTTATAATTGGCCAAAATAAATCAATTTAATCCTAAAAAGCTCCAGTGGAATTCTAAAGAAAGCCCATGAGCCATCCTATGTCGCGACTTCTGCTGATGTTGCGACATAGATTTCCCTTTACTCGCTTCTTGCTCAATCGCGACCTTGTCAGCTCATAATTGCATTCCTTGTCATCGTTGGATTAATGGCCGTGACATCGCTTATAGTCGCGACTTGTGTTGGCTCAAGAGCCTCAAGAGCTGATGTCACCATGGTTTCCTTCGTCGCTGATATCATTGTCTTCTTCTCTTCTTCCTGGGCTTCCTCGAGTCACGACTCCGCTCCGAATCGACTTATCTTCTTTGTTGTGCTGCACGTTGCAACTTCAGTTTCAGTTGCAACTACATTTTATGCCTCAGACGACTTCAGTCGCGGATTCTCTTCTTCCGGTCGACCTCAGGTGGTCTTCTACCTTCACTAGTTTCAAATTTAAGTCGTGGACCCAAGGTGACGAATTTCTACGCTCATTTCTCTTCTTCTGGTCGCAACCTCAATTCTTTGTTGCAACCAATTTCCTCCTTCCAATCTCTATTCCAGGTCGCGACCTCATGGTGATGTCGTAACCTCATGTTGCTCTTTTTCTGGTTGCATGTAATCCCAATTGCTCAAAAAGTAGCGTACTGGATTTCTTCGCTTTAGTTCTTTCTTCAAAGCTCACTGAATGAGTGGTCGCGACATCAAGCCAGGGTCTTGATTAATAAATGGTCGCACTTCAGCTTTGGCAAGGACTTCCTTGGCTCACTTCAGGTTGCGACCTCCTTTGTTCTTCTTCAACTCAATTTGATTTGCAACTTCAATCTCCCGTTGAACCGCAGCTCCTGCCATGTCACGACCTCAAACCCAAGACGCCGTGACCTCAAATGGAGTCCTCCATTTAAAACCAGTTGCAACTCGCTTTCTCAGAAAGAATCTCTGTGGCTTCATTGATCGGATCCACGCCGCAACATCGATTGACGCCGCGACTCGGCTCTATTCAATCGCTGCCATGCATCGAGATTCTACTTTGAATATTTTCTTTAGTCGCAACCACACTTCCTTTGTCGCAACCTCTTTCACTTGTTTCTTTGGTAATTTTGGTCGCAGGCTTAAATTCAAGTCACGACGCTTGAATGGGGCGTTTCTCTATTTCTTCCCTGGCATGGTCCCGCCGACGTCAGAACTCCTGGAATTAACTCAACAAATACTTTTCGTCACACCGACTCTAGTCATAATTTCCATTTCTACTTATAGGTCAAGTATTTTCTTGCTTTACTTCGGGATTTTGGTCAATAGATATTATTTTGCAAAATTAAATATGAGTAAAATGTCTACATTTCTGCATATGAATCAACAATTATCTTGTAATATGCTCAGAAAAATGGATTAAAAATCAGATGAGTTTTTGGACTCATCAAATTTCTCGAAACTTAAAATTTTGTCATTCTCAAGCAAAGAAAGAAAGAATTGCTTGTCTTCAAACAAAATAAGCTTAAATTTTTAAGGACATTTTCCCGATTCAAACCACTCTTCCTATTCCACCTTCTCTAACTTGAAATAGGAGATAAAGATCATTTTAAATCTCATTCGATTCAAGAAAAGGAATGGTCTTCTACTTTGTCAAGAAATTCTTGATGAAATAATGTATTTAAAATGTACTTATTCAATAAGTCTTGTTCTGTGTGTGTGCAGGTCTTCAATCCTTTTCATCTTCATGTTGAAATTAGTTAATCTTCTCTGAGTCCTCGACCGGTTGGTCAAAGTCCCATAGGCTTGTTTTTCATATCGATTCCACTAATGTAGGTAAATTCAACCTTTCAAGATCAATGAGGTATTTCAGTGATCACAATAGCTCGGGCTTAGTAATCAGATAATGGAAAATTAAGCTGTAAATCACCAAGTTTCCACCTTTTTTTTTCAGACTTATCGCTTCTTCATCTTTCACCCTTTTCTCTTCAGACTTGTTGATTCTCCTCAATCTTGGCCTGATTCATCTTTTTTAATTCTTTTTATGGAATTTTGATTTCCACTTTGCATTTTATTCAAAGCCTCTTTGTTCTGTAACTCTTTTGCTTCTCGTTTTCTAAGGTTCGAATAGTGCAATGTTTTATCTTCTTGAAGCTTTCTATCACCCTTAGAGAACTTTGGCCTAGCAACTCCCATACCAGTTGGCATTAGGGTACCAGGTGTTAAAACACCCCTACGCCACTCTGTTCAAAGGAAATAGGCCACAAGACAAAACTATTCTTTTCATTAATTTCTCGCTTCTTTACTTCTTCCTCCTACCTTGTAATATTTGGAAATACTTTTCCTCTATACTTGTTTCTTTTCCTTTACAATATATCTTTATGTAATCGGAAAACTGCATAATTAGCTCTTTGTCATAAGATTTATCAAGTAAGGAAGGGAATTCAGTTCGGGCTATTGCTTATTGAATAAATAAGGCTTGTTTGGCTCAATCTATAAATCTGCAGGGTATGCTTTTAAAGATATATCGAGGGTAGCCTTAGAAAAGCTCAACCGCTGAAGGATGGCCTCTATCACTATTGGCTATTTTTTTACCTAAGATTTGACTCCTCAATCAATAATCTAACAAGTTCTAGGACCATGGACTCTTAATCACATGAAATCTCCCTAAGATGTTCCTAATTCCTCTCAAAGCTTCATGAGTTTTGTTGACCAAGTGTATTATTTCTTCAAGACTTGTACTTATTCACTGTTTATTTACACTATTTCAACCAAGTTATTTGTTCCTTCAGCAATATTCATTTTTCCAATTTTTGCAATCTAAACTGAATTTAAACATTCAGGCTGCAACTCCTAATTTCAGTTTATTAGCATGTGCTCTTATTTTTCCTACAACAGATTTGTCATTTTTCAGGCAAGGTTTTCATATTTGGCATGCTAACAGTAAATGACACAAACACAAAATTTAGTATATCAATTTGTGAACTCAAAAACAATCAATTTGTTAATCAACAGGAATTTTATTCAAATATAAAAACATTTCAATATTGTACAATCTGATTTTCTTTATCTAATATAGAAATTACAAATAGGACTGTATCTAATCCAGAGGAAACTCTATATTTCTTGATCTAAAACCCTATGTCATTCTCCCATAGTCGTAGCTCCCTACTTCTTTACTTCCGGCCCCAAGTCTCGACTCGTCTAAGGAAGGGTTGTTAACAAGGTTGTTCAACAAATCAGTCCTTCCCTTTAAACTCGTTGAGTTCCCTCGATGATGGGGGCCATACAACCTTTCCATCATCCATTCTCATGATTATGTAGCTGCCAGTATGGAATCATGAACAGAATGGTTTGTTTTCTCGACTCCATTAATTCATACGCCCGTATTCGCAGAACCTTGGAACTCTTCTTTCTCTCATTTTCTTTCCTTCATCTTCTTTTGTTTACTCTTTCGCTCTTCCCATCATTTTATAGTGATCTTGCTTTCTTGAAACGACAGTTTTTAATTTCTTCAGATATTTCCAATGAATGAATTGGAATGCATTTTCTGATTCTGGGCCCCGCTATTTCCATGTGGAAGTTCGGGAAAATTTTGGGAGGAATTTCGATCGCCTCTCCGAGAATTATCAATTCTTTGGAATTATTCTTTCAAACTAAGCAAACTAAACCGATTTCTTTTAATTATGCATTGGTTTCTGTCCTTGTGATAATACGCTTTTTATTTCATGGATGCAGAATTGGAAAGGTTGGGATGAATTGAAAATGACTTGAAATTTGAATGGAAGTTGGGCTCAATGCCATGATTGCCATACGGGGAGTCGCGACAATAAATTTTGAGCCTCTTAATTAATGATTTGCAAATAATTTTATTTTTAATGTTGGAACGCCCAAAATGAAAGGTTTAAAAAAATACTCGCTTTATCGAAGCCTGGGACAATTCCGTCGCAATCCTAAAGATTTTGTCATGACTCAAATGTGGTCACGACAAGAAACTTGATGTCACGACTTGCTCTTTTCTTTCCTTAGTTATTTTAGTCGTGACCTCGATTTCACTGTTTCGACTTTCTTTTCTACTTTATTGTTTCCACTTCCAACATTCTTGGTTGCAACTCTTGGATTGTTGTTGCGACCAGAAAAATTTTCAGGTCTTCCCTGAACAATTAATTTCGCAGCAATTTCAATTTATTCAAATCCAATTAAAGCAAATATAATTCAATTTGTCCTCATCATTCAATTATTCAAGAAATCCATTCACTATGCATCAGATTCAAGATTTAAACACAAAAATAAACTAAAATTCCCCCAAACTTTCACTCATGCCATATTAGAGACAAAATTTAAATAAATTAAAGAAAATTATATCGCCCCTTCCTTTTCAGATATTGAAGTTTGATCAGAGATGTTCCCCTTGAAGCATTTTATTGTCCTCGCAAAAACTAAAAAGAAAAAATATTTACCTACTCTTAAATCAACAATAATGAATAAAATTACACAAAGCTATTAGAAATTTAAATAATAAAAAATAAAATATAACAGAAAAACTTAAACAAACTCGATGTGATTACCTCACAAAGCTACTCAATTTTAGTCTTTAGCCGGATTTGCCGCTACTCATATTTCTCTTCAAATTTTCTCATTCAGAACTAAGAGTCATTCTTCCATTTGCATTCTCCCATGGTAGTGCTTTAATCTCTGACCATTAACCTTGAATTCCTCATGATTGCTGGTTCTAAGTGTCACTGCCCTAAAATTTGTACTTGATACTACTATATATGGTCCACTCCATTTGGATTTAAGCTTCCCTGGAAAGAGTCTTAGTCTGGAGTTGAATAACAGGACCTAATCTCCTGCCTTGAATTACCTCCTCAAAATTTTCTGATGATGCCATTTTTTTGTTTTATCTTTGTAGATTCGGTACTATCACAGCTTCCATTCTCAACTCTTCCAATTCATTTAAATTGAGTAGTCTCTCTTCTTAGCAAATTTCTTGAAATCAAATTTAGCTTCTCGATGGCCCACATAGCTTTATATTCTAGCCAAGAGGTAGGTGGCAAGGTTTTCAAATACAAGCCTCGTATGGGGCCATTCCATTAGGAGTTTAAAAGCATTCCTGTATGCCCAAAGTGTATCATCAAGCTTCGTAGACCAATTCACTTGCGCCTGAGCTATGCCTTTTCAAGAATTTTCTTAATCTCCCCGCTGAAATTTCAGTCATCCCATTTGTTCGAGGATGATAAGCCAAGCCTCATAATGTGTTTGATACTTTCATATCTCGCCTCATGAGTTTTTCAAACACTTTATTTGCAAAGTGGCTTCCTCTCTATCATCATTATAATTCGTGTCAGCAAATCGGGAATATTTCTTTGCAAAATCCCACAACCGTGTTAGCATCATTTTCGGGACAAGTCAGCCGCTTCGACCCATTTTGATACATAACTACGCCTAAGAGTATGTATATATTTCCATATGAAGCTGAAAAGGTCCCATAAAATCCATTCCTCTATACATCAAATAATTGCACCACTGTGGATACCTTGTAGGAATTTCATGTCTCTCGCCGATATTTCCCATTCTCGCATCGATCACATACTTCACCCATTCAAAATAGTCCTTAAAAATAGTAGGCCAATAAAATCCTGACTGTAGAATTTTGTGGGCTGTTTTGTCTCCTGAAAAATGTCCTCCATATTGTGATGCATGACATTCTTGTAAAATCTTGCTTTGCTCACCTTCTGGTACACATCTTCTTATGATCAGATCATCTTTTAAATAAGAAATGGTCATCCTGCATCGAAAATTCGTTGTTAGTCCTTAGCTTTTTCTCATCGTAGTCACTCGTGGCAATATTCCACAAGCTAAGAAGTTCACAATATCAAGATACCAAGGTGATTGAGGACACTGAATAATCGCTTCATCCGGAAAGTTTTCTTCGCTATTTCTTTCTTCTTCTTGTACACCGGTTTCTCCACTCGACAAGTGATCAGCTATCACATTGTCACAATCCTTTTGTCTTTTTATTTCTAAATCAAATTCCCGTAATAACAATACCCACTCCGATCAATCTTGATTTGCTTCTTTCTTTGTCATTAGATATTTAATTGCCGTGATGATCAAGCAGGCATAAATACTGGACCCCAAAATGTATGGCCTAAAATTTTCACATTCAAATACTATTGTCAAGATCTCATTTTTAGTAGTGGTACCTTTCCCAGCTTCATCAAGGTTTTGCTGGCATAGTATATGGCCTTGAATACTTTTTCAACTTTCTGTCCCAATACACTCTATCAAGTAAAATCACTAGCATCACATGATTTCCCAAATTCTCTGTCTAACTGGGCTTTGCCATGATGGGAGCTTCCAACTAGTCCGGATTCGATTTCTTCAAAAGAATTATGGCAAGATTCATCAAAATCAACTTAGTATCTTTTCCAAAGAATCGCATAAATGGGTCCCGCAATTTTCAAGAAATCTCTCGATAAATCTTCGTAAACTTTCAAAGATGTCCTAAGAAACTTCTAATTCCTCGACTGCAGAGGTGGTACTCGATTTCTTATAATCGGAACTTTTGCTCGGGTCTACTCTCTAGCCCCGCCGCAGAGATCATGTGCCCTAAGACAATTCCTTCAGAATCCATAAATGACATTTTTCCTCCCAATTCGTAGCTAGATTCTCGTCTCGGCACTCTTGAAGTACTCGTCCCCAAGTTATGTGCACTGCTCAAAATCGGATCCATACACTATGAAATCATCTATGAAGATTTTTACAACTTCTTCCTATTAAATCAGAAAATATGTATTATCATGCATCTTAGAAGGTACTGTGAGCATTACACAAACCATATGTCGCCCTTCTTAAAAGCAAAAGTACTAAATGGGCATGTAAAAGTGGTTTTCTCCCTCGTATCATCGTGTGCAATGGCAATCTGGTTATATCCAGAGTAATTCATCAAGAAAACAAAAGTGAGGGTGTCCCGCCAACCTATCCAAGATATGCATCAATGAAATGTGGAAAATGATCCTTCTTGTTGCAAAGGTTTAGCTTTCAGAGTCAATACACACCTCCATCCTCCGTCACAGCTCTCAGAGGAATCCTCGCTCATTCTTTCATTTCGATCACGTTGAATCCACCTTCTTAGAACCACATGTACTAGCTCACCCAAAACTATCCTCGATATAGCATATATAAAACCCGTGATTCAACCATTTAAGAACTCCTTTCTCGACAACTTCCTTTATCACGTGTTCAAATTTTCGAGGCTCACTGCTTCGTGATTATCATTCAAGAATATTTTGTGCATACAAATGTGAGGGATCTGGATACCTTCAAATCCTCAATTGACCAGGCAATAGCTTCTTTGTATTTTCTCATAATTTCCAGCAGTTTCTTTTCTTCAGATTCAGTCAATGCAGCTGATATGATGACTGGTTTTCTCTTTTCTGGTTCTTATAACTCATATTTCAAAATGATCAAGTAATTCTTCACATTATTAACCCTTCGCACTAGTTTCGCTTCGTGAGTTTTCTCGTTTGTGGTCGTATACATCATCTTGATCAAGCCATTTATAATCGAAACTATTTCTTTGTTATACAAATTCAAGGCAACATTTTACAACCAATACCTCAAGATAATTGGTAAAATTCATCTCAATCATTGATAGAATGTTGAAGAGTATAGTCAGAATTCAGCTCAACATTGAGAAGACTATTGTTTTCTACAGCCATACAACTTTCTGCATCTACATGAGGATGTTCCAAAATCCTATTAAGATTAAAGTGCACTGCTTTATTCCCCACCCTTAGTGTTAATTCACCTTTCTGCACATCTATCAAGGCTGCTCCAGTTGCTAAGAAAGGTATCTCTAGCAAAAGAAAGGAACTCTGGTGTCTTCCTCCATCTTCTTCATAATAACAAAACTAATTAGGAAGATGAATTTTCCCACCTTGACAATCACATCTTCAAGAACACCTTCCGTCAGGCTACGACCGTCACCCATTTGCAATGTAATTGCTCGCAGTAAGTTCCCAAACTCACTGCGACCACCGACAGAGGCATCAAATTTATACTAGCACCAGAATCACATAAAGCCTTCTTAAATTCATATTTCCCTATGGAGCAAGGGATGGTGAAACCCGGCCTGGTCCTTCATTACCGAGCTTACCGATAACTCCGCACCGCAGTAGCGCTGTGTTCACTATTCCTTCTCGCCTATTTTCCTTTCTCGTTCGCATCTCCTTCATAAATTTTCATAAGTAGGCATTTGGTTGATTACCTCTCGCATAAATGGGATATTGATTTCTATTTTCTTGAAATGTCCAAGAATCTAGAAAAACTTTTCTCTTCTCTTTCGCTTCAAGCCTCTTTGTGGAAATGGCACTGTAGTGTATAAGCCGGTACTCTCCTTCTTTTTGCTCACTACTTTCTTGTGCTTTCAAATCGTATGCTCTTCTCTCCTTCCTTCAGCTTTTCTTGTTTCCGCCTTGCTCTTCTTTCCTTTCTTTCTTCTCGTTGTTGCCCACTCTTTCCCACTTCTTAACTAAACTCCGCCATGCAAATTTTCAGATTCTTTCTTTGAGTGTCACTTCAGAGAATGTACCCATACCCGATTCCGCATACATGGGCCAAATACTTACTTCAGTCTCCAAGTTTTCAATGAGGCACTCAGATTCTTTCCTCGAAATACTGAGTATCGACTTGAAAAGCTTCTAAGCGTACATTTTCTCTGCCTGGCGGAAGTGTATAAGTCTCTCATTGTCTCCTCTATGAACTTAACATTTGTTCTTCAAATGGTCGAGTCCTCCTATGACCCCGATAGTCATTTTACCTTCACCTCCTCATGTCGCCGAACCTTCGTGGTTGGGTTTCGATATCCTCGTCAGGATTATGTCCATGCCTCGACATTGTAATGCCCTCCACCATATGAGAAATTCTCATGATTCCTCGCACTGGGTCAGAATGTAAGGTGTTAGATTTGGCTTGAAATGGTAGTTTTTGTCTATTCACATACGAAGCCTCCCTCAACCCTATAAGTGTTCCTCTTCTTTGGTATTTCAGATTCTTCTCTTTGTTTTTTCTTTCTTTCCACGCTCCTATTTCATGAGCAAAGGTGCATTTTTCTCTCCTATCATTCATCCCGTGCATGATGGCATCTTAATCCGCTTCTCCACGGGTCATTGCTGGCCTTTACTCACCTCCATGACCCTCTTTCCTCTCGCTTATTACCCCTTTGAAACTCAGATGGAGCTTATATTGCACTTGCCAGTTCTATCGTATCCCTAGCTTCCCTTTTCTAACACTCCTTCTTTTTCTCATAGCTCCACAACATGAAACATCGATAATGCCTTTAGATGTATCATTTAAGGCATGATATGCTATATCCATCTGGGTTTTTAAATCAATTTCATGCATAGGGAGCCTCTTCAACAACCTCTTGAATTCCTCCTGTGCTATATATAGGCCTCCCCTTGTTGGAACACTACATATCTCTCTTCTCCGAGAGGTGAGAGAGACGTGGGGAAAGAACTCGCCAAGCATGCTTCTACCAAATTTCTCTTCCTAAGTATCAACTGAATCATATAGTAATGATTCATACCATGTGGCTGCTATATCTCTTAAAGAAAATGGGAAGAGATGCAGTTTTATAACCTCTGAACTTACACCATTCAACGTCATTGTATTTTCCATCCTAAGAAATCTACCGTGCCTGGGATCTTTTTGTGGCTGAAGTGGAACTCGACATGTTGTCATAATTACTGTTATTAAAGTTGGCTTTAGTTCGAAAATTATTTGCATCCACAAAGAGGTCAGTCTGACTGCGTACACTTTTCCCCGAATGATAGCCCTGTAAAATCCTCCATCAGGTTAGTAATAGAGGCCTTCCGGTTGTGTCGTCCCTCCGCTCCTCTCGTCTGGGTCATGTCTCTCATCCGCTATAGTCAAGGTTTCACTACTCTTTTTTTTTTAGTCTTTTTAAACTTCCGAGTGTTCTTTCCAATTCAATGTCCCCATCGGCTGGCAACAGTCCGAACTCGTTTCCTATGCATTAAAGGATTTCAAATCAAAACACACTCAGATTATTAGGATTAGTCAAACTAAAAATATATTTTCATCATGGCTTATTAAAGATCAGTGGTTGGTATGGCCACTGCTTGTAAAGCTATTTTTGTTATTTTCTTTTATAAAATGTCCAAATTAGCATTTTCCTCTTTTGTTAGAATATTGATCTATTTAAACCTTTCAATCCCCGGCAACGGCGCCATAAAACTTGTTTGCCTTTTTCTATATAGACTTAAAATTGGGTTTAGTCTATGGCACTGCAAGTGCACAGGTCATACAAGTAGTAAAATCTGAATGTAAGTCCAAGTATCATTTCCACAGAGATTGACATGAATTAGAGATCAAGTACCCCAACTACTAAAGTTCTATGCTATTTGGACTAAAAGAATTTGATAATGAAATTCTATCTACTTGATAATAAATCCTAGACTATTAACTAAAACTGGAAATTAACAGAATATGAAATAAACTTCACAAATTAAGAACTAAATACTGGATCTAATCTGTTCCCTGTTAGACACGAAAACTATCAGTAAATTATAATGAAACAGTTAATTCCTGCATGAAAATACATTGCTCTAATGAATTGATGGATCTGATTTGTCTAAGATTTGCCTATATGTTGCAGTTGGATTTCTCCACTTTCACTAGTTAGAAACTTCTTGTTTCTCTCGAAATCAAGTTCTACTCAGCTTACTAGATTTCGCCTTTTCTTAAGATTCGGGGTATTTTCTCTTTCTCACTACTTCACACCCATTTCGATGACTACGCATCTTTTCTTCCTTCTCGTGGATTTTAGTAAAAGTTCTACAACTTAACCGGTGGCTCATCCTTCGCATCTACTCCGCCTCACCCTTTCCTCGATTAGATTCGAGCTAACACTCTTGGTGGAACTTCCCTTTATATTAAGGTGAACTCTCTGATTATTTATATTGTTAAATACTCCCCTCTAACTTCAATTATGAGCGAATGGGGGATTTATCAAAATTAACTTTTAGAGCTTAGTAGTTCGTCAATGGTAGTCTAACATACCTAGAAAAGAATGCTCTCAGCTCTCAGGAATCTCCATCTCTGTGTCACGCAGAGGGCATCCTGGAAATTAGAGCAAGATACATTCCTCAAATGGTATCTCGCATCACCATCGGGAACTTACTCCATTCAAAAACAACACTAGCAAGTAAATCACTACCCAAATAACGATCTCTCATATTTTCATGAAAAGATTGTAACTACTTATAATTCAACCAAGATAACTCAGATTCCACCATCGTATCAAGGACCAAATGGAGCACCGATCACGCACAACCACGATAATCGCAATGAAACTGAGAAAAAATGAACTCCAGAAATTTGTCTAGATTTCATAAATTTTCAAGCAGCAATTTTAAGAAAATAACATAAATAAAAATTTATCTCTAATCAAGCTTCGCACGCTAGCGCACGATCCCGAAAAGAAAAAATAAAATAAAAAAATAAAGAAAATTTACTCTAAACTATACTGAGTCTTCTCTTCGCTCCCCTTTTCGGTAATGAAGAAGGTTACTTACCATTCTAACACCGCCTATTTATACCGTCAAAAGAAATTGGCCGAATCCCAAAAAGCTCCGTGTGGAATTCTCAAAAGAAAGTCTTGCATCGGGCCCCATGTCGCACCTAGTTGATGTTGGCGACATATATTTCGTTCGCTCGCTCGGGCCACGACTATTTGTTTCTGCGTACTCGATTCCTTTACCGTCGCTGATCAATGGTCGCGACATCGCTTTGTAGTCGCGACCTTGTCGCCTGCCGTTTCGTTGTCGGCGTCGCGAATTACGGTTTCTCATCGCGACATCGCTGCCTTTCTCTTTCTTTCCGCTTCGAGTCACGGTTTCGCCCAATCGTGGATTCTCTTTGTTGCTACAGACGCCGTGACTTCAGTTTTAAAGCTGCAAACTACATTTCGTCAGAGGTCGATCGTAGTCGCGGACTCTCTTTTTCCGTCGCCACTCAGGTAGTCTTCGCCTTCACTAGTTTCAATTAAGTCGCGACCTCGGCGTGATGTCGCGAATTTTCGATGTTCATTTCTCTTCCTAGTCAGACCTCAATTTCTTTGCCGCAACCAATTTCCTCCTTCCAATTTATTCCGTAGTCGCGACCTCATGGTGTGATGTCGTGAATCTCATGTTGCTCTTTTCTCGGTTGCATGTAATCCCATCATTTCAAAAGTAGCTTTCTTGCGACTGATTTCTTCTCGCTTCGCTTCTTTCTTCGCCTGCGAATTTAAATGAGTGGTCGCGACATCGTTTGTGGTCTTTGATTAATAAATGGTCGCAACTTCAGTTTCTTGGCAAGGAATTCATTTGGCTTCGCTTCAGGTTGCGACCTCCCTTTTTGTTCTTCAACTCTCAATTTGATTGCAACTTTAATCTTCCCGTTGAACCGCAGCCTCGTTCATGTCACGACCACCCGGGGCACGTCGTACCTCAAATGGAGTCCTTCATTTAAAACTAGTTGCACCTCTTTTCTTGCAAAGACTCTCAGGGCTTCATTGATCGATCCACGCCGCGATATCGATTAACGTCGCGACTTCGCTATATTCAATCAAGGTAGCGACATTGTGAGTGGTGTTTGACTCGGAGGATTCTACTTTGAATATTTCCTTTAGTCTCAACCACACTTCCTTTGTCGCAACCTCTTTCACTTGTTTCTTTGGTAATTCTGGTCACAGACTTAAATTCAAGTCACGACTTCGTTTAAATAAGCTTTCTATTTCTTCCTCAAGGATGGTCCCGCCTCGACAGAACTGAATTAATCGAACAAACAAATTTTATCGCGACCGACTTCCGTTTCTTGTGACTTCATTTCTGCTTATAGGTCATATCTTCCTGTTTTTATTGGATTTTAGCTTTCCACAGATATTCTAAAATTAAATTTGAGTAAAATATCTACATTTCCCGCATACGAATCAACAATTATCTCAGAATATGCTCGAAAACGGATTAAAAATCGTATGGAGTTTTTGACTCACTAATTTTCCCACCTTGGTACATTTGTCACATTCTCTACACATAATATTGGCATTCTTGAAGTAGGCCAATAAAACTAGATCGTAGTGACCTTCCCCCGCGCTTTCTCGTTAGTTAAAATGGCCTCCACATGCATTCTCACTAAAGGTCGAGTATCCCTTTGTTCGCTTAAGCACACATCTTTTGATTATCTAATCAGCACAATATTTGTATAAGAAGGGTTCTTCCCAATAATAGGAGTTAATTTTTACAAAGAAAAACTTCCGCCTGCGGCCTAATCACCGTAACTCACTAAGGCAAGTAATTTTGCAATGCGGGCATACTAGTGGTGTGTTTTCAACGAATATAGGGAATCTCATGAACCTGGGCTATTGATTGAAGGGCTGTGGAGTGTTGTGTGCTATTGTTAATCTCGATAGATGATCCGCAACAAATATTCTCCACACCCTTTTGTCTCTCGATTCAGAAGAACCTCAAGTAAAGAGAGAACTCCATCTACTAAGCCTAGCCTTTAGCATTCTCAGTTTTGTTGAGCAGTACTCAAAGTCGAAAGCGATATGAATAAGGATTATGTCCGACCCAACCAAATAAGCTCAACGACCCGTATAGACCACGCGCAGCCTCCTTCTCTATGGTAGTGTAACTTCTCTAGGCCTTGTTCAATGTCTTGCTTGCATAGTAGACTACATAAGGATTTCCTCCTTCCCTTTGCCCGAGAACTGCTCCAATGGCGAGGTCGCTTGCATCACACATCACTTCAAAAGGTAACAGCCAATTGGGGGCCCTCACTATTGGTGCAGTGGTCAAGTAGGCCTTGAGCTCCTCATGGCTCCTCTAGCAGTCTTCATCCCACACAAATTTGGCATCTTTCTCTAATAGCTTATAGAGAGGCTTGGCAATTTTTGAGAAGTCCATGATGAACCTCCTGTAAAAGCCCCGTACGCCCCAAGAATTGCCTCACAAGCAAGGGACTCCCACCCGATCCACTGACCCAAGGCGACTCGCTTTAAATGGAAGGAAAAAATGCAAAAAGAAAATGTGGGGTTGATTTTCGAGTTTGGAAAATCCGTCCCAAAGGAGGAACGGCTTTACTTGGAGTCGCCACTTACTTTTATTTTTACTTTTAAATGGGGAAACCAAGTAAGAACAAAAACCCTAATGACTCAAAGATGGAAAAAACGATCCGCGAAAAACTAGATTTCTAGGTTCTGGGATCGGGATTATTTATCTGAAGGTACCCTTGCCATGAGGTAGCGCCCCTAGTCTTAATCCCTATTCTCTAATAGTGAATTGGGTATGTAGGAGCATATGGGTCACAAATCAGACAGTCTCAGTTAAACATACAACTTAGATCGCATCAACCCACCGTATCTAGCATGCTTAAAAACTCAACTAAATGGCAAATGGCGCAGACTGTAACCCCGCCACGCGCACATCAAAGGTTAGCCAACAAACATAGCAAGCATGCATGACACCCAAACACAAAGCATCCATGTGAAATTCATTACCCAACATTAAAGCACATATCTGTGGTTCCTAGCCAAGCACTGCTTAAGAGGTCAGTCAAAAAGCTCAAATGCATCACAAATGTCAAAATCCAAACACCATGTACGCATATGAAAACAAATACCAATGCCTAAGCATGTACCCGAGGTCCCTAGCCATGCATAGCGTGAATAGGTAGGGCAAATAATTACATCATACATCATGCATTTAAAACCAAATATCGGATCCCATACCAAAAGAAAGGAAGCAGCCGGAAGGAGGCAAGTGGTTTGGTTTACTTTAACACACATTCCCTTTAAAATCCACAAATCAAACCATGTCTACAAATCCCAATAGTTCACTACCCACTTTGTTCAAACCAAATCAACCTTTCACCCCAGTCTCGCCTACGTGCTCTTAGGGCAACTAAGAGCACACCATAATATATTCGAGACCCGAACATGCTTAAATGGGGCCGCCCATGAGTCGTCTCCGCACAACCCGGGTTGGAACCTAGCTTCAACAAGTCAAAATGATTGAGAAAATTCTGAAACTTTTTCTGCAAAATCTCCTCGCTGCACTCAGGAATCTAATAAAATAAACTGAGTGCAATTCCACTGAATGATCAAGAACCAATACAAACAAAGCAAAGTACCTAAATCATTGCTCGAAAACCTAACCCAATGAATCGGGCTGGTTTGGTTTTACCAATCAAATCCGTATAATTGAGAAAAGATTTCAAAATTCAGAACCTTCCCTTAGAAAGTCAGAATCCAAAGATAAACTGAGTACACCCGACCAATGACCAAGAAACCAACACAACGAACAAACTAATCTTAACTACCATTCCGAAGAACTGACCAATGAATCTACTTAATCCGGTTTCTCAACCGCTAAGATGATTAGAGGCTCTAAAAAATTTTCTTGTGACCATTCCTCAAAATTCATAAATCCAAAAACAAAAACCAAGTAGAAAACCAACTCAATGATCGAGAACTCGGCCACAAACGGCGCCAAAGACCCGAACCGCTTCGCAAAGAACCGATTCATGAACCGCTAATCTGGTTTATCAACCAGTTCAGCCGGTTGAGATAGGCTCAAAATTTTTCAAAACCTTCCTAAAGGAGTTAGGAATCTAAAATGAACGGTGATTGATTCCTCAGCTCCTGGATGAGTGAGAACCAACCAAAACAACAAAACTACACAAACTACCTATGTAAATCGTTGAACCGGCCACGTATGAGCGTGAAAACCCGTCAAAATGGTTGAGGAGAACTTCAAATTTGATCAGAACGTATCTTAAAGAATAGAGTGGAGAAAGGGTCCATTTCTTTATCTCCTCACATAAGACGCCAACGTAAACCAAGCTTATACATCCCTTAAAAAATCCAAGAATCTGCAACTGAGCCCTAAGGTGCCCCTCCAAAAGGTTTTTCTTTGATTTGATCTCTATGTCTTTTTATGCTAATTCCACCTCCAGCAATCAAAGCCTCTCTGCTTTTTTTCTTTTCTCCTTCAAGCTTCGGGAAAGAGCCCTGCACCGCCCCAAATCGCCCCATTCACCCTCCCTCATTTCCCATGCAAGCCGACCTTAAGATTTCAATTGGGCTTCACCACCAAGTATCCACATGGATTCACAGGCTGCATGTAACTTAATCCATGGCCCAAAATGGACCCACAATACTGCCCATGGTCGAGCTTTGAGCTTATGGGCCCGACCCATGTACGACGGCCCAAAAACACAAAAATGTAAATACCACACAAGTTAGTCCGACTAACCCATTGAACTAGCCGCTAACCAGTCCATCCGTTGGGCTGAGGAAAATTATGAAACTTTGATAGAATGTTACCTGGAAGAATAAGAAGATCAACAAAAAACGGCACCATTCCAAGTCCCGATGAGGGAGATAT
Source organism: Tetrastigma voinierianum (assembly GCA_016808115.1). Lineage (NCBI taxonomy): Eukaryota > Viridiplantae > Streptophyta > Magnoliopsida > Vitales > Vitaceae > Tetrastigma > Tetrastigma voinierianum. The sequence goes on from JAEQBH010001653.1 coordinate 892,252, forward strand.
GATCAAACAAGGAGGAGTAATTTACCAAAATCACTCAAAAAACAAGGTCAGGAGTACGACGCTCGATGAACAAGTCAAACCGATTAGTCAAACGGTTGACAAAAATTATGAAATTTTATCAAATACCCCTGGCAAATAAGGAATCCAACAAACAAAATGCTGAACAATTCCGAAGTTCCTGACAAGGGAGATATGATCGAAACAGGCTCAAGTGTTCGAATTTGACATACTCCATAAACTCCGATTGAGCTGAACCCTTGGGGGGGCGCCACTTGCTTCCTATGGTACGATGCCAATAACTGACACTCTGATGACACTCCGAAGTGAAATACATACACACTCAATGGAGCATATACGAGCCCACCCGAGGCTCGGAGAAAGACTGTGCCTAAAAGGGCCTAAATGGTGCTGAGATGAGAACAATGGGTGAGTAATGTCACCCAGGATAATGCAAGCGCTTAGGGACAAAATCGAGGGTCTACAACATGCCCCTTCAAGAGTGAATGAACGAGTGAATCGTGGGAGCGAAGTGCAAGAGATGCAAAAGTGAAATGAACTCTAGTGAAGAACCTAGATGACCAACAATTTTGCCCCTTACCTAGTATCAAGGATAATCTAACGTAGTCACCCGATCAAGGACTTTAAAGAAAACAAGTCACGATGCCCGGGCGATAAGTGATCCGACATAATGCCTAAAAGATAATGACATCCGAGGCTATGCGTAGAAGATGATGCCGGCAAACTCCTGAGAAAGGTCCGGGCAAGCACCGAAAAATGTTGGATCCGGGTGAGTAACCAAAAAAAAAAAAAAAAAAAAAAAGGTGGAATCTCAATGAAGCCGTCGGCGGAATCGGGCGAGTACCAGAACGTGGATCCGCATCGAAGGTAACATCCCGTGAGTACCTGAAAAGGTAGATCCAAAGAGTAATCGGAAATGTGGATCCGAAGCAGTACTAGAAATGGATCCCGCGAGTACCAGAAGGTAAGATCCGGTGAGTACCGAAAAGGTGGATCCAAGGCAATCGGAAATGCGGGATCCGTACCGTAAAATGTAGAACCGGCGGTACCGAAAAATGTGAGATCCGGGCGAGTACTGGGAAATGATCCGGGCGGGGTACCAGAAATGTGGGATCCGCAAGTACCGTAAAAGGCAGATCCAAAAAGTAAGACCGAAATGTGGATCCGCAAGTACCGTAGGAAATCCTAAGTAGCACCAAAATGTGAGATCCGCAGTATCTGAGAAGGTAACCGCGAGCATCGAAACGTGATCCGGGCGAGTACTGCAAATGTGGATCCGCGTACCAGAAATGGATCCGCGCACCCGTAAAGGTAGGAACCGGCGAGTACCAAAATGTGAGATCCTGGCAGTACTGTAAATGGATCTCGGGCGAAAATCGAAATGCTGGATCCGGCGAGTACCAAAAAGGTAGGATCCGTGCAAGTAATCGAAAAATGTGGATCTCGCGAGTACCAAAGGTAGAAATCCGGCGAGCAATCGAAAAACATGAGATCCGGGCGAGTACCGTAAATGTGGATCCGGCGTACCGCACTGGATCCGGGCAAGTACCAAAGGCAAGGATCCGTGCAAGTAATCGAAATGTGAGGACCGGGCGAGTACCAAAGGCAGGATCCGTGCAAGTACCTGGAAATGTGGGATTCGGGGCGAGTACCAAAAAGGTAGAACCGCGAATCTAAGAGTGGTAGGAATCCGTGGAGATGCTAGGGAGAACTCGAAACAAGCTAAACGGCAAACAACCCCGTGAAAGTGGTAAGCCCTAGTATGACATCCAACAAACAACAACACCCGACAAGCCGGGAACTAAACATAATCATGACAAAAGCAAGTGGGGATGCCCCCAATATGACAATAGAAAATGCCACAAATGATAAGCGAGAAACCAAGAACTTCATAACAAGATGGAAATAAAGGGTATACCAGACAACCCGCACAAATGTGACCAAGGGTGAAAGAAAAGGGTTATGCCCCCAGTCTAGGGTATCAATGCCATGTCAAAATCCCATAACTACACATGTGGTCAAAGCTAGAGAGCTGAAAATATCACAATCATTCATTCATGAAAAATCATCCATTCACTCCATAAACTACATAGTGGTATGCCCTGAAGGTGCACATCCTGATGCAAGTGTCTCGATGAAAAAAAAAAACTCCAAATAAATTTCGAAGAACCAATCGTCCAACAAGCCTAACAAGACAACATATGGGGTGTGCGCCAAAGGTGCACCCCATTGAGTTGACGAATATGAGCCGATCTTAATTCTAGCTGGCCTTTTAGAAGCACTCACGTATGAAGAAACCCACCGTATGTGGAGCACACCAAACTTTGATGTAACATCTCTAAAGAAATGGCTGCTGCATATGCGTACGAGCCAATGCCATGAAAGGATAGGGGTATGCCCCAGTGTGAACGTGTCAAAGCATTAAGCTAATGGCTATATATGGTCCCGACTGTGACGGCTCCGCACCTGATCATGGACCTGATGCAAATTGAATGGAGAAGTACATGTGACCTCGATACTTCCCAAGAACGTAGACTACCGACATCCCGCACTAATCGCAGGACAAACTCACTCCATGTAAAATGCTTCGAAGCAAACACGAGATCTCATGGTCTCAGGGTGGTCTTACGACTCGGACCGTAATGTAGGCCAGGGGTGAAAGGTGAATGACATGATGGGAAACAAAGGCCCAAATACCTAATAAATACTGCCAAACCCTTGTACGCGCAATGTCAAATATTAAAGGATCATGTGAGCAAGGTGACTCAACCAACATCCGAATGAACAATGTGAAATGACAAGTGAAGTGCACCAAAGGACACACGCTAAGAAGTGAGACGATGATCAATAAGAGTAAGAAGACCGAAGTGATATGAAAATGTGATGTGAATGGATAAAGCGTAAAAAAGGAAGAAACAAGTCGGGATATAAATGTGGTAATGTGTGACAACGACGAACAACTTCGTCTCTAAGAACGCCAAGTCAAAGCAAGTCACTATAAGATGCCAGAGTGGTAATGCAGTAATGATCTGTGGACCTAAGGCGGCTAACCCAAACCTCATACCCAATGTGTTACCCAAATCCATGGAGAAAGATCGCACAATGCTTTCACTCAATCCTCAGAGGAATAATAAATCTCTCAAACCTAAATGAGTAACGAATATCAAACAAACACACTTTTTTTTTTTTTTTTTTTTTTGTTTTTTTTTTCTTTTTTTTTTTTGTTTTTGTTTTTTTTTTTCTTTTTTTTGTTTTTGTTTTTTGTTTTTTTTTTGCGTCGAACCTTCAAAGTAGGTCAAATGCCATACTAACACAAGCCAACCGAAAGAACCTCAAACCTCTAAGCCCAAATGGTCCCCTCAACCTAAGAATCCCTTGATCAAAACCCCACAGCGAATGAAGGGTGTGACAAACCCGACTAGCAGCCTCTAGACGAGCATGTCATCATCATACAAAAGGAGATAAAAGTGAAACAAATAGAGATGATAGAAACTAGACTCAAAGAGATGCAGGCTGAAGATGCAAAATGGAGTAAGAGTTAAACAAGTAATGATGCGAGAAAGAACAAACAAGAATGTCACAATGCCTATAATGCTCAGATATCCAAATAATAATGAAAAGCGCCCAGGTAAAGCCTCCCCAACCCAGTCGAAAAGTATGCAAGGTCGAATGAAAGAATAAAGTCATAATAAACCGCGTGATACCAAAGGGCTAGCAATGTGATATGTCAATGATAAAGGTAATAAAGGGAATATGTATTACTCAAAGTATGGCCACCATCCCTCTTAACCATGATCTCAAGCTGTGAAACCTCTCTCTGTACCGATCCACATTGACTCCGGGGTTTCTATGAACTCGGGACATTTCCGTCTGTCCTGGTCAACCAGCCGGCCTCCTCTCAGTCGATCCTGATGACATGCGCCCGCTCCCACCTGTCTAAACTTTCTCTAGGATCGCTGATCAATCCCCTGAGGACCTTCAAGACTAGGTCGCCTTTTTGAAACTTCCTGGGCTTGACCCTTTTTCTAAATGCATGGGTCATTTTCCTCTGATAGGCCTGAACATGATCTGCTGCCCTCAATCTCCTCTCATCCAAAAGGCTGAGCTGACTACACGGACCGAGCCCACCTGGCCCCATATATCCCATGCCTAATGCTACTCTAAGGACCCCATCTCAATTTCAATTGTGTGCAAGACCGCCGCTCCATGCCATATGCGTACCAAAGAATAAGGTGTGACTCCAAAAGATAGCTACCGAAAAGATGTACGATAAGCCCACAATGCGAAAGGGAGCTCGACCAACTGGAAGTCTCAATCCATCTTCCTCAAAATCCTCTCGATATTCTTATTCGCGCCCCAACCCGCCCATTAGTCCTGGTGGTCTATATGCGCATGGGACTACGATGCCAATACCATACTAAACCACGTATCCACTTCGGCTCCCGAAACGGGCTCCATCCGAGATCAACTCACGAGGACCCCATATCGACAGATAATGTGCGAGTCCGATGAATTCGCCACCGTCACCGCCAATCCGCCAAAGATAAGAAGTAGCTTCCACCCACTTAGCGAAATAACTCAATAGCCACCAGATGTACTCATGCCCACTAGAAGATTTGGGTGAGATCTTCCCAATAATATCAATACCCCATACTGAAAACGGCCAAGGGGATGTAAGTGCATGCAACTCAGAAGGTGGCACGTGTATCTGACACTCCGGACAACTCTGTACAAACTGGCAACAATCTTTCTCCATAGTCAACCAAAAGTAACCAGTCCTCATAATCTTACGCGCTAGCATGTGGCCTCCCATGTGTGGGCCACGTATCTTGCATGAACCTCTCCTTAATACTTGATTTGCGTGAGGCGCGGTCCGTACATAATAATAACAAAGCATCGTGATCTCCTATAAAGGGCATCCCCACAAATAACAAACTGTGGTCAACTTTCAATGCTCTCATATCCTCGGATGTATTGCCTCGATAATCGCCATGACAGAAATTGATAACATCATGACGCCATGGTAGCTCATCCCGATTCTCAATATTCCAATCAAACAAAGAATAAGCGGGTGCTGACCTGGTCCCAATCGCAGGGTCGACAATCACTCCCGCAGAATCTCAACCACGTGGCTAAGGTGGCCAACGTGATCGCCAGAAACCAATCTCTCCCTGTGCAGATGAATATATATCTCAACTCTTCAAATCTAGCAACCAAGAGGTATAAGTAAGCATGATAGTTCTCAGCCTTTCATCACGAGTCCTCCGTACACCCTCGGGTCCTGGTCAGATAACTAAGTTGAACTCTATGGATCTCCAACCCGTCTAATACTCAAGATCCAACATGGTCTCTAGCCCGTAATGCAAGCCCCATACTCAACCATATTATTCACAACCGTGATGACCAAAATACTAATCGAACCGGACCGGAACGTGATCACCCCGTGGTGATATCAATAAGATACCAATACCAAACCCTCGACTGATCGGGCGGCACCATCAAGTACAACCGCCATCCCGTGAATAGCCGGGTCATTGAAACAAATTGCTCATCGCGGGAAATCATAGTCAATCGGTCCTGGCCATCTGACACCGGCAAAGAAGCCAAATGATCTCGCAACATGCTTCCCTTTACCGATCCGTGGTCATATATCAATATCAAACCCTGGCTAATAGAACTAACCATCTCATGAGCCTACCAAATGTAATGTGCTCCGTCGAACAAATATCCCAATGGATCTAATCGAGAGACTAACAAAGATGGGAACACTGGGTCACATAAAGGCCTAAGTCTCCCGTGTAACCCAAAGCAACGCTAAACAGAGGTGCTCAATCATAATGTATTTACACTCATATTCCAGCATCCTCTTACTCAGATAATAAATGGCTCGCTCCTTTCCTGAATCATCGAGCTGAGCTAACATGCATCCCAAAGCTATGTCCGACACGATAAAGATGGCAGGCCGCCTGGGCAGTAGAGGCACTAAAACTGGGGGAGAAAGTAAACACTCCTTAATCTTCTCAAAAGCACACTGGCAATCATCATTCCAAACTGTAGGTTGGTTCTTCCTCAGAAGATGAAAGATAGGCTCGCATATGTCTGTTAGTCTAGCAATGAAACGACTGATGTATCAGAACGCCTAAAGCCTCGATCTCTTTCTCGCCCTGAGTCGGGCATGTCAAGTATAAATTTCGATCTTCGATCAACTCTATACCGCGCCTCACTAACAATGCGAATCTTAAACAATTTTCCGTGGTTACCCCAAAAGTGCACTCTTGGATTCAATTCAATCCGAATCGGTCCATCCTCCCCAAAGAATCTCTCGTAAGGTCGCTAAGGATCCGTCGCCTGACTTCACTATCATGTCATCCACGATACCTCAACATCTCTATGCATCATGTCATGGAATAAAGTAGCAATGATAGTGGCCCCCTCGTGATTTTTAACCCAAATGGTACGACCCGACAAGAATAGGTACCCCACTGTGATGAAAGAAGTCTTTTCCATATCTTCCTGAGCCATTAAAATCTGATTATACCTTAAAACCCATCCATGAAGGACAACATAGGTGCCCTCGTTATTGTCACTAACTAACATATCAATGTGTGGTGGGAAAATCATCCTTATCGGGCCTTATTCAAATCTCGAAAGTCAACACAACCCCTAACCTTGCCATCCTTTTTGGAACAGTGGATCTACATTAGCCAACCACCAGGATACCTAACTACCGATGTGAAGCCAACACTAAGTTGTTTTCAATCTCCTCTTAACCCGCAACCCATCGAGGATGTAGTCTCCTCAATTTCGCTTTAACCTGGCCTAGTACGTGGTGGCGAGAATGGGCAGGTGCTGGTATAGTGGGGCGGGCCTGGCATGTCCTCATAAGACCATGCAAATACATCCAAGTATGACCTGAGTAGGTCAATCAATCTACTTCTCTCATCATGAGATAGGGAAGAATGGAGTCCTAATCTCCACAGGTGTCACAGTACACAAAATCTATCAACTCGTGGCTGCAGAGAAATGGGTGTAACTTTCCTGTCCTCTATATCGGAATTAGATCCTGACTTACCACCCAGTGGGTCATCTGTGTCTCCCACATCATCAACATCGTATACATGTGCTGCGAGAGCTGGTGGTGCAATCAAAGGAAAATGCTGTGACACAAGCGAATACTCGAAAATACTCATGTCATTATTACCATCAGAAATGTCATCAACGCGGGTGACAAACCCGGACATAGTGTCAAAAGAAAGAGGTGGGTCCACAGAGTCGGACGCTCCCTCAACAGAAACGGTATCATGAGTAATATCAGTAGCAACAAGCCCATCATCATCAAACTCAAGCATATAAATTCCAAACACATCGAAAGAGAATCGAGGCCGGGTGGAAACATCGAATACGGCCGGTCAGATCATGTCCATTCTTGTCGGTCTAAGCGTCATAAAGTGTCACAGCATCAGAATCAATCATAGAAATTCCAAACATGTCAAAAGCAAAATGGGGCCCTCGCGGGCACTGTATCAAAACGACCGATCATAGATCATGTCCATCTCGTCCATGTAAGTATCAGGAAGAGTCGCTCCATCAGTTTCATCCCCCAAATCCATAGGTAGATCATAGTCAGGGATCTCCTCAGGAAAGCACATGGAAAAAACACTGGCTCTATCCGGTGATGGGGGTGCAACTGTCACAACCTCGAGTGGCTTGGTGGTCTCAGAATTCAAACAAATCTGTCCTAGGGCATGTTGAATGCCCTGAATCTCAGCCATCTTTGAAACATGGTCAACTCCCTCTGTGCGGGGTACATACTCTGATTCTTTGATAAAATAGTCAGCCAACTGAAAAGTGTACGGGCGAAGGGGATAATCGAATGGAATGCCAGACATGCGAGCTCTCACTCTCTCTCTACGCAGTCGGGCCATGTGTCGTGCATCATCTGCCGTTGGGATGTAACCCAAACCATAAGATATGTCATGATCAACTGTAATAGTAAACTCGCGTGGCCCCTGCTGGCGGCGACCCAATCCCAAACCAGGCATATAAGACATGCCTCGTCATATTAAGCACCAAAGTGCTGCTGTGCTGATCAAAAGACATAGGTACCATGTCTCTATCGTCATCCTCTAAACTGACAACCTGGACTTCATCAAAAACAAACCCGGTCAAGTGCAAATCGTTCTCACTGTGGCTTATCTGTAGCACTGGCTCAGAGGAAGTAGTAACATCTGTGTCAGACTGTATTGTGATAATGCGCCCCTCGTGTATGAACTTCACCTTCTGATGAAGCGAAGATGGTATAGCACCCGCCTCATGAATCCAAGGGCGACCCAAAAGCAGGTTAAAGGATGATGAGATATCAAAACACGAAAGAGTATGGAGTATCCTAACTGGACCCGATCATGACATGTGTAGTGAGTACCCGTAAGCGTCTCTGAGTCCGTCATAAGCTGCGATCGTCTGTATGGATGGCCTGAATCGGACGGTGAAAATCCCAAAGCAATGGCGGTAACCGGTGGACAAAGCGTTAAAGCGAACGTTGTCCAACGGGGCCAGCGACACCTATTTGAACAAGCAGCATGATGAACAAAGAGGCGAACATGGTGCAGTCCCTCCGGTGGTAAATCATCATCGAAAACCTTATGCATGTAGCCACTATCCCATTTGTCGGAGAAAGTGGATCAGCCCCGGGGTGGTAGCGATATCAACTCTGTCGGTAGGAGCTCGTCGTCGTCTATGTCTTTGGATGAGGCCAATAAACCAGTAAATGCGGGCTTTGAGTGGTGCGCAATTGGCGCCAAAATCTGCGTCATCTTCCTATGAATCTCATCTCTATCATCAATGCCAACAAAAGGTCTATCAACAGGTGGGGGCTGAGCTATCCTCCCACTCCTCGTAACAATCTGAACATCTTTATGTACTGGCCCATACTCCTCCGGGAACAGAATGAAAGGTGTCATGGGAGGAACATGTTGCAAGTATACCGGAGATATTGCTGTCTGTCGGGGAACATCATCACAGGAGTGTCGAAATGGAATTTGGAGACCTCTTGACCACAGGTGCATACACTAAACTCTGAGTTTGCATACAAACTGATTGGCTGAGGAGCCTCTCCATCCCATCCCATCATGAATATCTCATCTCCTGAATACTCAATCAAATGTACACCCCCCGGGGGTGGAGGTACAGCTCTAGTGTCATGAGGTGTGCTTGGGTGCGTAGTCACGGCGGGGACATCCTACGTCCCGACTGAAGCCTTGATAATCAAGTCTGAATAGCATGCCTCAATCTTTGCCGCGACTATCGCTATCATGACCCGGCTCTCTGATGATAGTACGGTGAAGATCGGTCTGAATCAGTGGGGTAGAAATTTGTGGTGGTGAAGTGCAGGTGGTAGTGGAACAATCAAACCTCCTTGACCAATCTGCAGGAAATGCTGGAAACAGGTTGTATGGCGCTGCCCGACCTCGAAGTGAGTGGTGCTCTGCTGCTGATGGTCTTGTTCAAGATGGCCTGCAGTGCACAGTAGCCAGCATATGCGTTGTGGTAGCGGATGTAAGTAGGTCTAACGGCTGAAGATGGCAGTGCATGTGACCACAGCCACACATCACTGTGTGGGAGTGTGTAGCGTCACGAAGCGGAGGGGTGAGCGTGGGGACTGTGTCTGTCATGTGCCAATGGCACCAACATCAGATGGTCCGGGTCCCGACCCTGGCTTCTTCCTTTGAGTCTGAAGGAAGAGTCTGCCCATAATCCTCTAGATATGCCCTCCTCAATGCCATAGAGGGCCTGAACCCGATGATCCAGTCACGTACGCCGGAAGCCCATGAGATGCCTAGCGAGCGGTGAAGGCTGCGCATAATCATCTTTGATACGTCGCGCTCGAGGGTCTATCTATGGTTGTGCTATCTTCTCCCTCCATCGGGAGATAAATGAAGTAACTGACTCATCTGGCCTCTGCCTTGAGGGCCTCCAACTCTCTCGGGGATACGTCCGCTCACAGTATTAAAGAATCTTGTCGATAAACTCTTGTCCCAAATACATTGTGTCCTACGCCTCGAAGGTTCTAATGGTGCAAACCAGCGGCGGCGGCACCACTTTCGACAGGAGGAAAAGCATAATCATCTGGCTCATCGATCTATGCCAGCGCGCCGCGGTATTGTGCTTTACTGCAAGTGAATGCGGGGCACCTATCCCGGTGTACCTGCCGATGTATACGGCATGCGGAACTCGGTAGCGAGGCTGCCGCTGGAAGGTCACGCCATATCCGTCCCAACCTATAACTCCATCAGAAACATGCAGAGACCTGATCCTCTGCTCAAGCCTATCGATACGGGCCTGAGTGTTATCAATAATCGGTGCAGGGGCCACAACAGAATGTGGAGTGGTCTCAGTCTGACCATGTAGAACAAAAGCTCCAACCTGTGGGGCTGATTGAACCAATGGTGGTGGTGGAGGTGGAACTGTATAGTCCTGCTGTACAGTGGGTCCAGATAATGGTGGGGGTGGTGGAGGTGGAACCGTATAGTCTTGCTTCTCTGGTGGAGTCCGGATGATGGTGGTGGTAGATGGAAGTCTCGGTAGAGTCATGCGAGGTGCTCCTGGGAAATTAGCGATGGTTGGGCGTGCCCATCGATCCTCTGTCCCGATCCCGATATAGCATCCGGAGATGTCATGGTATCGGTAATCTCAGCCAGCTGAGTGGAGCAGTGGCGTCTTGAGGTCCATATCTCTATGATTTGATGCTGCTCTAGCCGGCGCGTGGATCTGAATCTCTAACAAGTCTACCTCCACGTCCAGAATCGAGCTGGGGAACCAGTGCGCTCTTAGTCAACAATCCTACAAAAGGAAAGGGGCATGTCGGTCCGTGTCTATCAATCGAAAATCCAATCAGTAATGCAATCCCACAATGAAATGCTCTAAGGAATGAGCGGACATGTGACATCAACGGCTAATCGATATGTGGCCCCACGTGCGGGAGCGAGATCGACATGGTAATACCTTAGGAAGTCAAAAGCGAAGCAGCTAACGAAAGGGGAAAAAGGCAAGTCTACAAAGGAAGCTAGATGGCGCCCCTGAGGATCACGCAACCTAAGATGTAATCAACAATCAAGTGGCATCACAGGCCACACATGTATCCATGAAATCTAGCTCGGGGCTATCACCGAGGTCTTCATTGCTCGGACGTGCGTCATCTCCGCTAGTGCTCCATTACGTGATATGGCCTTATGCTAGACCTTATTCCAAACCTAGCTTGGTTGAAGAGGTAGGCAGTTGGGAATGACTCCCCCGAAACAACATGAGCAGTAATGAGGAATGTCGACCAAGACTAGTGATTCGAAGTGGGGGATACACACGTGCCCCACAAACCTGGCGTGGCCGGTCATGCGGGGAAGGAAGCGATCGTCGACAAACAATCATGCACAAAGAGCAAGCCTATCACAAAATCTACATACAAACTAACCATCTATGCGATCAAAACATGGCTGGGTACCAAATCAACCATGGGCAAGCGCGGCGGAATCGACGCGTGAACAGCCAAGCACAAACCAAACCGCCAGTGTAGCTGCGAATACCCGACGATTAAGTGATCATCGGTCATTTTGTGGCAGCCTAGCAGTCTATTGGTCAATGAACCGTAGTAACGCTCCAATATACAACTCAAGTTCAAGCTTGATCCTCTTATGAAACCAGAGATTCTGGGTTCGATCCCCAGTGGAGTCGCCAATTTGTGGACCCTACCCGATCCACGGACCGGCGCGACTCGCTTTTAAATGGAAGGAAAAAAAATGTGAAAAGAAAATGTGGGTTGATTTTCGAGTTTTGGAAAATCGGTCCCAAAGGAGGAACGGTTTACTTTGGAATTAAGCACTTACTTTTATTTTTATTTTTTAAATGGGGAAAACCAAGTGAACAAAAAACCCCAATGACTCTAGTATGGAAAAAACGGTGCCAAACTAGTTTCTAGATCAGGGATCGGATTACCTATCGAGGAGTACCTCATGTGAGGTAGCCCTCTAAACTTGGAACTGGGTCTCTAATAGTGAATTGGGTATGTAGGAGCATGGTCCGCAAATCGGACAGTCTCCTTAGGCTAAACATCTGACTTAGATCGGACCAGCCTAATTGGTATCTAGCATCTTAAAAAACTCAGCCAAAATGGCAAATGAGGCGTACTGTGGTCCACGGCCACAGCTACATCAAAGGTTAGCCAACAAACAGCATGCATGACACCCAAACACAAAGCATCCATGTGAAATTCATTACCTGACATTAAAGCACATATCACGTGGTCCCTAATGGCGCATAAGAGGTCGTCAAAAAGCTCAAATGCATCATGGTATTAAAATCCGACACCGTATGCGCATATGAATACAAATACCAATGCCTAAGCATGTACGAGATCCTAATACATGGCGGGAATAAGATGAGGGCAAATAATACATCATACATCATGCATTTTAAAACCAAATATTGGATCCATTACCAAAGAAAGGAAGCGGTGAAGGAGGTAAGTGGTTTGCTTACTTTAACACATTCCCTTTAAAATCCACAAATCAAATCACCTTACAAATCCCACATTGCCCACTACCCACTTTGTTCAAACGAAGAAACTGAACTCAGACCTAAAGTCTACCTACGAGTTTCTTAGAGCGACTAAGAGCACACCATAATATATTCGGGGAAGCTGAAACATGCTGCTTAAATAGAGCGCAAAAATTTGTCTTACTGTGGTTGAATGGGTTTCAACAAATCAAAATGATTAGAAAAATTCTGAAACTTTTTCACCAAAATCTCTGAACTCAGGAATCTAAAAAATAAACGGAGTGCAATTCCGACCTCGAATGATCAAGAACGATCTGACAAAGCAAAGTACCTAAGCTGGCATTCAGGAAGCCTAACCCGATGAACATTTAGTTTGGTTTCCAATCAAGTCCGAATAATTGAGAAAGATTTCAAAAAATTCCAGAACCTTCCTTAAGAGTCAGGAATCCAAAAAGATAAGCGAGTACAATTCGACTCGAATGACCAAGAACCAACACAAGCGAACAAACTACCGAACTACCATTCCGGCCAAGCTGAATTGATAGATGACTGTCAGTTTCTCAGCGCTTGATTAGACGATTGAGAGAACTCTAAAAATTTTCGGACCATTCCTCCAAAGTTTCATAAATCCAAAAAAACAAACCAAGTAGAAAACCAACCGAATGGCTGAGAAGCGATACAAGCGGCCAAAGGCCCGAACTCTTTGTTTAAACAATGAATTCAATGAGCAAGCTAATCCTGGTTTTATCAACCAGTTCAGCCGGTTGAGAGAGTCTCTTAAAATTTGTCAGAACCTTCCTAAAGGAGTTAGGAATCTAAAAAAAACAAACGGTGATTGATTCTCAGCTCGGATGAGTGAGAACCAACCAAAACAACAAAACTACACAAGCTACCTAGCGGAAGAAATGTTGAGCGGCTTTCACGTATGGCGTGGCCTGCTCCAAATGGTTGGAGAGCTTCCAAATTTGATCAGAACGATATCTTAAAGAATAGAGTGGAGAAAGGGTCCATTTCTTACCTCCTCACATAAGACGCTGAACAGAAACCAAAGGCATTTATACATCCGGAAAAAATCCGTAACGTGTGTCTGAGCCCGGAAGTGTGCCCCTCCAAAAGGTTTTTCTTTTGATCTGATCTCTATGTCTTTTTATGCTAATTCCCACCTCCAGCAATCAAAGCCTCTTCGTTTTTTTCTCCTTCAAGCTTTGGAAAGAGCCCCAATCAGTCTCGGAAATCGCTTCCCCATTCACTCCCCTCCCATTTCCCATACAAGGCGTGAATCTTTTAAGATTCCCGACAGCTACCACAAGTATCCACATGGATTCATGGTGGGCTGCATGTAACAATCCATGGCCTAAAATGGACCCACAATACCTGCCATGGTCGAGCTTGAGCTTATGGAGGCCCGACCCGTATACGATTTGGGCTCCGAAAACCGCAAAACAAGCTCCACACAAGCTAGTCCGACTAACCGGTTGAACCAGCTGCCAACCAGTCCATCCGGTTGAGGAAAATTATGAAACTTTGATAGAATGTTCCCTGAAGAATAAGAAGATCAACAAAAAAAACGGCGCACCATTCCAAGTCCGGATGAGGGAGATATGATCGAAACAAGGAGGAGTGCTCACCAAAATCACCCAAAAAAGCAGGTGTTGTATACATATTGCGCGATGAGACAGTCAACGAGATTAGTCAAGCGGTTGACAAAAATTATGAAATTTTATCAAATACCTCCTTGGCAAATAAAGTCCAAAAAAAACAAGCAGTGAACAATTACGAGTTCGGACAAGGGAGATATGATGAAAGCGAGGCTCAAGTGCTCACGGGTGACATACTCCGTAAACTCAGATTAGGCTGAACCCTTGGGGGCGCCACTTGCTTCCTATGAATTACGATGCCAATAACTGACACTGCGATGACCTCCAGTGAAATACATACACACTCAATGGACCATATACAGGCCACCCGAGGCTCGGAGAAAGACCAGGCCTAAAAGGGCCTAAATGGTGCTATATGAGAACAATGGGTGAGTACGACACCCATAGGATAAATGCAAGTGCTTATGGACAAAATTGAGGGTCTACACACAGTCTTCACATTTGTGGGGGAGGGTAGTTTGGAAATCATCTCAATTTCGCGCCCATCCTTCAATTCCCTTCTTGAAATAATATGTCTGATCTTATTCCACTGGTTGACCATAAAATGGCACTTTTCCCAGTTCAGTACCAAGTTCTTCTCTATGCACCTTTGCAGGACAGTTTCTAAGTTGATCAGACATTCTCCAAAGCTCCCTCCATAGACTGTAATAACATCCAAGTAAACCTCCATAATGCGCTCCACCAAATCACTGAAGATACTGAGCATGCATCGTTGGAATGTGGTAGGGGCATTACACAGGCCAAAGGGCATTCTCCTATAGGCATATGTGCTAAATGGGTAGGTGAAGGTGGTTTTGTCCTGGTCTTCTGCAGCAATTTCAATTTGAAAATAGCCCGAATAGCCATCCAGGAAGCAGTAGAAGGGGTGGCCGAAAATTCTTTTGAGAAGCTAGTCCATGAAGGGTAGAGGGAAGTGATCCTTTCTTGTCACCTCATTTAATCTTTTGTAATCAGTACACACCCTCCAACCTATAGTCAGACAAGTGGCCATTTCCTCTCCCTTTTCATTATGCACAGTAGTTACCCCTGATTTCTTAGGCACAACTTGGGTTGGGCTCACCCAAGTGCTATCGGATATGGGGTAGATAATACCAGCTTGTAGCAACTTTAGGACTTCTGCACGTACCACTTCCTACATATGAGGATTCAGTCTCCTCTGTGGCTACCTTACTGATTTTGTCTCCTCCTCCAAACAAATGTGATGGGTGCAAAGCCCCATTGAAATTTAATACCCTTGAATCGGTGATTTTCCACCAATAGCACACTTGTTCTTCTACGAGGATGTCAACAGTCTATTTTCCTATGAAGTACTGAGCAGGGAGGATATGACAACTGGGTACTGCTCCTGTTCTTCTAAGTAGGCATATTTTAATTCCACAGGCAAGGGTTTAAGATCCAGTTTTTGAGGTTCACTGGTTCCTTCCTCAATCAGTAAAGGCATAATTTCTTCCTTTTTTCTCTAGTGCCTCTGTACAATATTCATGTCTTGGGTTTCCTGCTGTTCTTCAAAATAGCTAAATAGTCCCTCGGTTAGCACACCCTACAACTGCTGCTGATCAGCTTGTTCTTCCAAAATTGCATCAATTATGCATATTTTATCCGGACCTTCTTATTGATTGCATATGCTTTTACTCGAGTGGGCCCGATGTTGAGTTCGAGTCATGTTCCCAAATGTGAGCTGCATAACTCCATTTCGGAAATTGATAATCGCATTAGAAGTGGCCAAGAATGGTCTTCCCAGGATGATGGGGACATAGTTAGCCCCCACTACAACCGGTTCTGTATCAAGCACCACAAAGTCTACAGGATAGTAGAATTTGTCCACTTGTATCAAAACATCCTCCACGGTGTCCTTTAGTATTTTTATGGATCTACCTGCAAGGGACAATGTGAAGGAAGTTGGCTTTAGCTCTCCCAAACCTAGTTGCTTATATATTGAATAAGGCGACGAGGTTGACCTTTAACTCCCAAGTGCAGCCAGTGCCTTTTACACTAAGTGCCTCGATATTCACCGAGATAGTAGGGCAACCCGGATCTTTGTATTTCACTGGAGTCTTGCACTGAATGTTGGCACTGACTTGTTCAATCAGGAAGGCCTTTTTGTCAACATTCAACCCTCTTTTCATTGCACAGGTCCTTTAAAAATTTGGCATACGTGGGGACTTGTTTAATCAAGTCAAGCAAGGGGGTGTTGACTTTCACTTGCCTTAGCACTTCTAATATTTCATCCTGGTTGATGGATTTTTTCTTAGCTTTTAGTGCTTGTGGAAAAGGTAGGGGTGTGCTATTTTTCACTGCATTTTCTTTGGTCACCACCTCATCAGTTGACCTCTTTAGCCTCACGGCCTTCTTACATTTGGTTTAGTGCGGTTGTTTAAGCTCTTTACCACTTCTTAATGTGATAATCGCTTTAACTTCATCCATCCTAGGATTTGGCTCATTGGAATAGCTCAATTCATGCACTCCCCTAGGATTGGGTTGTGTTTGAGATGGAATTTCCCCTTTTCCTACCTGCTTTCTTGGTTGATTTAACGAGATTGAATCTTTGAGGTTTTCATATTTCTAGGAGATCTCAGACTGTAGGTTATCTATCTTTGTTGAGTGTGCTCTCCACTGTGTCGATCCTTTGATTAGCTTGGGCATTCACTGCCTTCTGTTCCTCCACAAAGTTGCTTACCGCTTTGCTCAAATTCATGATAGCTTATTCAACTAGGGATGAGGATGGTGGTGGCTGTGACTGAGATGGGGGACCACTTTGTTGTCGTGTACCAGGGGGGACATAAGCTGGCGGGTTTGGCTACCTAGAGAGATTAGGGTGGTTCCTCCAATTAGGATTGTATGTATTACCATATGGGGCATTGGGTTATGGCTTGTATTGGCCCACAACATTGGCATGCTCTGTCATCATATCCCTCACTGAAGGAACCATAGGGTAGTGTTCACTTTGGTGGTTAGTGGACTGGCAGTTGAAGCAAGGTTGGGTTGGTACAAGTGCCTCTTCTTCTGCCCGTACCTCTTGTGATTTTCTCCTTTCCAATTCTTCCAACCTTCTAGTCAAGGTGGACAGCTTTGCCTTCATTTCCATATCCTCTGTCAGTGAGTACATGCCTCCCCTTTGATTTGTTGTAGGCTTCATCCTGTCTGCCTCCCTGGGGTTAGGCTCATCCCATGATTTGGAAGTTTCAGCCACATAATTGAGGAAATCCATGGCTTCATCTGGATTCTTGCTTAGGAAGTCCCCTCCACACATGGTTTCTAATAATTGCTTCATAGCGGGGGACATCCCATCATAAAAATGGTTTACCAGCATCGAAGTATCGAACCCATGGTGAGGACAGGCACTGATGGTCTCCAAATACCTCTCTCAGCACTGGTAAAACTTCTCATTGTCATAGGCTGCAAAGGTATAAATCTGCCTCTTTAGAATGTTGGTTTTATGTGTGCTGAAAATTTTCTTCAGAAATTCAGCCTGCATCTCTGTCTAATTTCTGATAGTCCTTCGCCTTAGAGAATTAAGCCAAATCTTAGCCTTGTCTTTCTGGGTTAAGGGGAAGGCTTTCAACTTCACAATTCCATATCAGTTGCACCCTCCTTGAAAGTCGTGCAGACTTCCTCAAACTCCCGGATGTGTGTGTATGGATTTTCATTTTCCATACCATGCAAGGTTGGGAGCAGGGGCACCAGATAAGGCCTGACACTCACATCCTCAGTAGGAGGTATAATATATGAGGGTGCACTTACCCTTGGTGGGTGTATATGGTCCCTCATTAACCTGTAGGCATTGGGGTTCAGGGGGCTCTGCTGTTCCTCAGGTGGAGGGACCATCTGGTTAGTGTTCAGGCTCACTTCATAACCTTGTTCAATTGGAGCACTGACCCTTTCCAATCTGCCTTAGTGTTCCTGTCCTAATGGGGCATACGCTGTTAGGCAAGCAACACAAACAAAAAACCAAAAAGAAAGTAAGGCTACCAAAAAGGTTAAGGCTAGCTAAAATTTAAAAAAAATGAAAATTCTATGTATGGACAGTATAAAAATTAAATCAACCCAGCAGTGAACTGCTAGGGGAAATAAAAGTAGAGAAAAAAAGGGGTTAGAATTCACCGACACTTGTGATGAGGATCACAAGTCCAACAGCTTCTTACTTGCACTAAGGCACCATCCCTAGCAACGACGCCATTTTGATTCCCACGTAAATGTGTAGCTAGGCGACTCAGAACTATGAAATTTATAAACCTATGCCTTCTCTTTGTGACTGCCAAAGCCTAGCTATTTCAGAGTATAATGGCTATAGGGTCGAACTCAGGGATGAGTTTTCTTCGCACAAATGATTTACAGTAAGCTCAAAAAGGTGAATTTCACGTTGGATTTAGGGTTTTGGTAAAAACAGTGGGATTGATGGTCGGAGAACTAAATATGGAGCGAAAATAAAATGTAAAAGCACTCCTTTAAGCCTCGGGCCACTGGGTTTGAGGTTCTAAGGCAACTGAGAAATCCTCGGGTCCTATTCCTCGCATTGGGGAGGATGACATATAGTCATTTCCCGAACCGGATCTTCATTTAGCTATAAAAGCCGAACCCTAAAAGTTTTTCTCTTGAGATACAACATTTATTGGTCATTAATGTTTCAAGGCAGTAAAAACTGATCCTCTAACCTACCTTACAGGGACAAATAAATGACAACTAAGCGAGTCTCAGTGGATCTAGCAATAAGCATCCACCGAGGCTTAAAAGATTGCCAAATATTGGTCAATCAGGATACATCAAGAGGATTTAAATTTGTAGTGAGAGATAGAGACATAAATGACTATAACTACTTACGTTGAAAACAAGAGGACCAGCAGTTTACCTCAAAACGTTGACCCAATAGCCCTTCTCTTCAAGGATGAGGGGGTTTAGCCAACCATCCCTTGGGCTGTCATCCTCAAGGGGTGTTTAGCTGCCTGGAAAATGAAAGAAAGGGAGAGAAAATGAGAGAAAAGAAGAAAAGCGAAGCGGGAAAACTGGAGCTCTTCGCGCCCAAAAATTTTATTGCATCAAGTCAATTCCTCTTTGTACATAGCCTGAGGCTTATATCCTGCTCAAAATCAAGGAAAATTACAAAAAAGTATGAACTACCAAAAATACATAGAGGGTAGTTTAGGAAAAAGTCACAAAAATCTGGTCAAAGTGGGGTCAAATTGGACACAGGAGCATTCGCAACCCTGCAATATTTCTGCAGTGTTTCAATTTCTTCCCTTATCTGCTCCATTCTCCTTCTGACTTCTGACATGCAGCTCCGAGTTTGGATTAGATTCTTCATGTTTGAGTTGACTCGAAGATTTTGGCCTAATTTAGCTCGCAAATCTACAAAAAATAGCCACAAAATGCGATCAATAGTATAGCCAAGACCTTGATGTGCCAAATGCGTTAATTAAGTTGATTAGTACACAAAAAGTGCCCAAAACTTGCAGTAACCAGGGCTCAAGATAGCACTATTTGGGCACTAATCAAGGGAACCATTTGGGGTTGGAGGTTTGAGGTTCTTTTGGTTGGATTGTGCTAGTATGGCTTCGGCCTGCTTTGGTTGTTTTACGCAAAAAAAACAAAAAAACAAAAACAAAAACAAAAACAAAAAAACAAAAAAAAATTTGTGTTTGTTTGGTATTCGTTAATATACTTGTGATCATCAAATGTCATTTGGGTTTGAGAGATTTTGTAACGACCCGTACCAAATAATACGAGTTTTTAACACATTTGACCAAGTTTGACCAACACTTAGTATGTGGGCCCAAGTTGACTTTTCCGAGGATGAATAGTTTTGGGTTAACTAAAGCACCATTTCGTAGACCTCGTCGATACGAGTTCATAGATGGGCAGAACGTCACAATCCGACTTACGGTTATGAGAAGTTCCAACGGCTGACACTTGCTCCCGGTGTCAGAGTGCATGCGGGGTTTTTTACTGTGAAAGCGACCTAGGCCTATATAAACATAACTTTGGGTGCCAAATGAAACCCTAGCCCCTAAAACACCATCTTGAGCTCCAAAACCCTAGGAAAAACTCTCCAAAATCGTGAACACCGAGTTGGGTCGTTTTGACCCATTTGCGAGCCGTTCAAGTTTCAACCGTGGGAGGCGACTTCGGCCACCCACCTTGTACACACGCCAGCCGGTCGCCTCCGGACGATCAGCGGTGAGATTTCGGCCCGGCCGCGCGGGGCGTGCGGATCGGGCGGCGAAGCGCGGAGGCCGCAGGTGGAGTCCGCCGGACTTTCTTGATTTCCGTCCATTCGAGGCCAACCCATGCGCCCTCCACCATTTTGGACCCCTCACGAGACTCATTTCCGTGGTCCCTTTTGCATATTCCTCACTTAGTTTGAAAGTTACGTGAAAACAATGTTAGGCGTTGGATTGAGTTTTAGGCCACCACAACAAGCTGTTGGACCAAGGTAATGAATGCGATGAGTTCTGGTCTCCTTGGGCTTTTCCATTGATATATGGTTTGTAGATTTTGGACATCGTTTGGTTAGTTTTCCATTTTTTTAGGTTGATACGGGTAATTGCTGAGAAGTTTGGATGGAAATAGAGTACCAATTGAGGTCGAGTTTGGTAAGGTGAAGTTGGATTAGTGAAATTGGATGTTTTTATGAATTATTGGACGATTCAATTTCGAGAAATTAGCTCTCGGGAGAAAAGCCCCAATTTTGGGTATTGGGCCTATAGATCACACTGTGTAATTGGACCTGTCGGAGTCCAATTTGGATGGTTTCATAGTTCTAAAAGTTATTCTAAGGCCTTCGGGGCATCCCAATGTTGTTGGTTCAGTTATTGGAGCCTAAGTGGTGTTTTATTTATATTACAGGCACTCACTTGCGTGGAGGCGATCCCTCTGAGGAGCGGGGCGACGTCTATAGTATGTGAGTGGTTTATATGTTTTAAACGCTTTGGGCTATTATTATGATATATAATTGTGGTCAATTATTATATATATAAATTATTTGATCGAATGGTTGATCATGCATAAATATAACTATCTGATTTTATATAAACAAGTTATCATTTTATGTGAATTTTGTCAACAATTTAAATATTTGGGAATTTTACTGAGTTCATGGATAAATTTGTGGTATTTAAACATTTTGGTACATGGATTGAGGTTTTAAACCACTTTGAAAATTTATTGATTTAAGAAATGGGTTTGGAGATTTTGTGAAATGATTATAATACGGTAATGTTGGAAAGGTATATGTGAGTAAGAATACGGTGTTGGTTGTTATAAGTTGATGTACCATATAGTACGGAGGTTCGTTCAACGATTCTGATTGCCTTGGGTTTGCCACGATGTCGTGAGGTCGGGTTTACCAACGGTGGTTTGCCACGATGTCGTGAGTTTGGTTTCATCCAACGGTTATATAATGTTTCCACGGTCGTGAGGTCGGGTTTTGCAGAAGCGGTGGTTGCACCACGATGACGTGGTGAAGTTTACTCGGCGGTTTGGTAATGTCGTGGCCGCGACACCTTTCGAGGTTGAAATTAAGTGAGGTGGGGTATCCGCGGTTTATGATGGGTATAGTCACGGTACATTGTTGTTTTACGGTAAGAGTATAGTGCATTTCAATATTTATGGTTATTGTATTTTCATGATTATTTTTCACGACATTATGACTATATATTTTATGCTCATTTTTTTCATGTTGGCGAACAAAATTCAGGTTATGTTCTTAATAATAATGCCGGTTAAGTACGAGCATGAATTTCATATTGTTGACTTGGGTATAAGATTGGGTTTTGTGAAATGTTTCCAAACGGGGAACTTTACAAAAGAGTGGACGTGAGGTCTTGAGAGAAGAAATTTTCGAAAATAAAAACATTATTTTCCTTATAAATTATGCCACTCATTGAGATTTATTATCTCACGTTTATTGTTTAAATACGTTCCTAGGTCGGGCGGAGTTAAGTAGGGCTTACTTAGCGCGGATCACGAGCGCTCTTCCTACCCACGGCTGCCGCGATACTCTGCTCACCTATACGTGTTGTTTTATTGGACTTATTTATCTCTATTTGTACCCACAAATTCGCAAAAGCTCTTAGAATGCTCTACGATGTGCGTGTCGAATTTTATGGGTCATATCTATATATAGTGGGTCTTTTATATATAATTGAGATATTAAATTAATGCATGTGTTTACTTCCCTCCTTAAAGTGGAGTTCACCGTATCTTCCCTAGGGATTGTATAGTGGGACTTCACTAAGTGAGTTTTCACCGGAAATCCTAGGAGAGATGTCAGGGTCGAGTCTGTCTGCAGTATCGAACTCTAGGTTTCTAAATTCTTGGGGTTGTACATTGCAGTAAATCATCCGAATGTTTGTATACCTTCTAACCTTACTTTGAAGCGTGCAGAACATTATTGTGGGAATAGTTCTTTAACACGATGGTGCACGAAGAGGTGAGCGTGGTCAATGAGGTGGCAGTGGGAATGTTGGATGCATGTACTTGAGAGAATCTTGCGACACTGGCTCGATCATTCGAGAGGGTGGGTTTTAATTATTCTGTTGATCAAGCTGTATGAACTTGGGGCGGAGTGGGTTTTGATGGCTGCGGGATCCAGCCCAGTAGCTTTATCACGGCTAGATATTGTACGAGAAGATTTTGGGCGAAGGTATCACGATGTCGGACGAGATAGGAGTCAAAGATAGCTAGTTTTACGGTAGGGGGCAAATGCAAAGGAGTGGTGGGCGTATGAGAGGATAAGAGCGTCACACTTGGGCTGGTTAGAAATTTGCTTTTCCTGCGAGTTTTGTCCCAGTCTTTGTTGAGACTAAAAATTTAGAGTTTGAGAGCCGCTCGCCAGGGTAGCATGACGGTTTAGTCACAGGTGTAGGTTCGGAGAGCTAACCGGTTTACGTCCCGATCACGAGTGCCGGATGAGTCGGCGGGAAGAAATTTCTTGATGGATTAGGTGAGCCAATAGCTTTGAGCCTCAGGTTCCGTCATCCAGCGTGCCGGTCGATGAGAAAGCGGCGCTCGAGGTGGAGAGGGCGATTTTGTCTCGCCAGTTCAGCGTCGATCATACGATGGATTGTCTTCGGGGCCGGTCCCGGGGATCTAGAGAGTAGTTTCAGCTGCGGATCTTGGAAGCAGAGGATCCGGTGGGAATGAGCATTAGTGCCCGGCGGTAGCGGAGTTTCGAAGAAGATGGACATACCTTGGTTACGGATTCGATCGGTGGGTGGTAGTAAGTATTGTTCCCCGGAGATCTATACGGCGAGGCAGTTTCCGTTGAAGCTTGTAAGTTTGCGTGACATTCATGATGGGCCATGCCGATCAGAGGATAATGTAACTGCTTCCGGTCACGGGCGAGCGGGACATTTCGCGAGGGCTGCTCCGAGATCGGCCAATTTAGAGTCTGGGATCGAGGTGCTTTCCGATTCCAGCGGGCTAATGGGCATGGAGGACTAGATACAGACGGGGCGAACCTCTGGGTGGTTATTTAGCGGGACAGCGATGCACCGTATTGGCGGGGGAATGAAGGATGGCCGCTGCTAGAAACCAAAGTTTATGCTATGACCCGGGCGGGAGAGCCTGGTGCCCAAGCGTTGTGGCGGTACATTATCTATTTTTGGTGGCGTTCTGCGTGTACTCATTGACCCTGGGGCTGCACACTCTTTTATTTCCGTGCAAGAGTATGTTGCCGCAGTCGGGATGGCTCCGGTTCCTTTGGGTTGTGGTTTGAGATTGCCACGCCTGGGGAGAGTCTCTAAGGCCTAGTCGGATGCCCAAGGGTAGCTTGACTCCAATGAGGCAGATTATGGAACATGGTTGATATTAAGAGTATATCTTCGAGGGGTTGGATGTGATTCTTGAAATGGGGCCGGCGAAAGAAATTACTAGTCTGAGATTGTACAAACGACAGTGGACAAGGTTAATGTTATACGTGCGGTTGGAAGCGGCTTTCAGGATGACAAAGAAGCTATGCGAGACCAGCGTAGAAAAGGATCTTGAGTTGAGGTTGAAGATCAGAGCTATTCTTGAAGCTCTCTCCTTGGAAGGCGTGATGCGCTTTGGAAGTGAGGGAAGCTAAGTCCTCTTCACATTGGACCTTTGAGATTATTGAGAGAGAGGATAGGTCCGGGTGGGTTATAGATTAGACTTCTTGGGAGGAGCTTTCTCGAGTCGTAATGTTTCCCACATCTCCATGCTCCTTGATGTATCCCCGAGATCCCTCACATGTGTTGGAGATCGGAGATCAGTGCGGGGATGACTTATCCTACGAGGAGACAACCGGTGGTCTGGGTAGAAGAGAGGAGAAGCCCGCAACAAGACAATATCCTTAGTGAAGATTAACGGAGAAACCACCTGAGTCGAGGGCGACACAGGAGGCGGGAGGGGCCCAAATGCGGAGCGATACCCTCATATCTTCCGCGACCACAGTCTGAATTTAGTGGACAGAAATTTTTCTTTAAGGGTAGGTTGTAACGACCCAGTACCAAATATCTGGGTTTTAACACGACCAAGTTTGACCAAGAAGTTTGACCAACACTTAGTATGTATGGAATGATTTAGTTGATTTTTAGGATGAATAGTTTGGGTTAACTAAGCACCATTTAAGTAGACCTGGTAATCTGAGTTCATAGGCGAAGAGTCACAATCAGACTTCTGGGATAAAAGTTCTGACTATGAGTTATAGCGGCCACTTTACTTGATTGTCAGGAAGTCGTAGGGTTTTACTGAGAAAGCGACCTGGGCTATATAAACAACATAACCGGGTGCCGTGAAACCGGCCTAAAACACCATGCAGGCTCGCTCAAACCCTACGGAAAAACTCTCAGTGGTAGATACCGAGGTTTGGTCGTTTTGATGACCGCGAAACGTTCAAGTTTCAGCGAGGTGGGAGCGAGCTCGACCACCCACCTTGTACCGCAGCGCCATCAGGGGTCGCCTCTACGGGCGATCACGCCGGTGAGATTTCAAAAACCAGCGCCCATGGACGTGCGGATCGGGCCGGCGGCAGCGAGAAGCCCAGCGGGTCACGGACTTTCGCGGTGCACCGTGGGTTTCAGACTGACCCATACCTCCCTCCCACCATTTTTGGACCCTCAGACTCATTTAAATTGGTCCGCTTTGCATATTCCTCACTTGGGTTTGAAAGATTCTGGCCAGAAAACAATTTGGCCGGTATTTGGATCGAGTTTTCGGCCCACCACATCAAGCTGTTGGACCAAAATTAATGGTCTTGATGATTCTTGGTCTTAGGCTTTCCATTGATATATGGTTTAAATTTTGGACATCGTTTAGTTGAACACCCATTTTGAGTTGTTGGGTGTTACGAAGTTTGGACGTATCAGGCACCAATTGGTCAAGTTTGGTAAAGTGAAGTTGGATTAGTGAGTGGATGTTTTTATGAATTATTGGACGGTTGAATTTCAAGAAATTAGCTCCAGTTGAAAAGCTAATTTTTTGATCATAGAGACTGTCGGGCCCTGCTGGCGCTCCCATTGGACACAGTCAGTCAAATTTGGATGGTTTACCATAGTTAAAAGTTCTTCCTAAGGCCTTCGGGGCATCAATATTTGTTGGTTCAGTTATTGGAGCCTAAGTGGTGTTTTATTTATATTACAAGCACTCACGCCGGGTAGAAGGCGATCTGACGGGAGCGGTGAAATTATAGTATGTGAAACGGTTTTATATGTTTTAAATGCTTTGGGCTATTATTATGATATATAATTGTGGTCAATTATTATATATATAAATTATTTGATAGAATGGTTGATCATCCATAAATATAACTATCTGTTTTTATATAAACAAGTTATCATTTTATGTGAATTTTGTCAACAATTTAAATATTTGGGAATTTTACTGAGTTCATGGATAAATTTGTGGTATTTAAACATTTTAGTACATGGATTGGAGTTTTAAACCACTTTACCACGAAAATTTATTGATTTGAAATGGGTTTGGAGATTTTGCGAAATAGTTATAATAGGTAATATTGGAAAGGTATATGTGAAGAATCGGTGTTAAGTTTGACCCATAGAAGTTGATGTACCATATAGTACGGAGGTTCGATTCAACATTTATATTACAGTCTGCTTGGGTTTACCCGCGTCTTTCGTGAAATTAAGGTTTCACAAACGGTGGTTTCTGATATGTGCATTGAGTTGGATACATCAACTGTTATATAATCTGACGGTGAAGGTGGTTCACAAGTGGTTTGCCCGCGGTGGCGTGTATGGGAGAGGGTAGTTTTCGGCGGTTATTATTATCATTATTACCCGCATTTGCCTTTGAGGGTTGAGGGTGCGTGAGGTGGGGTATCCACGGTTTATGATGGTATATGGTGCGGTACGTTGTTGTTTCACGAGTAAAAGGTATAACCATTTCAATATTTATGGTTGTGTATTTTCGCAGTTATTTTACGACGGCCATGACTATATATATTTTATGCTCATTTTTCATGTTGTGAACAAAATTTGGGTTATGTTCTTAATAATGTCGGTTAAATACAGACATGAATTTCCTTATTGTTGACTTTGGGTATAAGATTGGGTTTGTGAAATGTTTCAAAGCGGGAACTTTACAAAAAGAAGTGGGCGTGAGTCTTGAAGAAATTTTTCGAAAATAAAAACATTATTTTCCTTATAAATTATGCCACTCATTTTGAGATTTATTATCTCACGTTTTATTGTTTTAATCTGTTCTCTAGGTCAGAGAGGCGGTTAAAGTAGGGCTTGCCGCGCCAGTTACAAGCTCTTCCACATGGCTTCTTTTGGTATACGGCGCGCCTATCTTTGTTGTTTTATTGGACTTATTTATCTGTATTTGTACCCCTAAATTCTAGGCTTTCTTACAGAATCATACGATATTAGACATAGAGATTTTTATGGGTCCATATGTCTATGTATGTCTTAGTGGGTCTTTTATATAATTGGGATATTAAATTAATGCATGTGTTTACTTCCCTCACTTAAAGTGGAGTTCACCAGTATCTTCCTAAGGTTGTATCAGTGGGACTTCACTTCAGCGAACAAGGAAATCACAGTAAATGAATTAGGTCTGTCAAAATTTATTATTCTCGAGTTGGGTGAGAGTATACGATCTTTCTCCATGGATCACGGAGTAATACATTGGGAATAAGTTTGGGTTGCCGTCTAAGTCACTGGATCACATTCTGCATCACCACTCCCATCACATAATGACTTGCTTCGACTTGGCGTTCTTGGGGCAGTTGTTAGTGATTGTCACATTGCCACATTTGCTCCCGGCTTGTTTCTCGTTTTTTGCTTTATCCATTCGCCGTTTTTTCTTATCTTTTTATTCTTCTTCTCTTATTGATTGTAGTCTCACTTCTTAAGGCGTGTCCTTTGGTGCACTTCTTATCGTTTGACATGCGTTCGGTGGATGTTGGTTAGTCATCTTGCTCACGCTGATTCTTTGATTTTTTGACATTCTGCGCGCGTACAAGGGGTTTGTAGTATTTGTGAATTATTTAGGCATTGTTTCCCATCATGTCATTCACCTTTCACCTGGCCTACGATACCGATTAAAATTAGTAGACCACCACTGAGACCATGAATCTCGTGTTTGCTTGAAGCATTTTATCACGGACAGGTTCTATCTACCTAATTGAGTGGGATGCTCAGATAGGTCTGTTCTTAGGAGTACGCCGAGGTTCACATATTGCTTCTCGGAATTCCGGTTTGCTTGCCTCGGGTCCGTGATCGGATATAAATGATCTACCGGAAAGTGGAATTGTTGATAAGCCAGCTTGATGCTTTGAAAGATTCACACTAGGGCATATCTCCATCTTTTCATGTTGGCTTTGGCTCTTAAGCATGTACACTAGCAGCCCATTTCGCCTAGAGATGTTTTGGCATAAAAGTTTGAGTATGCTCTACATGCAGTTGGGTTTCTTCATATAGCAGAGTGCTTCTAAGGGCTAGCCTAGGGTCAGATTCATGCATATTCGTCAACTCGATGAGAGATACTTGCATTTGGCGTACACACCCCATATCATTACTCATTCTCTTGTTCAGACGATTGGGTCTTCAACAATTTATTTCAGAGTTTTTTCATCAAGGCACTTGCATATCGGATGTGCAAACTAGGGCATACCCTATATCAGTTTTATGGATATTGGATGTTGTGGAATAAAATGGATGATTTTTCATGAATGAATGATTGTGATATTTTCAGCTATCTGACTTTGACCACATATTGCAGTATAGGTTTTGACATGGCGTTGATACCGCGCAGACCAGGCATAACCCCTTTCTTTCACCCATGGTCACATTTGTGGGTGTCTACGAGGGCATACCCCGCTTTATTTCCATCTTGTTATTAAGTTCTTGGTTTCGCTTATCATTTGGCATTTTACGTTTCTCAAACTAGGGCATCCCCTTTCTTTTGTCATGATTGTGTATTTGATTTCACCAAGCTTATTAAGGTCATTTGTTGAGCGGACCACAGACGTCGTACTAAGGCTACCCACTCTTTGAGTTTCTTTACTTAGTTTAGCTTGTTTCAGTTCTCGATATCTCACGGACCCTTTCGGTACTCGCGATTTCTACTTTTGACCTCACTGCAGTTCCTTCCCGATCTCTCTCGGATTTTACGCTTCTTGGTACTACCGGATTCGCTTCCAGTGCTCACGGATTCGCTTCCGGTACTGCGGATTCACCTTCCGTGCTACCGAATTCGCTTCCGTACTCACGGTTCACCTTTACGGTACTCACCGGATTCTACCTTCAGATACTCGCTGGATTCCACCATCTTGGTACTCGCCCAAATCCGGCCTTCCGTTATTATTTCGAGCGCTTTTGATTTTCGCCCGGTTCGTTTTGGCACTGCCCGGTCAACCTTCGGTACTCCCTCACGATTCTTTCTTCGGTACTGCTTCAGTTCTACCTTCGATTTTCGCCAGTTCTACCTTCGATACTCGCTTTGGATTCTACCTTTCCGGTACTCTCCTGGATTCTACCTTTTTCGATACTCGCCCGGATCCAACCTTTTCCGATGCTTGCCCGAACCCTTCTCTAGAGCTTGCTCGAATTTCATTATAGTTTCCAGCATCATGTCCGAATTCCTCATCTTCTCCAACATCACCCTCGGATTTAATTATCTTTTCGGCGTATTGCGGGATCATTCATCTTTCAGGCATTGTGCAGTTTTCTCCTAAGTCCTTGGTCGGGCGACTACATTAGTTAGCCTTCGGTACTAGGTAAGGGGACAAAATTGTTGGTCATTTGGCTTCTTCACTAGAGTTCATTTCACTCTTGCATCGCTTGTACTACGCACTCACAATTCACTCTACAAAAGATAGGCATATTTTTATACCCTCAATTTTGTCCCTCAGCACTTGCATTCTCTGGCTGACGGCACTCCACCCATCATTATCATATAACACCATTAGGACCCTTTGAAGCAGATGCGTCTACGAGCCTCGGGGCCTTGTATGTGGTCCATTGAGTGCTTATGTAGTTCTCTTTAGAGTGTCATCGTGGCTTCGTTTTTTAGTTATTGGCATCGTGCCATAGGAAGCAAGTGGGGCCCCCCGAGGTTTTAGCTCAATCGGAGTTTATTGGGTATGTCTGGAAGTCCAGGGCCTTTGGCTTATTTCGTCGTATCACCCTTGTTCGAACTCGGAATCATCTGTAGTTTGTTTTGTTGGATTCCTTATTCTGGAGGTTTTTTTTAAATTCATAATTTTTTCAACCGTTTGTGATCGTTTTGACTAGTTCATCAAGGCGATGCGTATCTGTTTTCTATTTTTGGTTGATTTTGGTGAGCACTCCTCCTTGTTTGGATCATATCTCCCTCATCCGAACTTGGAATTGTGCACCGTTTTTTTTGTTAGTCTCCTTATTCTTCAGGGAATATTTTTCAAATGTTCATAATTTTCCTCAACCGGCTCAACCAGTTGGCATCCGGTTCAACCGGTTCATTGGGCCAGCTTGTGCGGAGCGCTGATTTTTGTGATTTTAGAGCCCAAATCCCATATGGAACGTGCATCTGAGATCGATCTACAATAATGTTAGTTATTTAGATCTCTTTCGTATAAATCCCTGTGATCCAGTATGGATCTACGATGATGAGCGACTGAACAAGTCATTGAATGATTGTAGATTCTAAAATGTGATCTCTAGGCGATGAACTTCGAAATGATCTAAGCTCGATGGGTCAGTATAAAAGCAATCATATCAGAGATACTAGAACTTTTCATTTCCGGATGCACATTTGTTTGATTTTTCGGATGCTTGGCTTGGATTCTTTTTTGCGTTTTATGGAAGAGGTAAGAAATAGACCATGGCTCCACTCTATTCTTTA
Source organism: Tetrastigma voinierianum (assembly GCA_016808115.1). NCBI lineage: Eukaryota > Viridiplantae > Streptophyta > Magnoliopsida > Vitales > Vitaceae > Tetrastigma > Tetrastigma voinierianum. The sequence goes on from JAEQBH010001653.1 coordinate 922,779, forward strand.
AGGGATATTCTAAAAAAAATTGAGGTTTTTGTTCAACCATTTGAACATGTTTTCATGCTCATAAGTGAGATCCAGTTCAATAGTTTCTGCTGGGCAGCCCCGGTTTTAGAAAACACAACAGTTTGTTTCAATTGGTTCTCACTCTTCCGAGCCCAGAATCATGCATCGTTTGTTTTGTTAGTTTCCTTATTTTGTAAGGAATATTTTGACCAAATTTGAGTTTTTTTCCTCAACTGGCTGAACTGGTTGGGAAACCGAACCAGCCGATTCATTAGGTTCAGTTTTCCGAAATAGCAGTTTTTGTACTTTGCATTGTTTGTGTTGGTTCTTGGTCGTCGGAGTTAGGTGCATAAAACCGCTTGTTAGTTCTACCTGAATCTGGCGAGGAAGGTTTTGAAAAGTTTGAGATCTTTCTCAGCCAAACGGACCGATTGGAAACGAACCCGGCCGGTTCATTTGGTTTGGTTTGCCGGAATGACAATTTGGGTACTTTTCTTTGTTTGTGTTGGTTCTTGGTCATTCGGAGTCGGAATTGTACTCCATTTATTTTTTTGGATTCTTGACTCTGTAAGGAAGGTTCTGACAAGTTTTGAAATATTTTCTCAACTGGATGGACCAGTTGGGAAACCGAACCAGCTGATTCATTGTGTTATGTTTGCCGGAAGTGCAGTTTGGGTACTTTGCATTGTGTTGGATCTTGGTCATTCGGAGTCAGAATTGCACTCCGTTTGTTTTGTTGGATTCTTGACTTTGTGAGAAAGGTTCTGACAAGTTTTTTGATATTTTCTCAACCAGCTATACCAGTTGGGAAACCGAACCAGCAGGTTCATTGGGATAAGTTTTCCGAAACAACAGCTTGGGTTGTCTATTGAGTTGGATGAGTGGGTTCCTGATTATTAGCTTAATGTAGGTGTGTGATTGCAAGGTCGTCTCTTGTCTCCTTAGGGTTGGTTTGAGCCTTTGGCATTAGATCTGCAAATGGTTACTTGGGTTCATTCCCAGAAATTTGTGTTAGGACGTTTTGTAGATTGAATTCCTATTCTAAGTTCAGGTTAGGTAGCTGAACTTTGTTTGGTTATAGGGATCCCATAGGTGGCTGCATCGTTTGTAAAAATTAGTTGAGTCCCATGGTCTTCATTTAATAAAATGGGGTGAGGCGGCTTTTGGGAACACTTTGTCGTGTTTTAGTTGGTTCTTTCTCATCCGGGCTCGGAATCATGCATTGTTTGTTTTTTTAGATTCCACACGGTATGAGGAATTTTTCGACAAAGTTTCAAAATTTTTCTCAATCATTTGGACTTGAGAACCGGTTCAGCAGTTGTACGAACCCCAGCTCATCGGTAGCCCCTATTTTAGCATGTTTCAAACGAATATATTATGGTGTGCTCCTGTTGCTCCAAGGAACTGTGTAGACCGCCTTTGGAATTTGAGTTCGGTTCGGTTTGAACAAAGTGGGGTGAGGAAGTGGGCAATGGGATTGGTAAGTATGGTTTGGTTTGTGGGATTTTAAAAAGGAATGTGTGCTAATGTAAAGCTTGACCACTTACCTCATTTAAGCACCTTCCCTTCTTTTGGTATGGGATAGATATTTGGTTTTAAATGCATGATGTATGATGTATTATTTGCCTACCTATTCCTACTGGCAAGGCTAGGATATCATTTGCCTTTTCTATATAGACTAAAACCCTCAAATTAACATAATTATAAGAGCCCTTCTTGCACCCATGTTACTTTGGATAATTTTGCTTGACAAGTAGTTTCTCTTAATGTCCATGATTTAAAAATAAGGGTTCAGTCTGCATGACCTTGCAAGTGCCACATGTCATACAAGTAGTAAAATCTAAATGTAAGTCCGAGGTATGCATTCCCACCGGAGATTGATGCAATTCTGAATCAACTTCTACCCCAACTACTAAAATTCATACTATTTGGACTCAAAACTCTTAGTGAAAGTTTTATCTAAACAACTAAAATTAAAAATCCTATACTATTGAATATGTTAAACTAGAAACTAAAACAAAAGTAAATGAATAAGCCATATAAGAATGGATTGAATCAGTTTACTGTGAGAAACGAAAACTATCAATGAAATACAATGGCTTGATCAAATTCCGGCCCGATTAAGTACATTGCACTATGTTCTATATGGATCTGGTTATTGTCAATTTCCTAGTTTTGGAATTGGATTTTCGGGTATTCAGCGATTAGATATCCTTGCTTCTCCGAACAAGATCAAACCATCTACTGTATTCCAAAATTCTCCTTGTAAAGATACGGGTATTTTTCTTTTCACCAATACTTCACCCATTTCATTGTGAACTTTGCTTTTCCTTCGAGTTTTATAGAGTTTCTACCACTTAGTGTGCTTCTGACCTTCGGATCCTATAGGTTTATCCGTTCCTTTGATCTAAATAACATTGATTGGAACTTACCTTTAGATTAAGGTGAACTCTCTAATTATTATATTGTTAAATACACCCCTCCAGCTTCAATTAGCAGCGAATGGGGTTATCAAAATGAACTCTCGAGCTCATCGATTCGTCGATGGTAGTCGAACATACCCGAGAGAAAAGAATGCTTTCTAAACTCTCGGGAATCTCGGAGTCTACGTATCCATAGCGGATGGCATCTGGATGTCAGTAGATACATTCCCTCAACTGGTATTAGGTATTACTATTGGGAACTTATCCATTCAAAGCGACAGATTAAGTAGAACCAAACCCAATTAATTCTTCATAGTGTGCGGGAAAGGCGCAACTAAATGTAAATCAAATCGAGCTGCAGCTCTGGATTCTGCGTGCGAATTAAGAAATGAAGCAGATCACGCTACAACCAACTGTAAATTGCAATAAAACTAAGAAATGAATTCTAGAAATTTGTCTATATTTCATAAATTTTGACGATAATACATTAGAAAAATAATAGAACTAAAAATCAGCTCTCTGTCACACTTGCAGTTCGCGAATTCAAACCAAAATAAAATGAAACTAAATTAATAAAAAAAATAAAAATCTACTCTAAAATATACATGAGTTCCTGCTTTACTTCTCCCTTTTAAGGTGAGCGAAATGAGAGAAAAACTACTTTCACTTATTCTAAAGCTATCTATTTATACTGTAAAAAGAATTTGGGTCGAATCCCTAAAATGCTCCAGGTGGAACTCTAAAGAAAAAGCCCAGCTCACTGTCCTATGTCGCGACCTCAAGTTGATGTCGCGACATAGATTTCTCTTAATTGCTTTCGTGATCGATCGCAAACTTCTTTCTTTAAGTCGCAGCTTGATTTGTCTTCTGTTGCTTTGATCGATTGGTGAGCATCGTTCGTGGTCATGACCTCATTTGCTAGATGTTCCTTCGGTGTTGATGTCGCAGGCTTCGGTTACATGCAGCGACATCATTGTCTTTCTATTCTTCGACCGAGATTCCGACATCAGTTTAGGTTCGCGACCATTTTTACATTTGTATAGCTGACTTCATGTTGTGACTTTACGATTTCTTGTTAGCAATTATGTTGGCGTCAGTCTTCTTGCCTTCATATGTTTCAATTTTATGTCACGACCTCATGGTGATATCGCGACCTCTTCCCGCTTCCCATTTCTTTCTTACGGTTGCAACCTCGGTTCTCGATTCACAGCAAATTTCCTCCTTCCCACCTATTTTCAGTGCGACCTCGAGTGAATATCATGACTCTCAATTTCTTACGTTCAGCTCTTCTTGAGTCATGACCTTTGTGGGGTGGTGCGAGCATCATTTTCTTGCCTTGATGCGTAAAGGTCGCCAAAGTTCAGTTCTTGGCAAGTGCTTCCTATTTGGCTACGAGGTTGCGACCTCCTTTCAAACTCTCTATTTTTTGGATTTGCACTTTGAATCTTCTGTTTTATGCTTGCGACATCATGAGTGGTGTCGCAACATGAAATGGAGCCTTGCATTTAAAACTAGTTGCAACCTCTTTCTTTTACCAAATACTCTCTTGTGGCTTCATGAAGCGGATCCTTGTCAGCGACCTCAGTGGTGTCACGACATCATTCATATCCTTTGGCGTCAGCGACATCAAAGTGATGTACGCGACATGAATTCTTCCTTTGATTATTTCCTTTAGTCCGACCCGCGTTTTCTTTGTCGCAGCTCCTTTTTCAAGTCCGACTTCACTTATTCAAGTTTATATTTCCTTTTCAAAAGCGAATTTGTTGATGTCGTGACTTGGAATGTAGCAGCCGAGCTTCTATCGCGACTTAAATTTCAGTTGTGATCTCAGTCCTAGCTGTGGCGGTTTCTTCTGATTTTGCTAAGATTTAAGTTTTTTCTTGTATTTTCACATAAGAAATGATTGAGTTAATTATCACTTTTAAACAAATCAACATCTCATAATATACTCGAGAAAAATGGATTAAAACTTAATGAGTTTTTAGACTCGTCAAACTCCCCGACCCAAATTTTGCTTGTCCCCGAAACCTTAAAAGAAGAAAAAATTGTTTGTCTTGAGCAAATAAACAGAAAAATTTTAAGGACATTTTTCTGAATTCATACAGTCTTTCTCATTTCACCTTACGATCACAGAATTAAGCTACAACATCATTTAAATTTCGGTTTGGATTAAAGAATAAGACATGAGTATAGCTATCACAAAATTCTTGATGAACTAATGTATTTTAAGCAGTTTATTCAACAGTCTTGTTCTGTGTGTGTGTGTGCAGTCTTCAGTCTATAATCTTCTATTTTGAATTTAGTTAATCTTGCAGGGTTTCTTGGCGATTAACCGAAGTCCATGAGCATTTTCATATTGATTTCCGCTAATGTAGGTAAATTCCAGCCGTCAATAGAGTCTTTGAGGCTTGTAATGTTGGGCTTAGGTAATTGGGTAGATAATGGAAACTTTAAGTTTGTAAATTATCCGGTTCCATTTTTTTCTGTACTTGTTACCTTGACTTCGTTTTTCAGCAATCTTCTTGATTCTCTTGATCTTGCTTTGATTCATCTTCATGTTGAATTCTTTTGAAATTTCAACTTCCATATGCTCTTTATTCCGGCCAGTTCCTTTGTTTCTTGAACTCTTTTTGCTTTTGTTTTTCTAGGATTCAAAGGAATAGTGTAATGTTTTTGTCTTTGCTAGGCTTTACGTACTCTTGAGGAACTTTGGAACCATGACTCGTACAGTTGGTATTAGGGTACTAGGTGTTAAAACTTTCCCAGGCTTAATTGTTCAAGGGAAATATGACCACAAGACAAAACTTATTATTTCACTAAGCCACTTCTTTACTTCACTCACTTCATTATAACAATTTGAAATATTACTGAACATTCCTTTAAACTTATAATCAAGCTTTTATGAGCTGAAGTGGATAATTTAAGGTCTTTCTTTGCGGGTTTTTATTGTGCAAGGAAGGGAGTACTAGGTTTATTCTTTGTTATTGAAGAAATGAGCTTGGCCTCAAATCCGAGGCCCAGAGGCTGTAGCGGCATATATTGAGGGTAGGCTTAGAAGCTCGATCTTAAGGAATGGCCTCTATCATTCTTGTTGACTGTTTTTCCTAATATTTCTGCCTCGTCAATAATTAAACGATTTCACAGGACATGGACTCTCAATCTAAATTTCAGAGAAAGATGTTCTAATTCTGTCCAGTTTCATAAGTTTGTTGACAGTATTATTTCTTCAAGACATGTTGTTTAACATGCCCATTATTTCATCAAGTATTTTGTTCCCATCAACGTAACCAATTTTCCAATTTTTTGCAAACTAAACTAAATTTAAGCAAATCTGATGATACTCCTAATTTCAGTTTAATCTGTTCCATGATTAACTACGAAATTGATGTTCTGCTGGGAAAGGGCATAATTATTTATTTGATTCTTGCATAAAGGCGAAATTTATTTTATTTATCATGCTAAACGAAAATGACACAAAAGCAAAAGTTTCAATTGCTCATATGATCGATTTGTAGGTCAACAAAATTTATTCAAATATCAAAAAACATTTCGATATTGTACAATGCACTTTTCCTTCTACAAATAAGGCGTAACTAAGTGAAGAAAAACTCTCTATTTCTTGATCTAAAATCTATATCTTCTTCCTGAAGGTTGCGGCTCCTGCTTCAATTTGGTTCGCGGACAGGCTCACTCGAGTGATTACAGGCGTGAGCAAAGTTGTGACAAATTAGAGCCCTTTCTCCCTTTTTTCTTTGGGAAGTTGATGGGTTCTAATTAACCCTTAACAATTCCTTTCCATCAGCACTCTCTTCGTTACCGCCGTTTTTATGGAATAAGGAATGGAATTGGTTTACACATTCCAGGCTCCATTCATTCCATAAACTACGTGTTCCACCGACCTTGAAGCTCTTCTTTTCTCGTTCTACTCTTCTTCATTACTCTTTGTTTGTTTTGCTTTTGTTATCCCATCCTTTTATAGTGATTTCGTCTCTTGGGAACTCTGAGGCCATTTTATTCTTTCTTTAAATTTTCGATGAATGAATTGAATGAGGTTTCTCGATTCTTGCTCTCTTGATAATGACTCTGACAAAGGTTTTTTGGAATTTGGTTGAAAGAATATTGATCGTTTTAATGAGTTATTAAATTCCTACGATTATTCTCTTTGAAGCCCAGGCATACTAAACCAATTAGTTAAATGAGGCGTTGATTTCTATTTACGCATTAATAACTATTTGTTTCCAAAGAATTGAGAATGAATAATCATGATGAAAGGTTTGGGTGAAGAGGTTATAACTAATAGATTTGAAGTGGAATGAGTATTTGGGTCAAATGTCATGTGGCGATATGGGGAATCGCGACATTAAGTATTGAGCCTCCTAAATTAATGATTTTCAATGAATTTAATTTTTTTAATTCTTTGGGACCTTGAAATGAGAGGGTTTCAAATCCACTTTTATTGACTTTTGGACTATTAAATTATAGCTTCCGGGAATTTTGGTTGTGACTGAAATGGTCACGACGAGGAATTTGATGTTGCAACATAAAAATGTTTCTTTTTCTTCTTTAATTCCACAATCGTGACACCAGAGTTTCATTATTTTGACTTTCTTTTCACTTTTTAATTCTTCCATCATTCTTGAAGTTTATGATATATATATATATATATACCCTTATATATATATATATATATATATATATATATATATATATCCTTATATATATATATATATACCTCTGCGTTAGTTAATGTTGTAGACCAAGGCATAAACACTCAAATTCAAACAATTTCAAATTTATTCGATTCCAATCAAAGCGACTGACTGTTCTATCTTCATCATCTGGTCAACAACTTCGCTGTGCATCACATTCAAAAATTTAAGCACAGTGAGATAAAAATTTCCCCGAACTTCCAATCATCTTTGGCTATCCAAGACAAATTTTAAAATCGCTCAAAGAAGAATATCACGCCTTTTGGTCTCTTATCTTTGATTGAAGTTTGATTAAAGCTCTTCTCCTTTTTACCTGATATTCATTGTCTGTAAAACTAAAAAAAATATTTACCCACTCTGCTTCAATCAATAATGAATAAAAATCACAATAAGCTATTAGAAATTTAAACACATAAATTTTAAACTATAAAAAGAAAAATTAAAAACAAACTGGTGTGGATTGCACTTTATAATTTGCCTCGATTTTAGTCTTTAAATTTGGACTTTTTCTTGCCATTGTTGTTTCTTCAATTTCCCTTGTTCAAAACTGGGGTTACTCTTCGATTGCTTTCTCGGTAGTGCTTTGTCCCTGACCATTAACTGGAGCTCCTCATGATTGCTGGTTCTAAGTGTCAGCTTACCAAAGCGTATTGCTTTGATACCCTTGTGGTGGTCCCTCCGGGCATATTTGGATTTCGACTCACGGAAAGGAGTCTTAGTCTGGAGTTGAATATGAACTGATCTCTGCCTTGAATTCCCTCCTCAAATTCGTTGATCATGCCATTTTTTTGTTTATCCTTGCATAGATTACGGCACTATCATAGGCTTCATTTCTCAGCTCTTCCGATTCATTTAAGCGGAGCATATCTTCATAGCGACTTTAAAAATCAAAATTAAGCTTCTTTATGGTCCACATAGCTTTATATTCTAGCTTAGAGGTAGGTGACAAGGTTTCCAGACAAGCCTGTATAGGGACATTCCAATGGGAGTTTTTAAAGCCGATCCTGTATGCGGGAGTGCATCATCGAGCTTCAACGACCAATCTCTTATCTTTGGAACTCACACGGTCTTTTCGAATTCACCTTTATCTCCACATTGCATTTCGAAACACCCAGTTTGTTTGAGGATGATCGCCAAGCTCATAATATGTTTGATACCATATCTGCTCATGAGTTTGTCAAACACCTTATTTGCAAAATGGCTCCCTCCATGAATAATTATAGTTCTAGGTGTCCCAAATCTGTTGAAAATATTTCTTTGTAAAAATCCCACAACTGTATTGGCATCATTCTTTGGACATTCTTTGCCTCAACCCATTTGATACATAAATCACGATGGGGTATGTATATATTTCCAAATAAAGCGGGAAAACCCATAAATCCATTCCCATACATCGAACAAGCGCACCACCGGGATGCCATGCGGGGCATCTCATGCCTTTTCTTTGATATTTCCACATTCTTTGGCGTGATCACATAACTTCACCCATTCAAAACAGTCCTTAAAAATAGTAGGCCAATAAAATCCTGATTGGAGAATTTTGTGGGCTATTTTATCTCCTGCAAAATGTCCTCCATATGGTGATGCATGACATTCTTGTAAAATCTTGCTTTGCTCTCCTTAGTACACTCTCCTTATAATCGGATCGACTCCTCTTTTAAACAATAATAGGTCATCCCAAATGTAGTACCTGCTTTGTCAGTCCTTAGCTTCTTTCTCTTGATAGTTGAATTCTGGTGGCATAATTCCACAAGCTAAAGTTCACGATATCCCGACATACCGGGGTGATTGGAGTGACAGTTGGAATAACCGCTCATCTGGAAAATTTTCTACTATTTCTCTCTTCCTTCCTCTTGTCTGATGGGTTTCTCTATCTTGACAAGTGATCGGCCTATCATTGTCCACGGCCCTTCTTGTCTTTTATTCTAAAATCAAATTCCTGCAATAATAGTGCAGACCTGATCAGTCCTAGGCTTTGCTTCTTTCTTTGCCATTAGATACTTAATTCTTGCATGATCGATTATTATTATATGACATGGGACCCCCAAAAATATATGGTCTAAATTTTCACATGCAAATACTATTGCCCGGCATCTCCCTTTTTTAATTAGTAGAGTAATTTTCCTGAGCTTCGTTAAAGGTTTTTTCTAGCATAGTAGATGGCCTTGAACACTTTTCCTCTTTTACGTCCCAATCTGACTCCGTTTCAAAATCCTTGCATCACACATGATTTTAAATTCTATTCCAATACGGTTTTGCCATGATGGGAGCTTGACTAGTCTGGATTTGATTTCTTCCGTGCATTATGGTAGGATTCATCAAAAATAGAACTTAGTATCTTTTTCCGGCAATTTGTATAGTGGTGCAGCAATTTTGAGAAATCTCGATAAATCTTCTATAAAACCCGCATGTCCTAAGAAACTTCTAATTCCCTTTCTTTTGTAGTGGGCATTAGATTTCTTATAATTGAAACTTTTGCTGGTCTACCTCGAGCCTAACTGCGAGAAATCATGTACTTTAGAAAACAATTCCTTACGTAACAAAATGGCATTTCCCAATTCGAGCTAGGTTCTTGTCTTTGCACCTTTGAGAGTACTATCCACACCAGGTTATGCGGAGCCTTTGTTCAAAAGCGGATCCATACCTTTGTAAAATCATCCATGAAGATCTCCATAACTATACGCTAGATCATAAAATATAGACATCATGCATCTTTGGAAGGTACCGGGAGCATTACATAAACGAATGGAATTCTCCTAAAAGCAAAAAAGAACGAATGGGCATGTAAAGTGGTTTTCTCTGAGTCTTCGAGGTGCAATAGCAATTTGGTTATATCCAGGTATCCATCGAAAAAAAAAAAAAAATGAGGGTGTCACATAACCTATCGGCATCGATCAATGAAAGCGAGGGAAAATGATCATTTAAGTTTGCGATGTGATTTTACGTAGTGATACACACCCTCCATCACAGTCATAGTTCTTGTAGGAATCGGTTCTTTCTTTTCATTTTAAGTCACGAGTGAATCTACCTTTCTTGAACTACATACCTTTGGGCTTACCAGAACTATCGATATAACGCCTGCTGCAAACTGCATTTAACCATTTCGGAGCTTCTTTACGACCTTCGCTCACGATAGAGTTCGACCTCCTTTGATGCACCGATAGAGTTTTTGCATTATCATCCGACAATATTTTGTGTGCATGTGCAAATGGAGGCTGATACCCTTCACATCTTCGATTGACCAAGCAATTGCTTCCTTGTATTTCGAGATTACCGGCAACCACGTTCTTGACCGGTCATTGGTAATATGATAAGTGGTTTTCTCTTTCACGGGTTTAAAACTCATATTTTAAATGGTTGGGCAATTCTTTCAATGTTAACCCTTATGCACTAGTTTCTTGCTCATGAGGTTCTTTACATTTACATTTGCATACTTCATCTTATTTGTTTTCATTATACTCGAGACTGTTTCCTTGTTAAACAAATTTGAAGGCAGAACTTCACAACCAAGTCTCTCAAGATACTGAAAATTCATCTCAATTTCATTGATAGAGTGTTGAAAGATACAATCAGAATTCAATTCAACATTGAGAAGGCTATTGTTTTCCCTACGGCTATACAAGCGCATCTGCATCTATATCGGGATGTTCAGACTCTATTAATATTAAAATGTCTTTGCTTCATTTCCAACCACAGGCGTCATCGGTTCACCTTTTGTACATGCTCGGCGGCTCCGAGTTGCTGAAAGGTCTTCCGACAGAGGAACTTGGGTATATTCCTCGATACGCATGATAACAAATCCAGCAGGAAGATGAATTTCCCAACCGAGCAAATTACATCTTCAAGAATGCCTTCTGGTTATTGCCATTGATCTATCGGCCATCTGCGATGTAATTCTTTGTTGGGAATTAAGTTCCCCGAAACTAGGGCCTCTGCCTGGTGATAGAAGCATCAAATTTATACTAAGCGCCATAATCACATAAAACTTTCTTGAATTCCATATTTCCTATGGAAGCGGGAATGGTGAAACTGCTAGGGTCCTTCATCTTTGCTGGGAGCTTTTGTTGGATAATGGCCCCTTTACGAATAACGATCAAATTTACTATTCCCCTCCTCGACTATCTTCCTTTTCTTGCATTATCTCCTTCGAAATTTTGCATAAAGAGGCATTTGACGATTACCTCTGCCAAATGGGATATTTAACTATTTTATTGAAAATGTCAGAATTTAGAAAGCGTTATTCTCTTCTTGACTTACGAAGTCTACGTGGAAATGGCGAAGGTGTATAAAATTTGGTACTTTCCTTATTGCTTTTGGGTCATGACTTCCTTCCGGTATTAATATAGGTGCTCTTCTCTCCTTCTTTTTTTAGTCTCTTCTTTTAACACCAGTCTCTTCTTTCCTTTATGTCCTTTTGTTGCTGCGAATCCTTCCCACTTCTTAATTGAATTGCCATACGATCTTTTAGAGTTATTACAGTGTCACTAGGAATGTACCCTTATACGTTTAGCATCGGGGCCCGGTTCTTACTACTTGTGCATTCAAATTTTTCAACGGCACTAGCATTCTTTTGAGACATTTGAGTATCAGACTTGAAAGCTTCCAAGTTAGACAGTTTCTGTTCATGGAAGTGTATTAGCCTCTTGTTGTCCCACGTGAATTGCGTATTTGTTCTTCAAATGGTTTGAGTCCCTCGGTGACCACGATATTCATTTTCACATTTTCACCTCCTTGATCTTCTTCTTTGGAGCCTTGGTGGCTAGCGATATCCTTGTTGAGATTGTCCATGCCTTGGGCCTTGTAAATGCCTCAGCGTATGAGAAATTCTCATGGTTCCTCGATCTTGGATTGTAGTGTGGGCGGGTTAGGATTTGGCTTGAAATGGTAATTTCTTAGCTCGTTCACATACTTAACCTCCTCAGCACCATAAGAATCTTCTTTTGTTGGCACATCAACACTTCTTTTCATAAGTTCTCTTTCCACTGCTCCTATTTCATGAGCAGTGTGCATCTTTCTCTCTTGTTTGTCCATCCTATGCATTATGGCATCCAACTTTGCCTCCATGGTATCATCTTGTTCGACTCCACTTGACCCACTTTTCCTCTCTTGTTTCCCACTTGAAAACCGGATGGAGCTTTTTCATATTACATTTTGCAGTCTCTTATCGGATCTCTCGCCTCTTTATACTTTTCGTTTGAATGCTCCACAGCATGAAGCATCGATAATGCCCTTAGATGTATCATTTAAAGCATGATACACTATGTCCATCTAGGTCTTCAAATCCTATTCCATCACGTCGGGCACCTCTTTAGCAACCTCTTGAATCTTTCCCCGAGGCACATATAGGCTCTCATCTTCCCCTTGTTGGAATACTATTTATCTCTTTCTTCTCTGCGAGTGAGAGATGGAAAAGAATCTGCCCAGTATGACTACCAACTCTTCCCAAGTATCAACCGAACCATATGGTAATGATTCATACCAAGTGGCTGCTTTATATCTCTTACAAAAAATGGGGAAGAGATCTTGACTTTATCACCTGCGGCCTTACGAATTCAAGCGTCATTGTATTTTCCATCCTAAGAAATCTACCCAGGTGCTCGTTGGGATCTTCGGTGGGGTGGCGGTGGTGATGGCATTGCACCATTGTTATTAGGCGGCTTTAGTTCAAAATTATTTGCATCCTGCAGTTGAAGATCTGACCCGGATTAACCTCACTTGAACGGGGACCTCGGCACTCGATGGATATAGAAACTTTTCATAGCAGTCAAATAAAATCCATGGAGAGAACCCTGCACGTGCCAGCATATCTTTAGAAAATAATCACGGAACCCAGTAGTAAATTTTTCCTTTTTTTTCAAACATAGATTTTCGAAAACTACGACGAGTTTCCTCATTCTGTTCGGACTTTCCCAAATTTACGAAATACACCTATAAGCATTTAAAAACACTTTATAATCTTCAAATTTTCAACTTTCTGTTGTAGGACTCCTAAGTCCACAACTCAATCAACACAATATATATACCCCATATACATTTATTCATTTCAAATCATCAAAACATTCAAAACTTCTTCAATTCCATGCATAGTTTTATAAAAGCTTGGGCTTAGTAGGACATAAGTAGATCGCCTAAGTAGTTCCTTTTTAAATATATCCATATATACATATATACATGACAAATTATTTGACATATAAAATATGCAAACTATTTATACAATGCACGGTTCACGGCGTCGTCTCCTCGATGGCTCCAACTCACTTTGCAGGGAGGTACTCTGGCCTTTGTCTCGGTTCTGAAAATGTTTTTGAAACATATGGAAAAGAATGAGCTAAAAGGCCCGAGTGAGTGTACATTTCATTAAGATAACATTTTCAGTATATATCAAGTAATAAATACTTATACAATTAAAATCAATTTATGCCTTAAACTTTCTTTCTTTTTTTATAATAAATACTTATACAATTAAAATCCATTTATGCCTTAAACATTTATGCCTCAAACTTTCTTTCTTTCTGATAATAAATACTTATACAATTAAAATACATTTATGCCTTAAACATTTATACCTCAAACTTTCTTTCTTTCTTTATAATAAATGCCCACCACAATTAAAATCCATTTATGCAGCAAACATTTATGCCTCAAACTTTCTTTCTTTCTTTATAATAAATACTTATACAATTAAAATCCATTTATGCCTTAAACATTTATGCCTCAAACTTTCTTTCTTTCTGATGATAAATACTTATATAATTCAAAATCACTTTATGCATTTGATGAGTGCAAAACTCATCTATGTTTTGAGTTCATTTCACATGTTATTTTGTGCATTTTATATCCATATTCACTAATACCAAAACTCATAAATTTCACTAAACTTGGTTTTTTAAGTTATTTGATGAAAAGCAAGTGATTTGGAAACAAAGGAGCAATATATTTTCAAAAGAAAGTCAGCAGGGAAATATCAGCGTAGCATGTACTTTGGAAAGATGAATTTTTCTGTACCATATGGAACAACAAATGGTTCAAATTCCCTCAGCGTTTCATTCTACATTCAAAGGGCTTTCTGTAATTACTCACACCCAAATCGGAGTTCATGAAAGTTATGGCTGACAAGTTGGAGAAGAAAAAACGATTCTTTTATCCAGAGAAGCGTAGTCGCGACCGAAAACTTGAGTCGACGAAATTATTAATCGCGACGAAACTTTTGCGACCTAAAAAAATAGTGTTGCGACAAGCTTGCTGCGTCGCGACCACTATTCTGAAACCTAAAAAGGCGAAAATTGATATTTTGACCTAATTTCGTATTTTACCCTAGGACCATATATATACTCGTTTTTTAGGTAAAAGGGTGTGGGAAGATTGAAGCCTCTCTCATGGGGTTTCTCTCTCTATTGCCCATTTTCAGTTTTAAGATTTTGATTGTTTTAGATTTTAGAGTAGTTTTAGAGCATATTTTATTTCTAGTGAAGAGATTTTGGTGTACTCGGATATTCAATTTGTTCTTGTTGAGCGAAGATTAAAGCTCAAATCTGGATTTTTCTCTTCTTGTCTCTTGATTTCTTTCTTCATTTTCTTACTTTATGTTTGATTGGTGATGATTGGAATCCAGTAATGGAACATTAAACACCCTCTACGGGTGGGGATTAATTGTTGAACATTTAGATTTGTAGTTTCTCAGTTATTTTGTGGGTTTGAATACTGAATTTATATAATTGGTATTGTTCATATAATGAACTGTTTGGAATATTAGTAGCTTATACCCAAAAAAGAGCTGTATCTTTGCTACGTTTCCGGGGCCCTTTGGTGACACGAGATGGAGATTCACGAGGTAAAGGCGATAACCTTAGGGAGTATGTTAGACTAATAATATGGAACTAATGAACTCACGAAAAATTACTTTGATAGATCTTAATTTACTCATGGTGTGAGGATTAATTAGATGATGTATCAATTTAGTTGTCGAGAGGTTTTTCTCCTTAGTCTAATGAAAGGATCTTGATCAGTGTTGTAAAGATCTAATCAAGGAGATAGAAAATTTTATTAGATTTGAAAGGCGAATGCAATTACATTGGAGAAGGCTTGCATTATCATGCATGAGGCGAGAATTCTTGGTCCTAAAAATGGTTGTGAAGTATTAAGAAAAAGAAAAACAATCAAATCTTAAAGAGTGCCAAATTTACAGTAGCTATTTAGACCCATTTGTCCTAAAGGAATATGGTGTGTTAGATAGTGAAATGTATGGTGTATGGAGAAATCAGCTATACCATTGCTCTTGGACAAATCCACAGCATTGACTCACAAATGTTGCACTTTCAAGGAAATGCAAGTGTTTTTGTAAATAATTATCCCGTCCACTAGTGCCTCTCTTCATACCTTTTAGAATTAAGTAGTTGTTTTATTTGGTAGATTTTAGGATTAGTTTTAAATCAGTTTTTATTTCAATTAAATTGATTTTATTCCACATCTTATTTGGTCGCCTAAATAGTGAGAAGAAGAGCCCTTATGTCAGGGTTGATCAAATTCCAATTAGAGAACCTCGATCTCGTGGAGTACGATATCAGGACTCCTAGAGTCACTTTGTCACCCGACCCGTCTTGCGAGAAAGGGTTGAGTGTTGGTAATACTTTTCATTTTAGTTTTTGAGTACACTTACTTTTGTTTCAAATCAGTTTTTGAGTATTTACCACATTCACTCCCTTGACCATATTTTCACATATACATCATTTGGTCTCCTTACAGCATTAACTTTCTTTTTCTTTGATGGAACCCGAGGACCAACACACACGAGCAGTTTCCGATCGCGCGGTGAGGGCCCGATCTCATTAGTCATAACCACTCTGGCTGCGGAGAAACTCACGCTTTGCATAGGGTTCGATCCACAGCACTTTATCACGTGTAAGGATATTACTCTAGACACCTATTCCCTCCCACCGATTTAGTAACCTATAACATTACCCTCTAAATCCTTGCGCTTAAAGTACCTTGGCGATGCTCGGTCATATGAGTCATATGGGGTTAGAGTAATCGATCGTATTTCTTCAAATACATTTATAAATCCATTTAAAACCTTTACTTTATCATTTTATACATTTTTGCATTCTTCTTTACACATTTTTAAACTACCAGCGCCTTAACATACTTATACATATATAAACATTTACATTAAACACTTTCATTTTAACATTAAAATCATTCACTCCTTTCTTCAAAATACATTTATAAATCCATTTTAAATCCTTTACTTTATCATTAAAACACATATAAATGCAAATATACATATGCATTCTTTACACATTTTAAACTTCATAATGTCTTAACATATGCATATATATAATCATTTAATATAAATACATATAGTACAAGCCAAAGTAAACATTTATACATTTACTACATTCTTATGGATATCCATATATAAACATTTATATTAATCACTCCTTTTCACATTAAAATAATTTACCTTTAAAAACTCAATTTCAAAATATTAGTTTTACACTCACCATTCTTAGCTCAATCCTGCTTGCTTCTAGTCAATTCTGTTTCGTCGGATAGTCATTTTCACCTTTTTCAAAGCCACAACTAACCATTAACCATAGCAGCTTCCATTTAATCCACCATACACATTCCATTTTCACCCAACCACATCATATTCATAAATCTCATTTAACCACACTTAAAAATACGTAACCAAGGAAATGACCAAATTACGTTTTCTTTACAAATGACCTTAATGCCCTCACCCGATTTTACACTCGGGACTGTTTGAAATACCCATTTTTCAATGTCTTAACTTCATATTTGACACTGGTTCTTTATACTCTTTTTAAAGTAAAGTGCTAAGGGTTCTTCTCAATTAGAATCACGAAAATCAGACACCAAAACTCACTTCGTCGAAACAACCGGGCTAATCTATGTTCAAAAACTGAACCAGAATTTGGCTTGAACATGGCCCTACTTTGAGCGAATTTTTGGGCCACATAGAATCAGAATTTGAGGGAACCTATTTCATTATGTTTGGTTCTCCTTGAAGTCTATTTTAACCAGAAACTTGAATCACTCAAATCAGATCATAAATGAGCAAGTTATGGCTAAAATACGAACACTGGTCAAAATAATCCATGAGCATTGCAGTCACAAGGTTGCTCCACAGAAAATGCCCAAAATGTGTGTTTTCTTCCATTTTTCCATATGTATTGACCACCAGAATCAACTCTATACTCCATATATACATCAAAACCACTCCAAATTCATCTTGAAATCTCAATTTTACTCAATTCATCTTTCATTACATGTGTATCTTCAAAAACTTTTCCTGAATTATTTCCAAACAACTCAAATATGGGTTATAACCCGTACCTTAAACACAGATTTGTTAGGGTTTGTTCTAAACCTAACTCAATTCCGCTCTGATTTAAACCATGAATCCATACCAAAACCTGGGCACATCAAGACCCGTGATTCGAGGCAAGAACATGCACGGATTTTTGGACTCTTCTTCTTCTCCTCCTTATTCCCTCTTATTCCTCTTCTTTTCTCTATTCTTCTCCTCTCATCATTGGAACCCAACAAAATGAGACAAGGCTTTTGTTTGTCTCACCCTCTGTGCTCTCCATATTTCTCATAATTGCACTTAAGTCCTCAACACTTCAATATTGCAATTGTAACTCTTTCATTAATTCTCTATGGCAAATCTAAAACGATTTTTCATATCCCCTTTGCTCAATTACTAATTTATCCTTATTCTCTGTACATAATCCGGGTTCCAATTTATCATCTCCTGATTTTATCCCCCGATATCACGATGTGACACTTGATAATCGATATGCGCCTACGAGTTTCATGTCTTTGTACACTTATCTTTGGAGCAGGGCATTCTTGATGGTACAATACGTTCTGAGAATATTCTTCACGAATGATGACCTCAAATCCTCCATTGTGTTAGTAATAGGAGGCCTTAGTTCTTGTCTGTGCCTTTATGCAGTCATGTCTCTTATCTGCCATAGCTGCGTTCACTGCTCTTTTAGTCTTTCTTAAACTTTTGAGTGTTCTTTCAATGTCTGGCGGCAGCGGGTGGAATCACAACCTGTGGTAAGGGATTTCTGAAATTGAAACACTCGGATTAATATGGAATGATCAAACTAAAAATATATTTTCATCGCTGGCTTGTTAAATATTAGTGGTGATGTAGACCTTTGTAGCTATTTTTGTTCTTTTAAGTTTATCAAATGTCCAAATTTGCATTTCCTTCTTTGTCGAATATTGATCTAATTAATTCTTTCAATCCTCGGCAGCGGCGCCATAAAACTTGTTTGCCTTTTTCTATATAGACTAAAACCCCTCAAATTAACATAATTAAGAGCCTTACCTTCTCTTACCCATGTTACTTTGGATAATTTTGCTTGATAAAATAGTTTTCTCTTAATGTTCATGATTTAAAAATAAGGGTTCAGTCTGGCTTGTAAGTGCACAGGTCGCCACAAGTAGTGAAATCACGAATGTAAGTCACAGGTATCATTCCCACCCGAGAGATTGATAAGCGAATTACGAATCAAGCTACCAAACTACTAAAATTCCATACTATTTGGACTCAAAACTCATAGTGAATGTTTTATCTAAACAACTAAAATTAAAAATCCTATATTATTGAATATATTCAAACTAATGGATTGAATCAGTTTACTGTGAGAAACGAAAACTATCAATGAAATACAATGAAACAGTCAATTCCAGCAGTTAAGTACATTGCTATGTTCTATATATGGATATGGTTATTGTCCAAGATTTCCTAATTTTTGGAATTGGATTTCTCATTCACCAGATTAGATATCCTTGCCTCTCAAAGACGAATCAAACCCGACTACTTGTATTCCAAATTCTCTTACGAATCGGTTATTTTTCTTTTCGTACTTCACACCCATTTCCTGTTTGGCAAACAAAACTTTTGCTTTCTTCTCAGATTTTCGCAAGTTTCTACCACTTAATTGGTAACCTGACCTTTAGATCTATAGGTTTTATCCCATTCCTTGATTAGATCTAAGCTAACACGGGGATTGGAACTTACCTTTAGATTAAGGTGAACTCTACGATTATTTATATTGTTAAATACCCTCCAGCAGTCATGAATCAGGTTATCAAAATGAACTCTCGAGCTCGGCGGTTGATCGATGGTAGTCGAACATACCCGGAAAGAATGTCTCGACTCGGGATCTCGGGTCTACCGTGGTCACGCGGGAGGGCATCACGGATATCAGGAGTAAGATACATTCCCCTCGGCGGGTGATGAGTGCCTATTGGGAACATCATTTCAAAACACGACAGATTAAGTAGAGGCAGGGCAAATTAATTCTCCCAATTGTGCGGGAAGGCGTAACTAAATGTAAATCAAATCAGGTGGTACGCTACGATTCTTGCATTGCAGATTAAAGAAGAGTAGACATAGATCCACTTTGGCTTGTAATTCTTGATAAAGCCCAGAAGAAATGAAATTCGAGAAATTTGTCTAAGATTTCCATACAGCTGGTAATACGTGAAAAAATAATAGAACTAAAAATCGACTACCTTCGTCTACGCACGATTAAATTCAAAACTGAAAAATAAACTAAAAATAAAAAAATAAAAATCTACTGCAAATATACTGCGAGTTCCTCACTCCTTTTTTGGGTACAGTGAATCCAGGAGAAAACTACTTTACTCTTCTAAAGCTATCTATTTATCTTGTAAAAAGAATTTGGTGGAATCCTAAAATGCTCTTGGTGGAGCTCCGAAGAAAAAAAGCCCGAGCTCAACGTGTATGTCGCGACCTCAAGTTGATGCTTGCGACATGGTTCTCTTGATTGCTCGTGGTGATTAGACTCACTCTACCTAGGAACTGCCAGTTGTCTGTTCTTTGATGATGCGACATGTGGATTGTGTGTCATTCATTTGCCAATGTTACCAGGTGATACCACAATATAAGCCTCGGTTATATGATGTCAGCTATCTTCTATTCTTCGTTAGTTGTTATAGTTACCGTGACCACTGTTGTGTCTTCGTGTTTGATATTGTTCTTTGGTGTGATCGTCTCTCTTCTTCATATAACAATTTGTATGACTCACACGCGATCTACTCTGGCGATACCGGACCTCGTTTGATATTTCTCACCACGTTTCGGTGTTGCGATAATCTTTGTTCGTTCGTGTTCCAGCTCTGATTCGTGATTGCCCCAGGTGTGCGATCATCGCCTCCTGGTCACCATGAGCAGGATCAGGTTCTGAGCGACGGCCTGCCAGTTGTCCTCTTTCTTGTTTTGTTTGATCTACTGTATTTTGCCAGCGACAATATAGCGATAGCGAACGAGCGATTCGTTTGAACAGCTTTCTTTGCGCAAAATCTGTATTCATGGGTGATGGATCTGTCGCGTGACTCCGAGTGATTGACGTAAAGTGATCTGACGCGAATTTCTTCCTTTGATTATTTCCTTTAGTCAGCCCGTTTTCTTTGCCATAGCCTCCTTTTTAAGTCGACTTACTTATTCAGAGTTTTATAACCCTCTTCGTGAATTTGTTGATGTCGTGACTTGAATGAATGAAGCGAGCTACACACAGTGCGACTTAAATTTTCAGTTGTGATCTCAATTCTGCTGCGGCTGGTTTCTTCTGATTTTTGCTAAAGATTTGGAGTTTCTGCTGTATTTCACATAAAATGAAATTTGAGTTAGTATCCACTTTTACGCAAACAAATCAACATTTATCTCATAATATACTCAGAAAATGGATTAAAACTTAATGAGTTTTAGACTCATCGGGATCTTTCGGGTACATGCTTGGCGTTGGTATTTGTATTCATATGCGTACATGGTGTTTGGATTTGACATTTTGGCGTGCATTTGAGCTTATTGACTGACCTCTTATGTAGTGCTTGGCTAGGGACCATAGGTACGCACCCATTGTTTTGATTGGTTGAGTGTTTATGTTAGATACTGAGTAGGTTGGTGTGATTCGAGTCATCTTTGTAGCCTAGGAGGCTATTTGATTTTTGACCCATATTCTCCCACATACCCAATTCATTAGTAGAGACTAAGTTCTAGGCCTAGAGGGTGCTACCATGAGGCTCCTTCTGATAATTAAATTGATCCACAGGACTCGGAATATAGTTTTTCGTAGACCCTTGTTTTTCATCACTACTTGCTGGAGTCCTTAGGGGTGTTTTGTTCTTACTTGGT
Source organism: Tetrastigma voinierianum (assembly GCA_016808115.1). Lineage (NCBI taxonomy): Eukaryota > Viridiplantae > Streptophyta > Magnoliopsida > Vitales > Vitaceae > Tetrastigma > Tetrastigma voinierianum. The sequence goes on from JAEQBH010001653.1 coordinate 944,111, forward strand.
TTTCCCCTTTATAAAATAAAAATAAAAAGTAAGTGTGACTCCCAAAGCAAAATCTGATTCCTCTTCCGGGATGGATTTTCCTGAACTTAAAATCAACCACACATTTTCTTTTCATTTTAAAGCGAGTCGGCATGAGGCAGTGGATCGGATAAGGTCCTGATACTACCTTGTGTGAGACAGCCCATAGTGGGCCTTATATGAGTATAGGTTGTCAAATGGAGAATCTATTTGCACAATCTACGACACCCGACTTCCACAAGGAAAAAAATATCGAAATGGTTAATGCTTATGCCAAATTCATGGATGATGCTAAGAAAAAGGTTAATAGTCACTCTTCCCGAGGAAATTTGTAGCACCATTGAAGAGAATCTGAGAAGATTTGGGTTTCATGAGGATGTCTCAGAGTGACGGAGAAATTGGAGTGTGACAAAGAGGAAGTTGAAAGGTTGATGAAGAGTTAATTGAGCAAATGAAAGAAAGGAAATTCGACTTCTGGCCCAGAAGAGGAGTTTCCAAGTGAAGACACCATATATTTTGGAGGTGGAAGAGCTCGTAGTTTCATGGCATGAGATTGAGGGAGCCTCCATTGTGGACATAGCGATCAAATCATTTGAAGGGGATGTGCTCAAGGTCAAAAAGGGGCACTATAACTCTTTCCTAATGAAGGATGGGGGCAAAAATTCTCAAGCATTCCGTGATTGGTAGGTCAAGCTAGACTCGAAAAAGCGAGGTGAAACTTCTTAGGAGGCAACCCCTAAGCTTAATAAATAACATGCCTTTTCTAGTTTTTAGTTAATTTTCTTGACTGGATCTTGTTTTGTTTTGTTAATTGTTCTTTTAGGTTTGGAAGTCTAAGTTGGTTTTAAGGCAAAAGACGAGATGATCATTTCAGGGGAGTCCTCTCTTTCCCTCCTTGTTTTTTTTTATGCTCATTTCATTTAGGGAATTGTTTTGTTCAAGTTTGGAGACAAATTGGTAGAATCAACTTTGGTTTGTGAGATGATCATTTTCGAGTCCTCTCTTTCTCCTTGTTTTTTATATTGATCCATTTCATTGAGGGAATTATTTTGTTCAAGTTTGGGGGGACAAATTATGGTATAATCAACTTTGGATTTCTTTAGTATATTGTGTTATATATGTTCATGTTTGTGCTTTATGTCTCATATGAGTTGGTTTGGTGCTTAACAACTGTTTAGAGAATGCTTTGACATTGTGCTTCAAAAGTTTGTTTGTATTTAGCCAAACTTGGGATACCATCACATTTATGTGATCTAAGATTGAGTGTATCTAGTGGTTGTGGGAGGCTTGGTTGTAGAACCTTTGTGTTTTTCAAGGAACCACTTCTTAATGGAACTCATGCACACACACACACTAGATCTCATTTGTACACCGAGGTTTCGGCCTCTTCTTCTAAAACTAAACTTACCTTAAGAGACCTTAACTTCCATAGTGTTGGGACACCTCAATAAAGAGAGCAAATGAAACCCACATTAGCAAAAACAAAATAAATAAAAGAAAAAGAAAAAGAAAACAAATAGAAAAGAAAAAATGAAAAGAAAGAAAAAGAGATAAATAAGTATTGGAGTTGTTCGGTCGGAATCTCAGAGTAATCAGAAGGGGGCGCTGAAGCCCTAATGCCTAGCCATTTGGTTGGGAGTCATTGACTTCATTGCCTATTACAAGGACGAGAAGTGGTTCCAGTCTCACAGTAGGGACTGGTTCTGGTTATGTGTTAAATTGAAGTTCGAGGGAACTTAATACACAGTACCCTTAACCAGCTGCTTGGGGAGTCTGACGGATATCCACTACATGGACACTTTTAAAGAGTGCCTTAGCTTTACATCCTACTTTCTAGTTATAGTATTGAATAAAATGTGCATTCTTAACTTTATTTTGTTATTGTCTTTCAAATGAGTGAGTTTAGTTTGGTCGAAAGTGTCTTGAACCTTGATCTACACTTGAGATCGTATACTATTTTCCATGAGTTTCTTTTGGAATGATTCATTGAGAAATTTGGGGCAAAGCTTTCTTTGATCACCATGCCCCTAGATGCCTTTCCTTTAAATATTTTAAATGTGTTGGGATCCCATGTAGGCTATATTGTTTCCATTGAACTTTGTCATGGTATTCTCCTAACTTGTTTCTAGCACCATTCTTTACTCATATATATTTTAGTGTTTTGTATATGTGTGTTTTCCTTTAGCGAGGATATAAGATTTAAGTTTGAAGAGTGTGATGAGTATCTTAAATACTCATTTTATCCATATATTTTATGATATTTTTAGTGTTTTTATGTTAAATAAATTGTCTGTTGTAAATGTTTCATATTTATGATTAGTCAATCTTTTGGTGGAATTGTGCAAAATTAGACAAAAACAAGCAAAAAAATGGAAAATCGACCGACATTCTGTATATAGTAACAGCTACTACATTTTACAACATTTTCAGATATATGAGCTCAATTGGAATCAAAAGTTTATGGATTCAGTTCTACACTTCAAGAGCTTTCACGACACCAGATGGCATGATTCGGAGTCAGGATGAAGAAGTTATGAAGAAGGTAGGGACGTAGTGTGCTATGGCGTGAGTGCTCACTGAGGCATGGGTGTTCTCATGCCACAGCATGAGAAACTCACACTAGGCATGTGTGTGTTCCTGTGATGAGGGCTATCACTGATTTGGCTTGAGTCTACTCACGCTCGGCATGAACGCTATAGGTGACTTCTCAAGCCTCGGTGTGGTTTAACTTCACTCCTCTAGTAGCTTCCCTGTTTTTTATCTGTGAACCAAATCCATCATGCTACAGTATGGTGACCAGTTTTTGACACCTGTGTCTCGGGCTTTTGGCCTTAAAAAGTGGGGGAGTGGGAGCATTAGAGATGAGGAGTTCATGGAGAAGATTTCGGGGGCCGGGGAGTTCGACGGTTTGTGGGAGGGAAGCCCTAGGGTTTCCCATGCCTAGAACTGAGCTCTCTTTGGGAAAGAAGTTGAAGATGTGTTGGGCATTCATCTTCATGACTATTTCTTCTCCTCTCTATATTTTCTCTATTTTCTTTTTGTTTGTGTTTTACTTTCATGAACTAATCTATTTCTAGGAGTTTTGATATGATCCAAACAAGGAACTGGTGTTAAAACTTTGATTTTTAATCTTTGATGTTGGTTATATATATATATATATATATAATGTTCTATTCAATTTCTTATGCACAGTGGTTGATCCATATTATCATGATTTGTGACTAGTGGGTTGAAAAACAATAATTATGTTAGACAATGAATAGAATGTCATTTTCTCCATAAAATAGAGATATTTGTGTATTTTTATAATGAAACTTTGTAGGGTTTCTAAGTACTTAATGCATTCCTTGGTTATGGTGGTTTGAGGTAGAGATACATTAGAACCTTTTGCAATGGTAAGTGTTATTAGCGAGAAAAAACCGCACATGCTTAGGTGAAACCTCGAATAGTTCTGGGAAGGGTGAGAGCAGTAATTTGGTTAGTAGAATTTTTCTAGATCTCGGGATGGTGAAAGCAGACTTCATCGTTGGGATGATGCGGGAATCAGCTGCCAGTCGAATTCGAGACGGTCGAATCACAATGTTTTGGGGCACTTGAAGTAGTACGAGACACTTTGGGGAATTGATGATGGCCCATGGCGCCACACATGTCAAGTGTCTGGTGATCATTAAGGCTCAAGTCGTGATATAAAGACAAATGGCACCATGTGGTTGGTGATCCCAATTAGTGGATAAGGATAAAGGGAAATCTAAGGCCTTGGGGTGATACTTGGAAAGTGAGAGGACATCTCACTTGACCCCATTCTTGACCCAACCGGTTTGGGGAGAAGGGGGAGGGAAAGAGAGAGAGAGAGAAAGAGAGGAGAAGGAGTTAGAGAGAGAGGCTCTACCTTCTCTCTAGATTTTCCGACGATCGGTCCGTCAATCCAGTGACGAAGTGAGTTGATCCCTCTGAGACTCTGGCATGATCTTGAGTTGTGGAGTTTATTAATTACAGGGTAGGGGTCTTCTCCTACTTGATTGATTTCTTGTCCCTAAAAATCATAGAAAATGGTTGTTTTTTGAAGTTGTGGTAGGAAATGGCCATGCACTTAGGTTCAAGTGGGACGAAACCCAGTGGCTTGTCCTTAGTGTTTATTAATAGTGCTCTAGGCACATTGTATGGACATAGTATTTTCACTATTTATGAAATTTATTATTATGATGATTTGCATGTTTGTATATATAATGTCCTTGAATAATATTATTAATTATTCTCAAGTATTCACAATGGTTATTGTTGCTGAGAATAACAATGAATTAGTCAGTATCAGTTCAGTTGATGAATATGTATGAGATACAAATCAAATTTATATCTATTTGTTGAGAGCAAATATTGGATGAATTATATTGAGATTATGTGGATCAGTCTTAAATTAAGAAATCTCCCATAGTTGATATTAATCCTTTATTTTGAGATAAGCTATAGTTCTCAACACCCAAGGAATATTGTGTTTTGATATAATCAACGTGATGCAATAATGGACATTATAAAGTTTATGCTTGAACATAATAAAATTGTAGTGAGATATGAAGCTGATGCAAAATAAATTGTCCCTCTTATCGCAAGAAAATCTGAATTTCGACAATTGAGGAATTGAGAAATGCACCGTAGTGCTCAAATGATTGTTGGAGATGTCTGTTTGTTTTTAGTCGGTCTAATTGGGTTTGAGTAATCAAAGATAGAAGCGATATAAGGTTGACTTTGTCCATACCTTATATTCTATCAAAGATATCATGAGACAAAGTTATGTCATTAGCTATATTAAGATCACCGATAAACAATTTAGCAGGTAGTCTATTCTTGCTAGAGGCCACTTATGACTTGTAGGATTGATGTGAGTTTTACGCTGCTTTGCCAATGTTTAATGAACCTATGAGTCGCATTAAGTGAATATCACGGTTATGGTTTTTACTCTCTGTAGTAATTTAAAATGATGAGATTATTTTAAATTACAAACAATAATTAGTTATTATTTAAATTTGAATTTAATTTTGAGAAAGTTTAAATTCGTGATTTAAATTATAACAAATAATTAATTTGTTATATTTTCTTATTGGATAAAGAAATAATCTTTAAAGGGTTTTAAATAATAATATATAAATTCGTTTCCTTATCTGATAAGGAAATTCATATTTAAATTGTTATTATTTAAAAGAGTTTTAAATATATAATAATATATTTAAATTCGTTTCCTTATCTGATAAGGAAATTCGTTTTTTATTTAAACCATGAGACTTATATAAATATATATGAGACATATTTTTGGGTGTGTGGTCGTCTTTTCAAAAGAGGAACAACCAAAACGGAAAACCCTAATTGGTTTGAGAAGACGAACTGAACTAGCATTGAAAAGATGGCTCATTATTTGTTCGTGTGGATACTTGTAGAGGGTGGTCGTTTTTCGAAGCTGACACCTTTGAAGATCGAATAAACCAAGGCGTGAACTTTGAAGGCTTAGTCGATCTACAAGAGGTAAGTTTGTTTACTTGTGGTTCTGCATAAACGTATGTGATCCTTAATTGGGTTAGGGATAAAATTATAAAATTCCTTTGTTTGTATTTCCAACTAGTTGGATATTTTCCGTAACCCAACATAGACGATCCACGACTTGATGTGGGATTTGCCATGTGTGATCAAAATTAGTTGATGGTGAAATTCGATCATAATATCGTATTTACTTGCATCTTATTATTTTGGCAGATAGCATGTGTTATTTTGTGAAGAATGAGAATGGTTATCATGCTAATTTGATGTATTTAACATGATGTTGAAATTATGTGGAATATAGTGTGTAAGTGAATATATGAATTGGCATCTATTGCATTCATGTACTTGCAGTTATCGTCGAGGTAGAGGTGTGGGTGCACGGTATGGTTGTTCACCATTCTTGGTGAATGTGGGATGAGTTCGTATTTTGGACGACGTCCAATAAACGAATCATGGTTAAAATCATAAAATGAGATAAAAATTTAATGTGAGTTGGGCGGAGCAAGAGGGGTGTTGAGTCCCTAGGGTGAAAAAACCTAAAATTTTGAATTAGCAAGAGAGAGACGTGTGTGTGATAACAAATATGTGGTGTGAGAGACTTGTGGTATTATCAGAAAGTTATGTATGGAGTGTAGAGACCATGAGTATTTATCAGAAAAGTTCTATGTGATTGTAAGAGACTACGGTGTGAGCCAGAAAAGTTACATTCTTTTTTGAAGAAACACACGGTCGTGATTATCACTTGGGCGTCGAGGTTGGGTAATGGGGTCGGGATTGACTGGGTTAGTTACCCATTGGCACTTGCTTTGGGTGTTGGTGGGCCGACCAAGGCCTCGATATAATTGTCAATTGGTACTGCAGTGGCGGTTTGTCTATGGCATAGGCATGTGGGGAGTTGATTAAATGACTCGGGATATGGGCATGGGACATCTCATGCATGTCATAAATCATTCCATGTGTGAATTGCAAATTGTATGGAATGTGGATGTTGTGTTATGCTGCCATTGCATGTGCATGCAGTGAGAGGTAGCCCTTGTAGAGGAATTCAACTATTGGGCATTGCTCTTTGTCTTGGAAAATAATTTTCGGGTCCACGGGGTGTTCGGGCGAGGACAAAGGGCTTAAGGATGAAGGGAAGGCCCAAATCTGGGCTTGTTTTTGTACCTATGATCGGGAAAAGCCTGTTTTTATGTAATTTGTAATTAAATAAAGTGTAAATTAAGTCACTTTGTATAATATATGCATGTTGGCGAGTTCGAGTTCGGAGCCTTTGTAGTGTGAGCTGTTTCTGGTTTCACAGTGAGTAGAACAAAAGAGAAGAAAGAGATGGGTGACAAAATGGGATGGGCCATTTTGGCCCATAGAGTCGCGACCACAGGAGCGGTGTTGTGACAGGACGGGCCTGGCGCGCCGTCGGTAGTAATTGAGCGGCTAGGGTCTTGCTTGAAACGGTAGCGTGGCCTTTATGGTTTGTGCGCGACATGCGTCGGGGGTGGTGTCGCGACACAAATTTTAGTGTCGCGACATGGTTTAGCTATTTGGTGTCGACTGGTTGTCAGTGCGACGGAGGGAGGCTGTTGAGGCCATCAGCGACGCAGCTCTCTTGGTGTGACCGAAAAGCTTCATTGTTAGCTAAGTTGTGTCAGCGACACGGTTCGTGAGTGGTGTCGACGTAGTGCAGCCTCCTTAGGGTCGCGACTTGAAATTGGTGTCGTGACCAGGCTTGGACAGGGACGACTCTTTGCGTGTCGCGACACGGCCCTTGGTGTCGTGACTAATGGCGGGCTATCGTTAGTGACTGGCATGCACGCCCGGTGTCATCTGCGTCACGGGGCGACTGCGGCGCATGGGTACGCAAGCACGTCGTGATAGTGTCGCGCGATTGGGTTTGTGGCTTTTCTATCTTTAACCCAGACTTGCGATTGAGCACGGTTTGGGTCACTGTTCATGGACACTGTTCAATAACACTATTCATAGACACTATTAAAAAAAAATTGACCCCTGGGATTTTAGGTGTCACATTAGGTGAAATCCACCATTCATATATAATTTAGGCATCATTGGGATCATTTCTAATCTCACCATAGGAATTTGTTAGATGAAATCAAAACCCTAGGCTTTCTTGTAATTACTTTTTCCCTTTGTATGTTAGAGACTTTAGTTTAGGATTTCTTTAGTTTGGTTTGTTTTCTATTTTAATCATTCCCCTTTGTGTTATCCAAATAAAGTTAGGATTATTTTAATTTCGGTAATTAATAACCCAATCCTCATGGGACGATACTTATGTGCTTTGTATTACTTGAAGGCGCGTATTGCACTTGCGCACATAGGCGTATACATTCTGTACGCATTTTCGCCTATAAAAAATTGTTCAAAGAAAATAGTTAAAGGAAAGAAGTCAAAGTTTTATCACCTGATTTGGTGTAAGTCGATCAAGCTGTTGCCTAATTGGGATAAAACATGTATAAATGACAAGGTGGTTTGATACTCTTCTTTCCATCTGTATAAGTTAAAAAAAAAAACATAGAAGAATAAACAACAACTTGGTTAAACCTATCACATGTCTATATTTGAAATGTACTCAATGCTTTAGATATATCACTTGAGTATCCAATATGAGAAGCGCATAAGCACCTTCATCGATAAAGCCACGCTAAACATGCACTACCCCAACTGTAACGACCAACAACCTCAAAATCCTGTATGAGCGGTAAAAACATAAGATGCACCTTATCGCTAGACTTTCCTAAAAAGAGGAAATCTCCAATAAGCTATAAAATATAAGCCCTAGCATATCATCGAATAGACTCCTCATTAGCATCAAGTGCCAAACTAAGAAAGCTTCGACTCAACCATGTAAGATAAAGCCATTGCCCATCTAAATCTGTATCCCTTGGAATGATAACCAAAAAATGAATGATAGACATCTCTCCAATCTGTATCCCAACTAAATCTCTCCAATGATTCAACCATGTAAGATAAAGGCATTGCCCATCTAATTCTGTATCCCTTGGAATGACTGCCTAACAAAGAATGACAGACATCTCTCCAATGTAGAGATATGTTGTCAATAACTACTACTCCATCAACTGGCTATTTAATAAGAATGACAATGTCTCGGAGTGTGATCGTTCACTCCTCTAGAGGTAAGTGGCATGTAGCAGGTCTCTATTCTTGATACTCTCGACAAAAGTAGAATAAGGTGCTAGTCTAGGGAAATGAATCCTAGCGTGCAGCACCATAGAAGCCTACTCTTTGTGGCAATGGAATGATACACATATGAAGCACTACTCGGGTGAAAGCTGGCCTCTAGCGATCGACAATAAAGCTCCCTCGGTGCGACACCTTCCCATGCAAGAGAAGACCTATGTGTATGTTGTCCATGCAAAACTAAAGGATCCAAAGGTCTTTACTCTATCATGCGGTAAGACCTATATAGAGTAAGTAAGAATTAATTATTAATCACATTTCTAATATCGAAAAATTAAATGCATTTAATTAAATATATAATTAAGAAAATGAATAAATTCCATACTTAATTTCCTTGAGGAAGGGGGTTGGAGGATTGCCCTTCATCATTTTTGGGACAATTACGATGATTATGCCTCTCTATTTTACATAAGCCACATGGAATCTTAACACTTGGTTATTTCAAATCCATTTCATTCCTTATCCTTGATGATCTTAGACGCCCTTTATCCCTAATCATTTGAGAATCGGGATGGAGAATAGGAAAATCGAAGATATAGCGATATTCTTCTGGAATACGATTAAATTCAAGCATAACTACTAGCATATGTGTAGCGCCCCCGAATCCGTGGGTCATTTTATTTTTCCTTTCATATGACTCAAATTCAGTATAAAACAACCTTTTTATTACAAGGGTATAGGAAACATTGTATATTTTTCTTACAAATACACAAATGCTTATAATATTTTACAAGAGTTTGATGTACAACTCTTTTACACTTTTACATGCCAAAATATATTAAAACTAGATTGTTCTAATATATTTTACAAAAATACTTCTCAAGGCCACAACCCAGCCTTCTTCGTACTCACGGCCTCGAAGGAGCGTGGGTCTATACTGTACACGAGGGTGGTCCCGGGGTAGTATTAACGCCCGGTAAGAATTTTCCTCTGAGGCTACTCCGCTAAGTGCATGCAGTACCATGTTGCAATTTCACACATTCATAAATTACACAAAATATCTATATGAATGTCATATGCCAAATCCCATGCATCGAGTCCTCACCGACTCCCTCACACATGCATTTCTCCATGTATAATAAAATAATTTCTAAGACAAAAGATTTTTGTTTTAGCTCTCACGAAGGTTAGTTGGACAAATTCCGATAAAATTTTGGGCCACCCTCTAATATTTTTGATTTGGACAAACTCCAATAATAATGTGGACTACCCTCCGATATTCATTTTTGGACAGACTCCGATAAGTTTGGTGGACAACCTTCCGAGAAAAACCATGCACGTGAGGTGTAAAACTACTGCATGATATCTATTTATTTTCATGCATGCATGCAGTTCATCTTGCATGTTATACAGTAGAAATTATGACATCTGTGAGCTGAATTTTCATCCAATTTCCTCTCCAGAAAAATATAACATCATCACTTTACATATCTTCACATCAAAAAATGCATGGTATCTAATATTGCATGCATGCCCATATCTACATTTCTCTTTAAACATGTTATTTAAAACGAGGAACACAACACATGCAAGCTGGAAATTCTTTCGATTTCCTAAGCACAATAAACAGTGGTACACAAAAATCCAGCATCCATAATATTTTCCAACAGGTTTAACCTGCACCAAAAATCCATTTCTGGCATCAAAATGCCAAGAAAATGTACACAGTTTGCATTCAAATTGTTTTGAGCCATTCATTTACATGCATGCATGCAACAAGTTCACATACTGCATGTTATACAATGAGAATTATGACATGCAAATTGAAATTTCCATCAAATTCCTGCGAGAAAAATACGGCTATGCATTACTTTACATATTTTCACATCAAAAAGCCATGGTATCTAATATTGCATGCATGCCCATATCGACATTTCTCTCTAAAAAGCGACATGTTATTTAAGCAAGAACACAACACATGCAAGTGGAAATTCTTTTGAGTTTTTCTAAACAAGAAGCAATTAATTTACAAAAATCAAGCATCCATAGCTATTTTCTAGTAGGTTCCACTGCTGCAAAAATCAGTTCGCATCCAAAATGCCTAGAAAATGTACCACGATTTGCATTCAAAGTTGTTTTGAGGCCAACCCATGTTGGGACTAGCTCCATGGCCATTAAATGGCCCTAGACGGTATCCCTATTAAGGAAAGAACCTACCTTGTTAGAATTTTCACCAACTCCTCCTTCCTTTCTTACATCCTTTCTGTCTCCATTTCTTCCTTCTTTTCTTCCTTCTTCAACTCATAACCTTATCAAAATCGGATCCACACTTACCTAGTCCTAGGGAGAACTCACATGCATCGGCTCTTCAGTTACAGCCTCCCTAAGCCAGTTCTCTCACACATGATGCAGCAATGAATGAATGTGATGCACTAAAATCAAATAATATCCTCGCCTATAGGCGAGATAGTATAAACATACCCTATAAGGCCGGTGATCCATTGGCTCGGTATTTGTCTGGAAATGGCGTAAAGACATGCCCACACAATGTCCCGAAGTCCGCTGTAGGCCGCATCCTCGACCTCGACTCGTACTCTTGCCTCTCTTGCCTATCTATGTAGCAGAAGGTGCTTTTGCAGCACCTTGGGACTGATATTGGTTCCTCTAGCCTGCACTAGGGTGAGAAGGAACATATTGCATGTACGTCCGCGGATGGGTCTGTATTTTGAGATCACGCAGCATAAAGGCGATCTGCACCATGCAGGCTAATGGCAATGGTAAGCATGATCGGTTCGGATTGGCTCAGGAGTCTTGAGACCTAACCTTGGCTTTCGATAACCGTGGCCACGTCTGAAACCCTCGTGGGCTGACCTTGACTAACACTAAATTGGAAGAAGTTTGGCTCCCTTTCCTCTTGCCACAGTACTACGTCTTGGATTCTACGGGAAATTGCATCCTCTCTCTCTCTCTCTCTATGGCCATAGCCGTCGTGACCATAGAGTCCATATCTTGTATGAGGAATCCCGCAATCTTGCCCTGGATAGACAACTTCAGGCCATCCTCGAACTTCCTCATCTTGGCCATATCTGTGGCCACGTAGTCATCCCCGAAACGTGCCAACTCGGTGAACTTGGCAACGTATTCGAGCACCATCCTACCTCTGTGTGCAATAAGACTCTTGGATATCGCATGCCTCGTGAATGTCGGAAAAACTTGCTCATGAGAGCTCTGGAACTCTACAAGTCGTAGTCTCTAGGTCCTCGAGGACCTTAGCCCTGATCCACCATATATAAGTTCACCCTCTAGCTTAAACGTAGCTAGTCTAATCCTGCATTAACATCGAAGGTATCCCATGGCCTCAAAAAACCCTCTCGACTGCGAAACTGTGATCGTACCACTTCGGATCCCCTCCTCCACATGAATGATGAGGATGATGCGATAAACCTACAGAGTCACTTTCGGCCCTCCACGGCTGACCAAGCTTTGCACTAGCACATTGCAATGGTGGTAAATGCAGCGCCCATCGTCTCCATAAATGCCTGCTGATGAAAGCCAGGCGGTGGTCGGCTATTGCCCCGTGGACAACCTCTGCGTCCACGCCCTCGACTTGCCATCTACACAAGTTAAGAGAGCAATTTGAGATTCTCTCTTTTCATTTATCACATTAGTGGTGCATAATGTCAAACACTAACAAATAACCATTCATGCGTTATCATGCTCATTTTTACAGACCTTAGGTTATGTTCGCTAACCTTAGTGTTCTCTATATGTTCTGTCATGCATAATTCTCACAAACACAATACATCTCAGTGGAACATATCCAAAACACACAATTCGAGCACATAATTTACACAACAATTTTATTGATGCATGGTGTACGTATGATCTAAACCCATACCTTCGAGTCCTAGGTGTTCGTACACCTAAACTCTAGTACTAACCGGTGAGAAGTGGAAATTATCGGGACCATGCATGGACCCACCCGAGCTCCTAGTTGTTATATACCTAAGCTCGTACCAGTGCGACACCTAAATCACAGGGTCATTTTTATTTTATTTTTTTTTCATACGCCTCAAATTTAGTATAAAACGACCTTTTATTACAAGGGTATAAAGAGCATTGTATATTTTTCTTACAAATACACAAATGCTTATATTTTACAAGGTTGATGTACAACTCTTTTACACTTTTACATGCCAAAATATATTAAAACTAGATTGTTCTAATATATTTTACAAGAAATGCTTCTCAGGCCACAACTCGGCTAGCCGTGCATGGCCTCGAAAGAGCGCCGTCTTCTCGTGTACTTGAAAGAATGGTCCCACGACGGGGTGAGCAACGCCTAGTAGAGAAATTTTCCTACGATGGCTACTCCCCACCTAAGTGCACATGCAATGCCATGTTCGCAATTTCACACACATTCACATAAAATATATAGAATATCTATATGAATGTCATATGCCAAATCCCATGCCTCGAGTCCTCCCAGACTCCTCGCACATGCATTTTCCATGTATAATAAATCATTTCCTAAAACAAAAAGGTTTTTTATAATTTTTGAAATGTACGAAGGTTAGTTAGACAAACTCCGATAAAATTTTGGGCCACCCTCCGATATTTTTCATTTGGATAGACTTCAATAATAATGTGGACTACCCTCAAACGTGTTTGAATAAACTCAAATAAGTTTAGTGGGACAACCTTAGGAAAAAACTGAATTTATTCATGTTGTGCATTCACACCCAATATGCGCAATGTCCCTATGCATGTGAGGTGTACAACTACTGCATGATATATATTTATTTTCATGCATGCATGTAACAAGTTCACATACTGTATGTTATACAATGAGAATTATGACATGCAAACTAAATTTTTCATCCAGTTTCCTCACCAGAAAAATATAGCATGCATCACTTTACATATCTTCACATCAAAAACTGTATGGTATCTAATATTGCATGCATGCCCATATCGACATTTCTCTCTAGAAACATCATGTTATTTAAACAAGAACACAACATGTAAACTGGAAATTCTTTCAGTTTTTCATAATACTTGATGGTACCGCAAAATCCGGCATCCATAATATTTTCCGGCGGGTTTACACTGCAAAATCCGTTTCTGGCATCAAAATGCCAGTATACAGTTGCATTCAAACTGTTTGAGCCATTCATTTACATGCATGCATGCAATAGTTCACATGCGCATGTTATACATTGAAATTATGACATGCAAACTGAATTTTCCATCGATTTCCTCACAGAAAAATGCATGCATTGCATATATTTTCACATCAAAAGCGCATGGTATCTAATATTGCATGCATGCCCATATCGACATTCTCTCTAAAACAACATGTTATTTAAGCAAATAACACAGTACATACTGGCTTTGGAAATTCTTTCTAGTTTTCTAAACAATAAACAGTGGTACACAAAAATCCAGCATCCATAATATTTTCCAGCATGTTCAACCTGCACCAAAAATCCGTTTATGGCATCAAAATGCCTAGAAAATGTACATAGTTTGCATTCAAACTGTTTTTGAACCAGCCCCCATGTTGGGACTAAGCTCCATGGCCATTGAATGGTTCCTATCCCAAGGGTATCCCTAGTAGGAAAAGAACCTACCTTGTTGGAGTGTATACCAACTCCTCCTTCCTTTCTTCTCCCTTTCTTCCTTCTTTTCTTCCTTCTTTTCTCCATTTCTTTCTTTCTCTCTTTTCTTTCTTTCTCTCTTGTCTACAAACTATTTTCCTTCCACCCCCAAACTGAGTTGGTATGGTTTGAGTTAGGTGTGAAACACAATCCAAACCACTGCTGACACATAGTGAACCAATGCCATGTGTTTAGCATAACTTCATATCCCTCCAAGTCATACGGGTTTGAGAGCATGACACTTGGCTCACCCATGTGCCAAGTGTCCCTCACCCTAGTGCCACATGGCACACGTCCTCATATGCCAAGTGTCACCCCGTGATTTGCCCAAATGCCTTGAAATACGTGAAATTTCGATTGTCTCATAATTCATCGAAATTTGACGGCGTACCTAGATTTTGGGAGATGAACTCAACGAAGAAAATCGCGTCGTCATCCAAGATCTAGAGAAATTCCTAGGTTTATGATTTGTACTGCGACGATAGTCTATCGTTTTGCTTTTTTTTTTTTCGGGTTTTTACAATATGTGTTCATCATATAGTATTTATCCACAAATTGCGAACTGTCAATTCTCATATGAGAGCAAAATGCTGGCACATGTGAGCCTGGGATGCCAAATGATTGCCACTTATTACAACTACATGTACCTTCATTCAACTTAACAACTTGTTTTGTTCTTACCTCCATGTGAAATCCATGTAAATTTTGTAATTACTTCGAACATTTGATTATTTTGAGAGATGATAGACACAATATGTCCACTAGCCTTGGCTTCGGCTCTTGTGAATTGTGCTTGCATATGTAGTATATACATATCTCCATATATCATTCTAGTTAAAAAGCTCTCCTTCGTGTGTGGTATGATACACATCAATAGAAAGTTAATTGAACAAGTACAGTCATAGGTAACATTCGTGCCCCTTCAAGCACCTCATTTATGTATTCAGCAATATTCGTAGTCATTCACCCATATCGATAACCTTAATAATATGCTTGAGCCTATTTTTTAGTATCCAACTTTGAAAACCAGTTCACACTATTTGCATTCAATTGCTTTAGCTCCTCTATGCAACGCTCATATTTCCATGTTTGATGTTGCACCCCAGCCCTGTATGCCACGTCTTTTAGAATCTTATTTCTAAATTTGTCATTAAAATTATTCACCATGTGTCTAAGACAATATCGATGTTGTGCATGAGGGACGCTCTATCTAACAGATGGATTTCTATTAGTAGCATTTATTTCAGCATGATGATATGAAATTAAGCATATCCCTTCTCTTCGAGTAATGTGACATCTTAATGCAATAAGAAACCAAGACCAACTATCCTGTGATTCCTCCTCAACAATTGCAAATGCAAGGGGGAATATATGACCATTTGCGTCAATCGAAGTAGCAATAAAAATCTTCCCCTTGTATTTTCCGTATAAGAACGTACCATCAATTGTACAAATTAATTCTATGATACTTAAACCCCTTGACATAGCTAAATGTCCAAAAAGCCTGCATGCTCTATAGTTCTAAAATCCCTACTAAAGGTATTGTCTTCCAAGCGACATTTATTCCAGGATTGGTTAGCTTAAGAATATTCATCCATTTAGGCAATGCTTGGTACGACTCATCCCAGTCACCAAATGCTTTAATCATCGCCTTTTTTTTTAGCTTCCTAAAATTTCTTATAATGGACATCATAGCCAAATTTATCCTTCTCATTTGATACTAATTATAGCGATAGAGGTCCTTATATTCACTTTGAACCACATTTTGGATCTCTCTTGCAATTAGTTTAGAGCCTAATTGAGAGTGATCTTGTGATAATCTGGGATATACACAAGTGTGTGAACTAAAATACTTGGTTATCTCAAACAATCCATGGCTTTTACTACGAAATGCACGAAGCCTCCAATTACATCCTTCCTTCCATTTCTTACACCATACTGCCCCATAAATGTGGTTGTGATTCACAAACAACCAAATATTGATTATGAGATATTAAATTCCAATTTACAACATATTATAAATCGTCTTTACTCACAAATCTCAATCCTTTAAACAACCCACTAGATCCATTCCATAACTCGGTTCGTGTTGTGATAGGCTCAGAAGGAATGTTATTTTGAGTCACTGTGACCAAAGTTCCTTCACCTTCATTAGTGTCCATCTCAATATTTCCTTACATGGCATCACTAGTAGCAAGTATCTCCATATCATTAGTACCATTCTCTTCATTAAATGGTATACTTAGTCCACATGAGTGATCCATTGGACATGTCTGGAAGTACATTTCAATGGTATTTGTGCTACAACATGAAACAATAATTTTACATCATCACCATCTTTAATTGGTAATTGTACATAGTTAATGCTCCTATGTCCGATCGGCATCAATATTGGATATTCAAAAACCATGGATAACATGGTGTGAGCACGATCAATCAACATAACATGAAAAATCAACATAACATGACACAACTAGTCTTCTAACTCATCATATGTTATGATATTGTTGACCAAAACACCTATCCCTAGAGGACAACTATAGCCCACACCATAAGGACCATCAATGATTTCACCTTTCTTGTAACAAACAATTGTGATCAAACTATCCATTCATATACCTATAAAGAATCAATTATAATTAATATAAGATTTAACAAATCACTTGTATGTCAATGATGGGTAATTATCACTATGCCAACAAAAATTTCACAACATAGTTGCATGTAATGAATCTTGGTCAATCCAAGGTTTAAAATATCACATATATCAGCCGATATATTGCCAATATAACGGACATCGGTAAGGGTCAAAATGATATCGACCATCGATAATCGGTTGAGTGAAAAATCGAGAAAATATCAGTAATATCGACAATATATCGTTCTTGAACCGATATATCGCCATTCCATTGTGTTTCACTTAGCGGGAATGGATTTTTGATGCAAAATATCGCTGATATATCGACGCTATTTCCATATATATCGTCGATATATCGGTGATCTCATTTTTTACTTGTTGACTAATCTAATGATTGAGATCATCCTGCAGATGATCTAACAGCCCAGATTTCACTCGCATTTTCAAAAATTTCCAATAGTTATTTTGACTAATTTAAGGGCGAGATTTGAATCTGCTTTGATCCTACCGCCCAGGTTTCACCCAAATTTTGAATGTTATCCAATGGTCATATTTGTGATCCAATGACCAAATTTGAAATCCTAACTTGATCCAACGGTTGCCAGGTGATCCCAAGCTTATTTAAGAAGATCTAATGATTAGTTTTGCACTAAAATTAAATCCAAAGCTAGAATTAAATTACAAAGATTTTTTAACCATCCAATGGCTAGTTTGACCCCAAAAAATCTATAAATACCTCTAAAATCATTCCATTTGATCACAAATTCTCTCTGCTCATATCAATCTTCATTTCAATCCAATATTTTCATTTATTTTGTGATGTATATATATAAAAAAAAGGTGGGAATTTTGGTATTTGAAGGTTTCAAGTTTCAAGTTTCAACAAAGGTTAATTAAGGTATGTATTTATGTTAATTTGCTTTTAAATTGTCATTATTGTATTTATGTTTATTATTACTTAATAGTTAATAATGTGTCTTATTTAAAATATAGTTTTATATTAGATTATAAATTTAATAATATAGTTTTATAGATTAAAGGTAATGTCATATATAGTATATTATTAAATAATACTATAGTTTTATATAGTATAATAAATTTAATAGTAATGTCTTTTTTAAAATAACTATATATTAGTTTTATTTGATAATTTATTATTCTCTGATTATGACAAAACGGTTGATTGATTGTGCAAAACGGTTGACCGATTTGTCATTGGTGAAAGCGACTTAAATGCTCAAGGTTCCCTACTCTATAAATGGGAGTGTGGAGGATCAATTAAATTATATATTAGTTAATATTATGTATTCATATTATAAATTTAATAGTTTTCTTAGGCTTTAATAGTTTAAATTAGTTTAATACATTAATAATATATTAATAGAATTGCTTTTTCATGTTAATTAATATTTGAAATTAAGTTATATGTTAAACAATATTGTATATATATATTATAAATTTGTAGTTTTATATGAAAATAAATTCATTTTGAATTGTATAATAATATAGTTTATATAAGTTTAATTTAATAGGATGGATAGTGGAAGTAATATTAGAGGCCGAGATCCAACATGGAAATATTGCACACATGTGGAGGGGAATAGAAATGGTGTGTACAATTATTGTGGTTTTGGTGATAAAAGTGAGTGGGATCCCCTTTGCTTTAAATTTCACCCATCACATTCGGATCCCCACTTAAATATAAAGAATACTTGAAATGTGCCTTGAAGTGAAACAAGAAATAAAAATAACTTTTCAGACCCGGAAAAATAGAAAAGAAAGCGTGGATATAGAATAAATTTGGTGCAGAACCCGAGGCCGCGATGGGGGGACGCCATAAACATCTCATTAATGATGATGAGGATGAGGAGGACGAGGAGGATGATGTATATATGCATTCAGTTGACATGACCCCTAATGAGAGAACTTAATTTCGAGCAACATATCTGTACATCAACAAGTGAATGGAATCGACAACAGAAAAAAGTTCACGAGGAAACGAAGAAAAATTGGTAAATCTTTAACTTAAATTGGATTTTTATATAATAGCAATTCCGCCCGATTTCCTAGTGAGATATTGCAATAGAGCGAGCCTTCCGCAATCCACGGTCGACTGATCAACCAAAGTAGCATGCAAATATCTCAAAGTGTGAGACAGTCAGATCCATCACCACCTCTTGCTCCATCATTATATATATCTTCGACAGTAAGACAAACGAACATTAAAAATCTTTTCAAAGGTGGTGCAATCAAAGAAACGATGGGTCAACTAATTAGTAAGTTCTTCATATATGAGTATTTAACTCCACCAAAGCAAGACTCTACGCACTTCAATAACACTTGATTATTGGTGCACAACAAGTGAAGTATGACAATTATTTTCGGAGTTTTTAATAAAATTATTATCTTAAATTATAATTGAAAAACATATATTTAATTCGTTTAATTCTACTTGTAGGCATGGGAATAGAGCCACCATCTCCATATGAAATCAAAAACAAATACTTGAATATGGAGTATAAAGACATAGAAGGTTATGTGAACATCCAATGGGAGAAATTGAAGACTTATGGGTGCCCAATTATGTGTGATGGATGGACCGGGCCGACGAAATTGAGCATCATTAATTTCATGGTATATTTGAAATGAAGCACAATATTCCTCAAGTCCGTTGATGCATCCGATAAGATAAAAGACAATAAATACATTTATGGTTTGTTGAAGGACGTGATCAAGGAAGCTAGTGAAGCAAATGTTATGCAAATTGTTACATACAATGGATCAGCCTTTGTGAAATCAAGGAAGTTGTTAATGAAGAAGTGCAATTTATATTAGACTTCATGCGCAGCACACTACATTAACTTGATGTTTTAAGACATTGGTAAAAGAGATACTGTTTTGGAATTGATTTTAATGAAAATCCACTTGACTTCATCTCTACAATCATGGTTTTACTTACTTAGGAAAATAAGAAAGGTCTATGGTGAGATATTGTGCAATTGGGGGCAACAAGATTTGTGACAAATTACATCGCCCTAGAAAGTCTTCTAAAAAAAGAGGGTTGATTTGAAGAAAATCTTTATTAGTGATGAATGGGCTTCTCATAAGCTTAGTCAATCGACCATTGGACATGAGGTTGAAGTACTCATGTTTGATCATACATATTGGGAGAAGGTCTCTGAGTAGTGTCAATCTATGAGGTACTCTATACAGTTATTCGCATTGTTGGTTCTAAAGTCGTCTCAACAATGTCATTTGTGTATGAGTTGATTCGGGTTATGAAGAAAAATTTATCAACTCAATGCCAAAGGTGGAATTGAAAACAATCATCGCATATCATTTGGGAATATAACCCTCGAACATATCTTCATGTAGCGAGCTGACTAAAGCGATATCTTAAATTATAATTGCTTTTATCACTAATTTAAATCAATTTTGTAGCATATTATTTGAATCTAAGATTTCAATAGACCTGAGTTAACAATGATCTTGAGCTACTTCCAAGTACATTTCATGGAGTATTTGCAGATTATCTTCTACTATCTTTATACGAGGCCTTGTAATTTTGGAAATGAGGTAAATCAATAGGTTACAATTCTAATTAGTTGATTCAATTCATTTGGTTATAACACTTACACTTATATTGATTTGACAAGTACATTTTCAATTCACAACTTATAATGTTTCAAGATGCGAAAAGATGATTCGGTGATAGAGCAGCAATAGCCTCAAGAGATTTAATGGTTCATAGTCAGTGTTATTTCTCATTAAAGTTTTAAAAGTAAAGTCTATTATCATGTTATTATTAGATTTTGAATGTTAGTTATTTTTATTACAGTTGAATGGTGGTTGTAGCCGACCCACGCCCGCGATGAGGAATTTAGCCAGCAAGAGTTCTTTCCCAAACTGCATCTTCTTCAACATGTGAGATAAATTGGAGTATATTTGCTCTAATACATACTAAACAAAGAAATCGACTTACTTACCCTAGGCTCCAACAATTAGTTTTTTGTTATTATAACATGAAACTAAAGATATGTGATATGAAAGTAGAGACCGATAAAGCTGCTGAAAAGAATTACCTTGATTTACTCGACATTTCAGCAAGTTTAGTAAAAGAAGGATAGCAATTTTTTCTAATGGGTTAGACCTCTCCCAGCTGGATGATGAGCCGTCTGATCCATGAATTGTGTACATGTTAGAAGCGGTGTTGATGTTGAAGCGGTTTACATTTGAAGAGCTCATAGTGAAGTTCAGCATTGAGACCACGAGAGACTCATTTAAGCCTGTTGTTACTTCTCGGCCCTCTTTTGATTCTAGTGTTGAGCATAGTAGTAGACCTAGTTTTGCCGGTACTTCTACTACAGGTTATGATGACTTAAGAGAAGAGGGGACCAATGATGGTAGTGATACTAGAAATGATGGTGGGGATATTGTAGATCGACAAATAAGTCAATATCCATTGAATCCATTCACCAGTGGAGATGATTGCACACATGCTACACAAGATGAAGACCACGAATCTAGGAGAGTTGGTCCAGGTATTGGAGCCATTGGAAAGCCATATAGAGGTCGACAACGAAGGATAACACAACGTAATGAAGATTCATTTTCGGCTAGTTTTGAGTCCATGAGCATTGGCACTCAATACAGTGATTCATCCAATGACGAAAACATTTTTCCTCCAAACACAATGAGTTATGGTCAGCCTTCTTCGAAATCCTTCGACTTCAATTGATGAAGAAAGTGGAATGATAAATTATCCTCATGTTGAACAAATGGCATTACTCATTCACATATCGATGAAACAAAGTTTCAAAGCGACCATGTGGGTGAACAGAACCTATCCATGGAGGTTGTGGAATTTAAATTAGGTATTTTATGCATGGCATGTTCGATCCTATAATTAATATTATCGGAACACCATGTCCTGGTATGAGTATTGTTTTCACCAAGATGGGATCCCCTCATCAAATGTTGCAATAGAGCCACATCGATCTTCATTTTGGTTTTAAAAGCTCATTGCAATGTATTCTCAATGTGTATATTTGATTATTAGTATAATTTTTACATTTTTTATAAAGTATTTCCATCAATTTCAAAGTATTTTTGTTAATTTCTTATATATCGATACTCATGTAAAAATATCCACATATATATCTCCGATATATCCGATATATCCACAAAATCCAAGTACCCAGTATATCATTAAAAACCACGATATTTCCAACCTTGGTTCCTTCATCTATAAAATTGATATAAGTAATAGACATTCTATTAATAATAAATTATGATATAACTTAATCTAAAATTTATTAACATATGATTATAATTTAATAAGATTAATAACTTATTAATTAAATTCATAAAAAATAAAATACCAAAACCAAATTTAAAAAAAAAACTAAAATATATATAAAAATAAAAACTAATCAGTTCCTCTACTGAAAGATGATTTTAAGAATTTGTGATTGATACGGATAATCGATTACGATTTAGAAGGCAGAGTTTCTAGTTAAATTTGGTTGACAAAGTGAAAGGCAGCATCAAAAAATGGGGTTTATGGGTTTGCAGTTGAGGACTTCAAGGAACTTCACACACTAATAAGTATATCACCATCTTTTAGCGATAAATCAGAAATGGGGTTTATGGGTTTGCAGTAGAAAGTGTCTTTTGAAGAAATAATTTAAATTTTTTTGAATTTAAGTTGAAAGTGTCTCTTCAGGAGACGGTTTCTCAAATTCAGCGAAAGTGTTTCTTTAAGGGCACTAAACAAATTCAAAAAGTTTTAAAATTATAGAAAGTGTCTCTTCAAAGGCCTTCATAATTTTGAAAGTTTAAATTAACACTAATAGTGTCTTTCAAAAAGACACCTTTGCACTATTTCATAAAACTATAATTATACTGAAGGTGTAACTTCAAGAGACGCCTTTAGACCATTCTATAAAACAACTTTTATATTCAACACTTCATCCCTAGTAAAAATCATAAATTTATCACTTGTATACATCATATGTTATGAGCACAATCCTAACAAGGCACGATTGATCGACATAATATGACACAACTTATCTTTTAACTCATCATATGTTATCATATTATTGACCAAAACACCTATCTCTGAAGGACAACTATAACCCACACCATTTGGACCATCAATGATTTCACCATTCTTGTAACAAACAATTGTAATCAAACCATCCATTCATGCACCTATAAATAATCAATTTAAAAAAAATATATAAGATTTAACAAATTAATTGTCAATTGGCTAAAAAAAATTTCACAACTTAGTCGTCGCATGTAATACACCTTTTTCACATCAAATATAAAAATTTATTATATAACATAATGAACCAAAGCGATGCAAATTTCAATCACACAGCGAGGTTAGTTATCCTTTATCAATGATGTTAAACAAAAAACAAAACTACAATGAATAATGTATTCTAGGCCCCCATACCTAATAACCAAAGAATATGCACAATCCTAACATGGCTCTTGAATGGAGATGCAATGGCAAAGAAAATAAAGAGATTATGAATGGAAAGGAGATCTGACTGATGGTGCATGTCATAATTATATAATTTATATTTTTTTTAAATTGAAATTAATTTTAAAATATATAATTTAATATTTATAATGTTATTTACTTATTTTTATATAGTTGTGAAAACATATGTAAATGTAAAACTTTATTGAAAATGAAAAAAAAAATTGACATTATAATATATTATGTTTTTAATTATATTTATATTTATGTTAGAATGTATTATATTTTCATAAATGGATATTATGTTGTTTTTGCTAAATTAACAAAAATTGAAGATGACCAAATGGTTAATCTGCCTACCTAAGAACCTATTGGAAGGCTAAGGACTCAGGTTCGATTTTTCTAGAGCTAAGATCCTGGGGCCTTGGCAAACTCCCTCCCTTGTCTCACATCGGAAAGGGAGGGACATTTACTAGCCTTTATATCTTTATTTAAACAAAAATCTATAAACCACTTAAGTGGGGCTATAAGTGTGGTGCTTGTCAATTGTTTGGGCTACATTGAGCTTTGAATGTAATTTTGTTAAAAAAATGTACTGGGCCAAATGGAGCACCGGTTCAACTGCTAGTTTAAGCGATTCTTGGCAGTTCAATTGTGATCGACCCTAAGCCAACTTCGAACTAGAAACCCACCGGTTCTTGATCAAGAAAGAGACCAGCATTGATCTAGTTTTAAAACAATCAATCCCTGCAAAGAATTAGGCTTCACCTAGCTCAAAGAATCATCCCATTCTAAAACATGCATGAAGGCCCAACATAACCTATTTACAAGTAATAATTAAAATTTGAATTCAACGAATAAATTTTTCTCTATATAAATAATACTTCCAAATTTCTTCAAAATCTCCATTTTTTCAATAGTGAATATGAATCAATCTTCCACGCGTCATTATGAAGGATCAAAATTAACAAGAAATAGAAAAAACAATAAGAAAAGGATAAGGGTGGAAAATGGGTCATTTATCTGGATTGGAAAGCAACCCTCGACCCACTTTCTTCCCAGATTCTTTGTAAACACCACCTCTCCACTTTCAACCCAACCTCCTCTTTCCTTACCAACAGTATTAACCCCACCACACCACTGATAGTAACAAAATCCACCCTCTTTCCCTGCGAAAAAATCAAGCGGAACCACCTCTTGCACTGAAAAAATTAAAATGCAGGACCACTCGACCCTCCATTGTTCCCCACTCCATCGACCAAACCTTTCCCAAAACAAACTAGAAATACAAACAAGAACTTGTAATGGAAAGAAAAATAGAAAAGAGAAGCCTCACGAGCCTGGGAGTAGTGTTTAGCCTTTGTGGGGGAAGAGCAAAATCGGTGTTTAGGGTTTGCTCTCAGTTTTTTTACTTTCAAAACCCAAAAACCCAAATTTTCAAGCTTGAATATGACGTGTCTTGATGATATGGAGGAAACTACATTATATTTAGGATTATTTTTCAAACTACATTTCTTTTAAGATTTTTTTTAATTTCCTTATTATTTTTCGGAAAGTTAGAGACTTTAAGATACACTTCTAACACCTCATAGTGGACATAAATGTATAGCGTGCACAGGTAAAGTGTATGTTACAAATATTCTTCAAATGACAAGCCCTAAAATAACAAAATGTTACTTATTTAGTACTACACATGCAACCTAAACAATGAGTGTAATTAGTTTCGTTCAACAAAATAGTAAACGTAGATCAACACTAAGAGATCTCAATCTCTTATGGAAAATGACATAATTTTAATCATGACTCTAATACCAAATTTTATTTTATTTTATAATTTACTTGCGTAAAAAAATTAGAAGTTATTCACCCGTCAAATACCATTCCGGAAAAATGATAACGTTTTTATTAATATTATAATTTCAATTTTTCAAAATTTTAAAAGTGATTTCAATTTTTTTTTTTCAAACATCCAACTTTAAGAAAATAAGCCATTAAAATTCTTTCTAAAATCAGTACAAAAACTCTCAAACTCTTATCTGAAAAGTGTTTAAAATTTAATTCTAAGAATATGTTTTGCTTATAACTTTTGAAACTTGATTATAGAAAAAAATTGTTTCTAATTTGTTTTATATCTTTTAAAATGATTATATATATATTTTTTTAATTTGTTTCTACAACGATTGTTCGGGTCAGTGCATGTCGCTCATGGTTCTAAGATCGCCTCTTTTGATTGGTCTCAGCAGAGGAAATCCACGTCGGCTCTCTCCTCGCTTTGCTCGGTGTCGTGGCGACCTTGAATAGCAAGCTTTTACGGTTTCGCGATTCACCGATCTCAAAACGGGTATATGAAAGAGACCATGGGGGCGTGGCCGGTCAGACTCAATAGTCCAACAATTGGATCCTCCCTTGAATTTTTGTTCACTTGTTTCGAATCGAGCATGCGAAATTCAAACTCAATTGTTGTTTATGACATCGAAAACTTGAAGCGGAGTGCGAAATTAGCCTTAGCGAAATATCACGATGCGATATAGATTCGAGCATTCCATAGCGAAATATAATATATTGGTCGGGGGATCTCATAATAGGCCTTTAGGAGTATATGGTAACATCAAATTATGGGATGTGAGGTCTGGAAATTCGGTATGGGAATTGAAGGTTTTGGATTATGGGCATAGGTCGTCCAAGTAGGCTTGACCCGACCCGTAACCCAAGAGACACATCCAAGGGATTGTTTCCCTAAAAGGATATCTCAGGTTCCTACAAATACATAAACTTGAGACGCCTTATTAAAACATATGAAAAAGGTGATTCTCTCTCTCCTCACAAAAATCTTGTACCTTTGGAAATCATCCTAAACCTAAATGAGAAAGGGTGTTCGTACTGTGAAAACTTTGAACATATTCCATTAGAGTGATATGATTCTCGCTTGAATCATTGAAGACATCGCATTTTGGACTTCAACAAGTAAGCACTCTATTCTATTTCCGCTGAAGATTATTTTACATTGGTATCAGAGCAGTAAAAGTGCTCTTTATTAACTTTGGGTGTACGGTTTTTTATAAAAAGCTGAACATTCAATGTTTTTAGGATCATGTAGATGACTATGTTTTGGTTCGGTGGTATGGATGGAAAGATCTGTGAGAGCTTTCCAAAGAGCATTTTCTATAATTTTTTGAGTTGAGTTTGTTTCTATGAATTTTTCAAAGTTTTGGGAAAATCTAGGATTTCCTATTTTTGAGTTGCGGCTAGATGGCGGTTTCGGCCGGCAGTAGTTCCAGCAGCCAGTTATTGACGTGGCCGGTGAGTGGTTGCTGATGTGGTCGTTGACCGTTGACCGTTGACTGACAACATTGACTGCTGTTAATCGAACTTTGACCAGTTCGTTTGACCTTGTCCGGACTTCGTTTTCGATGATTTTTTTTTTAACGTTCGTTTTCAAATTTCTTATTTGATGAGCATATTTTCATATGAGTTTGTGGTCATTTGATAGTTTTTAAAAATAAGTATACTTTTGTGCCTTATATGTTTAATGCTAATTACATTTCATTCTCATATGTAGTGAGGAATAGAATGTTTTGCGCTTTGGAGCGACTATGTGCATATAGAAAAGATCCAACACATTCATGTGATGTACAACAAATTGTGGACATTCCATGTGACCTACAGTGAGCATTATGAGTTGTCGGTAGAACAACATTTGTGGATAGTGCTCAATTCTTTGCTTGATTCATGGGAAAATGAAAGAAAGGCGCTTACAACAAGAATAAGCGACTTAACTTATAATATTATAAAGTGGCCCAGATCGGGAGTGGGCGTCGGATACAAAGCATTATTAGGCGATCTAGCAGATCAATGAATACATTCCCATTGATAAATAAAATGTCTGAGACATTAACATTGAGGGAATCTACTGAGAGAGAATGTCCAGTCCATTCAGATGATGAATGAATTGGAAAAAGACATTAGGACATATTTAGCATACCTGTTTGTTGTTGAAATATGAATAGAATATTTATATGATGTAACACAAATATTCTTTTTACATGCAATGGAATACACATTATTTTAGAAAATGTGAAAATATGCTATTATTTTATGGGAATATTAAGTTGGTGTAGTGAATCTCACCTAATAAGTGAATTGGTGCATGTTTAAATTTAGCAACAATACTTGGAACCTTCATTAACAATAATTGATTGGATTATTGGCAATGCGTTTGTTTTATGATACTTGTGTTAAGTTATTATTGATTGGTTTAGGAGATTGCGACATGAAACGATATTAGAAATTGTGAATTGTACTGGTTGTGGTTTTTTTTAATAGTTGAACAATTGAAGTGGTTGTTACAAAAAGCATTATCGTTGACTTAAACCAAGGAGACAAACTGAATGATAAGAATTATGATGTATGGCATCGTAAAATTCAGTATCTCCTAAAAGAACAAGACGTGTCGGAAACCATCACACAACCAATGGCTGAGCTTGATCATGCGACAACGCGCTCGGTATAGGCGAGATATAAGAACATATCAAGCATATAAGTCGGGGATAGGTTGCTCGCATACGATGTTGAAGCGGCGTAAAGAAATGATAATATTTGCGCTTTGATGGCATCGCTCAGCACTAAATGATGCAGGACCTTGTCAGGTTCAATATGGTGGAACCTCGACCACAAGGCTATGACAGTTGACACTCAAATTTGATGCTTATAAGAAGTAATCCAACTACACAATGAGGTAGCACCCGACTGTCATGTCTAACATGATAAGTGAGCTACGGGGTGTTAATATGGGACTTGACAAAACAAGTCCAAGCTATGATTCACTCTCTTCCTAGTGCCTAGGAGCACTTATGCATAAACCTTACTCACAATGATAACATCAAGACTTTTGATGATGTTGTACGACATGTTAAGCTTGAGGAGGATTGCCTTCTCGCTAATAAGCCTTATGGAGAGGAACACACATGATTGAGTCAAGAATTGGAGCCTTTGGCTCAGGACAAAAGAAATGGAAGTGTAAGGTAATCAAGCAGAGGAAGGGGAAGATAAAGCCAACTTCAACGGAAACAAACGCAAGCTCAGAAGACATTAGATGCATATTAAAGCACTTCTTCTTTATAGATGATTTCACAAGATATGATCACGTTTAACATTTGGACCTCCCATGCATCTAAAAGCATAGAATGCTTGAGGAGTATAATATATTGGTTGAGAACCTTAAGTGAATGTGAATATTGAAGAACTTTAGACCGATTGAGAAAGTGAGTTTTTGTCTGATTTATTTAAAAAATATTGTATTATTAAAGGGTATAGCAAGACATCTAACTATTCCTTCTACTCAGTAGCAAAATAGCGTACTTGAGAAAGAATAAATATAACCCTATTAGCCATGGTTTATCAATGATGGTGCAAGCTAATTCACCCATTTCCTTTTGAGGAGATGCACTATTGTATATAGCCTACATTATTAATAGTGTTCCATCTAAGTTTGTTCTGTCCACCCCATATGAGCTATGGAAAGGTGAAACACCTTATTTAAGTTCTATGCGCCCATGGGAATGCGCAACTTATATTTATAATACTTCTCATGAATATGGGAAACTTGGTCCTAGGGGGAAGAAATGTATCTTCATAAGATACTCAGAGTTCTCCAAAGGATATGTATTTTTGGGATAAGATATGACTAGAAGAGTAACAAAAATTGAGTCATGTGATGTCATTAATTTTCTCAGAAGAGGACTTTCCTAAAAGAGGTGAGATAAATGGGGATTTTCGATTATGTGAAATAAAAGATCCCGAGGGAAGTGGGAGCATAAGACAGATTGATTAAGCTCCCCCAGAGCAAGATGGTATGGGATGTCATGCTCCTCCTAAAGCTAGTGTGAGCGAAAGGTTGTCAGTCTTTTATACTATGGAACAATATCATTAACAATCTCAAGCTCAACGTAGTAATCGTGAGAAAGTTCCCCGTCATTGATTTGAGATTGAGGGGGAAGCCTATGTCACAACAACATAAACTTCAGGAATTATTGTTGCGACACGTTTTCTTTGGTAATTGCTTGGAAGTTTAGCCATATACACAAATTTGATCGCGACACGGATTCTTTACTTGATTCTTTGTTTTTCTCTTCTTTCTTGCTGGAAATCTCTTCTTTTTGAATTAATACCTGCAAAACACAAAGTTTGTAAATACTCCATAATTTGGCATTAAAACAACCCTAAAAATATTGAAAACAAGCAAGAAAAATTGATTAAAAATAGATGAGTTTAAGACTCATCAAATTAATGAATTTGATGTTTATGTTGCTAGACATAAAAAGTGATGTTTATGCAAATTTTATGATACTATCACCAAAGGAGTTACTAAGTCGATGATAGTACCAAAGCACATTGATAATTTATTGTGTATAATCAAATTAGTACCACTACTAGAAGACTAAAAATTAATCAGTAAAAGGCACGAAAACTTGATACAAACGAAAAGATGCATTAGATATACTTAAAGCGGAGATAATGTTATCACTAAACTCAATTGAAAAGTAATTTTGGTCTTAAAAACTGCAAGTGCACAGATCGTACAAGTAATAAAGTGGACCTATAAGTCCGGATATCGTTCACACAGAGATTGAAAGGAACTTAAACTTCAACTACCCCAACTACTCAAGTTCTTCGCTATTTGAACGTCTAGTTTAGATGAAAATTTAGTAACCTAATAAGAATTTTAAAAACTAGAATCCTAAATCTAATATAAAATAAAAAAATTAAATCTAAATGTACACTGAGCTGAACCAAATCATTCTTTAAGGAAGTAAACAACAAGTTTCATTGCTGTAAATTATCTATTCTGCATCCTAATCTCATTCTATTTTCACACAGTTAAAGTCACAGATTTATCAAGAGGCAAGATAGTATAGTTTGGATTCCTCATCTAACCATACTTTTCCTTGAATAGAGAGGCTCATATTTCATTCTTGACATGATTCTAAACAATTATAAATAGAATTCTCTGTAAGATCTAAGTGTTTTTCTTTCTCGATACTTCATACTTGTATTTCTTATGGTATAGATTTCTTGCTTCCTAAGGCAGACAGCTACTGCAATATCTCACAGCAAGATGATGTCTCATCCTTGAATCTGAAAGGTTTCTCTTTCCTTGATTAGATCTGCATTGCTAGCCTGCAGGATCGAGATCATTCTTCGGACAGGAGAGATCTCAAATGGATTAAGGCGATATATCACTCAACTTATTCTCAAACCATGAGAAAATTGAGGATTTATCTAAGTAACCTTTCATAGCTCATTAGTTCATCAATAGTCTAACATACCCCAAGTAAGCGGTCTAAGCTCTCGAGATCTCCATCTGTGTCCTTAGGGGCCTCCACCAGGACATATATTGCG
The DNA here is from genome assembly GCA_016808115.1 of Tetrastigma voinierianum. Taxonomy (NCBI): domain Eukaryota; kingdom Viridiplantae; phylum Streptophyta; class Magnoliopsida; order Vitales; family Vitaceae; genus Tetrastigma; species Tetrastigma voinierianum. The sequence continues at coordinate 974,997 of JAEQBH010001653.1, forward strand.
GACTTATGCATACTTGTCTGGAATTATAATTATTTAGATCTCCCAAGGACATCTACTTGAACTTCTTTGGTGATATCGGATCTCTCGTACGAGTTACGAGCTTAGACCTTCTTGAGGTACGTGGAGTCTTCTTAGAACTTATACTTGTGCCATCTTATACTTGTACTCTGAGGGCATATCCTTGTCTTACCGAGTTTATACTTGCTTTACAGAGTGTGTTCTTGTATTTCGGATCTTATTCTTGTACTTCAGATCTTACCGCAGCTTATTAATTACAAAGTACCCGTGGTACTCTGGAGATATTACGAGCGTATCTTTGGTATTGCAGACTTATTCTTTTATTTCGGATCTTATACGTGTATTACGGAGCTTATACGTGTATTTTAGATCTTATATATCTTACGGGCATATACTTGTGCTACAGGATCTTATATGAATAACGGAGCATACATGTATTTCGGTCTTATACATGTCTTCTGAGCATATACTTGTCTTACGGATACTTATACTTGTATTCTGGAACTTATTCTTATACAAAAGTACCTTAGGCACTGCAGTTCATTATCTGAGTGCCCGTAGGTACTATTGGACCTGCTTATATTACGGAAAGAGTATAGCGACACGGATCACGGAGTGCCGTGGGTGCTAAAACTTATACTTATTTCTTGATCTGAGTGCAGTGGGTACTACGTATTCATTATGCGGAGATGCAGAGTAAGGTACTCTTTGGACTTATTTTATTTTCTGGAACTTATACTTATATTCTGGAAGTCTGGGTACGAAGTAGGGACCTCTGAGGAGATATTCGTGTACCAAAAGTACCCGCGGTACTCTGAGCAAATCTGAGGTACGTAGGTCTTCTGGAACATATCTGAGAGGTACGTGGAATACATTCAGATCTTTACTATATTCATTTCTTTATTCTTATTCATTATTCAGAGTCTTATCATATAATTGTTGGATTGCCTAGACTAGTAATACGGAATGAGTAGGACACAGCACAATAAGTACCCGAAGGTCACAGTATAATCTTGAGGTCTTATTAGCCTGGCAGGAGTCTTAGGAAAACCTTGACCAGAGAGTGTCGTCGCACTAATCGGAGAATAAGTACAAATGTTCGAAGCACGATCGGGGAGGTGTGGTAGCACTAATCGAGAAATCTTGAAATTATAATGTGCGAGCACGATCGGAGATGTCGTCGCACTAATCCCAGTACCAGTACTAATGTGCGAAGCACGATCGGAGAGTGCCGTCGCACTAATTAGAAATCTTAGAAATACTATACATTAATACGCCCCGTCACATAAATTGCCATGTCGCATTCCAATAGCTGGTTTTGAAGCAATTTTACAATTATTTTAGTTCAATAACTTACTATCTTATAATAGGGGCCTTCTTAGCCACATTATGTTTTTATGAAATATTGTCATTTCATGTTCATGTTCATGTTCATATTTCAGTTCGTTTTCATGTTTCAAATCAAATTCATGTTTCATGAACATATCTATACATATGGCATTTCATATACCTATACAGGAATACTGATGTATTCACACATCGTTCATGTATTCTTGTCCCTCAATGCATCTACTTTTCTTAGAAGTGGAGATCATTCAGTGAATCATTCAAACTAAAGTTATGGCATTTTTCCTTGCAAAACCTAGTCGGTTTACGGATTACACTAAGGCAGTCTGAATTTCTTAATTTTTTCGGGAGGCTTAACTTCATACATGACTAGTTTCTTTGGACTCCCTTTAAAGTTAAGGTGCTAAGGGTTCTCCTCCAAGCTGGAATCCACCCAAATCGGACACCGAAACTCCAAGATACGTCGAAACAATCCAGGACTTCTCACATGATCAAAAGCGACAGAGGAATTTGGCTGGAATATGGCCCCACTTTGAGTGAATTTTTGGGCCACTTAGAGTCAAAATTTGATGAGGTCTATTTCTGTATGTTTGGTTCTCCTTTAAGTTTAGTTTAATTATCCACTTGAATCACTCTAATCGGATAAGAAATGAGCAAGTTATGGATAAAATACGACCACTGGTCAAAATAGAGCACGAATTAATGCCGGTGCATGTCGACACAGTACCGGTACATGTTAATCCAAAAATGGCCAGGAACCCAAGCTATTCACGGTACATGTCACCGAAATTTGCCTAGAATGTGTATTTTCTCCCTTTTTTTTCCATATTTTCCATCCCAAACCAACTTTATACTTCCAACACACATCAAAACCCTTCCATATTTCTCTTGTAATCTCTTTTCTACTCAATTCCTCTTTCAGTACTTATCTTATTTCAAAAACATATTATGAAATCCTTCCAAAACAATTCTAATATGGGTCACAACCCATACATGATCCAAGCATAGAGATTTGTTAGGGTTTGTTCTAAACCCTAACTCCATTACATACAATTTAACCATGAATCCAACCTCAAAGGGAGGTTTCTATAACCATCTTATGCCATTTAGAGTTTTACCAACTCTAATTTCAATACCTCTTTGGTTAGGATGAAATCCTAACAAACTAGGTTGGGGGCAACTAATAACCATCAATAGCATGAAATTTATACAAATTTAGGAATTCCATAAAGAAATCCATACCCAAGGTTAGATTCCATACCTTGGCAGTAACGAGACTGCTTCTTCTCTTCCTCTTCCTCTTCTTAACACTCCCATTCTCTTCTCTCCATGGGTTTGTTTCCTCTTCAAAACATGAGACCAATTTTGGTCTTTTAAATCCAAATATCTTTTAGGCCTTGTTTGGCCCTCAAAAACCCATTTTTGGGTTTATTTTCTTTATTTTCTTTTTGGTCCTCCAACTCTTGACCATTTGTATTTCAATTTTCCTTTATTCCATTTTGGCCTCAAATCTTGTTAACTTATGACTTTTAAGTCCCTCTTTAGACAAATTACAATTTTATCCTTAAATCTTGTAATTTCCGGGTCTCTTGTTTCCATGTTTCGCATTTAACTCACGAAACATTCAATTTATGCTTACAAAATACCCGAAATATGTCGAAAACTGCTAGGGTACATTTTGGGGTGTTACAGTCAAGGGATGATGAACAATTTAACCATACCCTTGTGAGTATGCGACCCATTATTTCAGATTTAATGACTTAACTCAAAATTGTCGTCATAGGGTAAGACAATCCTGAAATACATCACTCAATCCTATATCTAAGGAAGTCAACCTTGATATTAATATAGATAGAAACCCTCCGTGGGAGCGAAATCTATAGCGTTAAGGCTATCTATATCATGGTGTTGCACTAATAATGGAGACAGTGGGTATATTGTCATATAACAACCCTTCTCCCACTCATATTTTAAATAAGTGTTTATATTTATAAAACATCATATGTCTTATAATCCTAGCCAATTATTATATCCTATATAATTAATTCTTTAGATATGAACTCTAATCAAATTGTGAGTCTAATCCTATTGGTACTAAGTTATTAGACAAACTAATCCATAAATTAAATTGGGCTAACTATTTGGTAAACCTAGTATATACAAAATGGTTGAGCCTAAAGTCAAATTACCATTAATCAATAAAATATTTATTTTATTAGCGATTTAAAAAAGGAAAAATAAGGCTTTTCAAGATGATACGCAAAACCTTAAATTAAATTAATTTGAATTTTGCAAGTTTAGCTAATTAAACTAAGCACATTATTTAATTAATTGTTCCATCAAAAGATAAACAAGATAAATTACATAGGACAATCCTATTATCATGTTCTAGGAAAAATGAAATATGTATGCAAAGTATTAAATGTGGGCATTCATGTATGGCATGTTAAACGCTGGACATATTATCAATCATAATAATAACAATAAGAATAAAATAAATAAATAAAAAGAGCGGGCGTGTCTTAGGTATTTCTAAAATTATCAACCCTTGTAAATAAAATAAATAAATAAATAAATTACAGGTTGGAAACCTGCAGTACATAACTCATATCTGCTTCAGCTCTTTGTCTGAGCGATCCATGACTCTTGATTAATAACCCAAAACTTCTTTTAGGTAAAATTCAATAACTCTTTATTGACAAGGCCCAAGCCCAATTTTTCTCCATGAGACCCTAAAACACTTTTAGGCCTTTTGGACTTGGGTCACAGTCACCACTGTGGTCCAACAAGCCATAGGGCCCAGAAAATAAAGTAATGAAGAGAAAAAAAAAAAAGAAACAAAGTTGTTTCCCGTCATCCCGTATGTAAAACCCGAGAAAATTCTCGTTTTCTAAAAAATGGTAAAATGGTAATTTCGGTCAAAATCCTGAATTTTTCTAGATCTCGGGATGTGAAATGGACTTCTGCGTTAGGTGCTTCGTGAAATGCGAATCTGGCGTCGATTTCGTGAATTAGAAACGGTCTTGAATTTGCATCTTTCGACGACGGCGTATGCGGGGACACTTGGCACATTTGTTGGGGTGGCTCGCCGGCGTGCCACGTGTCGGAGTCTGGAATTAGTCAAACAAGGAGAGCCAAGTGGGGCTCACGTGGACATGTGGCATCTCCTAATTGGAGGAAAATCCCAAAGTAGATGGATAAGGGATGTGGGTGTAATCCAAGGAACCAATAGCAATTGGACATGTGGCATGAGAGGACAATTCTCTTGACCAAGTTGACCCAACCAGTTTGGGAGAGCAAACCGTGAATAGGAGAGAGAAAAGAGAGGGATTTTTAGAGAGAGAAGCTCCAACTTCTCTCTAGAATTCCCAATGATTGGACCGTTGAATCCCGGTGAGCCAAGAGACAAAGTTGCTCCCCACGGCAAGAGCTATGCGTGGGCACCAGTTTTGTGGAGTTTCGACAAACTTCGGAAGATAGGGGTTTTCTCCTACTTGTATTAATCTTTGGTTGAGATCCATTCAAATGGTTGTTACGTTTTAGGCCAAATCGATCGTGTGCTTTAGTCTCCCGGAGTGAGACCGAATGTTGAGGTCCTGGGACTATTCTTGGGCAGTCCGGATCGGTTGTATGGATGGTCTTCGGATGTCCCATGTTGTGTATTTGTGATTGTGTGGATGGTTCAAGGTCGGACCCGTCAGTTTTATTGGCCCATGTAGGCCGGTTACGTGTTATTCCATGTAAGAATAACATGTTGTGTGGTGTATTAAATTTTGTTAATATATGTACTTGATATATTAACATGTATGAATGATTGTGGATAAATTCGATTAGTATATAGATACTATATATATATTAACACCTTGAATTGTTTAGAGTAAACATAATTCATTCTATGCCCCGGGGCACCCTAGAATGGTAGGTGTGAGTGCATGACAAATAAAATCGGAGGGTTGTCTAAATGATGAATTCTTTTGTAAAATTATTAAAAATAATAATTTTATCGGAAAGTTGTTCGAAGAAATATGTTGGGAAAATTGTCCAACAATTCACATCGGAGGGACCCATGAATTGTTTCGGAGAGTTACCCAACAAATTCACCTCGAATGATTGTCCAATGTATTTATATCGGAGGGTTGCCCACAGGTATAACAAAATATTTTGTTTGGGGAAATGATTACCGTACATGGCTTAGGCATGTGTGAGGGAGTCAGTGAGGACTCGAGACATGTGATTGGGCATGTAGACATTCAGTGAGTCATGAATTCACTTGAATGTGTGTTTATTCTTCCATTTCATGAGCACTTGGGTGGGGTAACCCATGTAGGATAATTCCACTCATGGCATTTAACCATAGTCATCGAGAAAATTATTTGGTCTGAGGGTGTTCGGGAAAATGGCGGCTCACTAGAGCCACTTTTAAGAAGAAAGCGGTTGTGGCTTTAGTATATATTTTGTAAATCATGTAATTAAATTCTTAATTTTAATATATGTTTGTATTAAGAGTGATGTAACAACTCTTGAAACTGTTGTAATATAGTTGATTATATTTGTTGAGTATGATGTGAAACTTGATGTGGTCATTTACTCATGTATGGGTCATCATGATGTAAAACTGTACAGTTCCAGCGAGGTTGACGGTGTGGTCACTTGGGACCCCCGGGAAATGGGGCGTCACACTATATCCCTGAACATCTTTCCATATTAGAGGCATAACTTTCTCTCTAGATGTCCATATAAGACGATTTTTGAAGGTATAGAAGTGAGAGGTGTGGCTACAATCCATCTATTGATCACTTTCTAGATATTGATATGATCTTCTTGTGTGCTTTTACAAAAATAAATTACAAAAAAAAAAAAAAAAAACTTATGCCCCATTATGGCTTACAGAAGATCTAAAAAAAAAAATCAACAAATCTTAAACCAAACCACCATACAATTAACGACCCTTTAAAAATTCCATACATTCGAACATTCATCAATATATAACAATTATACATCCACAAGATTATCAAATAATGCAAGAATGCCCACATACATTATGCATATACACATAGACCACTTTGACCCAAATATAGAGGTTTTAAAGTTCAAAACAAGTTTGCGTAGAAGATTTTAGTCGATTAATTTTAAAAATTAATAAAAACTCTTTTTACGATCTATAGTACATGCATACTAATCAACAAACAATAAGAAGGAATTACCTCAATCAAATTAAGGAGATTTTTAGCAAGTAGAGTTGACAACTCAAGATGTTTTTTATTTTTTTTCCACTGTTTTTCCAGATCTTCCAAGCCATTTCTCTTCACTGTACAGTACGTGTGAAATCTTGAGATTATTCAAGGGTTTTGTTTGAATATTGTGTTCTCAGCACAGATCAGAGAGGGTTGGATCAGAGGCAAAAAAAGTGAAACTCTTTCTATATTATTTTTTCTCTAATTTTTATCACCTTGACATCTAGGGTTTTGCCTCTTATTTATAATATACGTAGATTGATCTCAACCATTGGATTAAGTGGCATATTTAAATATTGAATTAAAATTAATTCAAATTAAGTGACCAAAATAAATAGGATTAATTTCTCAAATTAACCGTTTCATCCATATAGTAATTACTATTAATTAATTAATTCAATAATTAATTAATGTTATTAATTTCTCAAATTAACCGTTTCATCCATATAGTAATTACTATTAATTAATTAATTAATTAACATTTAATTATCCAATAATTACTACATAGTTGCTATAAAACAATTTATTTTACAACTATGCCCTCCAAGGGATTTCTTTGTTAATTTAATCCACATACGATGTTTTTCTGAAGCGGCTAAGACCTATGGACCTGTAATTCCAAGCTCCAATAAAATTGATAATCAATTAAACTCTTTAATCAATTAATCTAATTTATTAGTTCCAATATTATTCCACTAAAAATATGAAACTGAACTCTTGTAATTACAGAATAATTTACATAATGATACTCAAGCAGTTCATTGATATCATCATTACATGCAATTCAATCCTCTAAAATTGGTCCATCATTAGAGCTAGCTGAAATTACCGTTTTACCCCTCTAGTGATATCTTTATCCTTAAGTTCCATTAATTCACTAGTGCACAGTTAATTTATAAACCTATTATAAATTCGCGCTCATTATTCGATTCAGGAATTAACACTTAAGGAAACAATTATCTGGCTTCCCTCGAAGGTTTGGATTCCATATACGTAGGATATGTTCTGACCACCTATCTTAATGGGCCTCCAAGACATAAGTATTGGGCTGTCTTAGAACAACCGTAACTTATGAATCAAAGGCCCTATTGGGAAATAGACGGGAGTCCCATGGCTGCACCAGGGTTAAGATCAATGCGCATATGATCATCTAGTAACCACCAGTTTAAACTCTTAATTGTAGCGGTCATATTATTTAAGAGTTTAATCCATGTGCAGTCTCATCTTATGTAATCCAGTTACCAAAAACCTCCATTTTAATGTCACTACATATTAATCGGATCAAGATTCTTGCATTATTAATGTTAAATTAGGTGTACTAGTAGTATTATAGATCAAAGATCCTTACTTTGATTTACTACGGACAATTTAGTTTATTATCTATAATCTTGATCATCTCATATATATACATTATATACTAAGATTATAGTTACATTAATAAACTTGAAAGTTTTATGATATTTACTAGAATTATACAACACGTGTATAAAAGAATCAAATATAGAAATTGTTTTCATGAAGCGATCTAATTACATGCTTTTTAGGGCACCATGTCCAATGCGGGAGGCAACCCAATTAATAAGTTTCATTTTCTTTTTCTATTTTATTTAATCTTTGAGTTTGCTTTGAATAATTTTCATGCTTGATCTTGTTTTTCATTATTTTAGTTTTTAATTTTCAGGTTTTAGGAACTAAAGTTGGCTCTAGAGATGGAAGAATCTGAAAAGTAGAGGTTTACATACCATCTTGAAGGCTTAAAGAACACAATTTTGAACAGAAAATCAATTCCGACATCCTCCTTACTTCTACGTTCATATATTCTTCCCTATTTTTCAAGCCTCCCCTCATTTGGAACTAGGTCTAGTCCCTCCAAACATCTTTGCCTCTCTTAGTTTACCAAGTTGCGTATTCAAGCATTATGAAGAAGAAAGGCACAACACTTGCATTTCATGTGAGTCATGCTCATCGGTTTCCTTAGGAAGGCTTGATCACCCTCAAGGAGTACTCATTATCCATTATTGCTTTTGTTTCGTGGGGACAATGTTTATTCCAAGTGTTTTTTTAGGGGAGGGGGGGGGGTGTGGTGTGGTGAATCTGAGTTTTGAATTCAAAGTTTTCAAAATCCCACTTTTGTATCCTCTTTACCCACGTTTTAGTTATCTCTTTTGATTGTTTGGTTGTTATTTGCATCATAGCTTTTCTTTCTTTCTTTTGTTGTTTGTGTCTCATATGAGTTAGTTTGATTGCCTAATAATGGTTTTGAGAATGCTTTGGTATTGTGCTTCAAATTGTTTTCTTAGTCAATTTGGGACACCTTTGCATTTATTTCATCTAGGATTTAGTGTATCTCTTGGTTGTTGGAGTCTTAGCATGAAGAGGCCCCCTTTTTCAAGAAATCATTTCTTAATGGAACTTGTACACACACACACTAGATCTCATTTATATACCTTGGTTATGGCCCATTTTTATCAAATTTAACTTACCTTGAGAGATCTTAACTTCTATAGTGGTGGGACACCTGAATAAAGAGGATTACCAATGTGCCCCAACAAAAGAAAAGAAACAAAATAAAAAAAGAGAAGAAAAGAACAAAAAAGAAAAAAAAAATGAAAAGAAAAAAGTAAAAAAAAAAAATTGAAGAAGAATAAGTGAGTTTACTCTGAAGTAGATCTTAGAGTTTTTAGTTGATTTGTCAGGTGAAGGTTGAGAGGAGACTTAATGCAGGATTGCTTACCCAACTTGTTGGTGGGGAGTCACCAATGGATCCCCGCTACATGGACACTCTTCTAGTACTCTTTAGCATTGCATCCTACCACCTAGTTTTACGTTGTTGAATAAAAGGTGTGTTCTCTACCTGTTTTAGTTAATTTTCTTTCGAAAGTGTGAGTTGAGTTTGGTTGAAGAGTGTTTGAGAATCATTGTATACATTTGAGACCTAAAACATCATTTTCACTGAGTTACTTTAGGAAAGGTTTATTGAGAACTTAGGGGCAAACTTGCTTTTAGATTCATTGTCCTTTAGAAATCATAAATGTTTTGGGATCCCATTTTGGCTAACATGTTTTCTTAGAACTTTTCTATGCTTTCTCTTAACTTGTACTAGTACCATAATCATACTCATATCTATCTTAGTGTTTTGTTTTTATGCTTATGTTTCCTTTGCTTAGGGACAAGAAAAGATTTAAGTTTGGAGGTGAGATGAGTATACTTTATACTAATTTTATCCCTATGTTTTGTGTGTTATTTTTGTAGTTTTTAGTTATAATAAGTGTCATAATGTTCGAAATGCTTATCTTTTTGTGTAGGTCATCCCTTGGGATAAATTTAAGAAAACGGGACAAGAACCAAGCAATTTGGACAAGGAATGAAGAAGTTATGCAAGTTGTAGTTATGGTCGTGACCACAATTAATGTTGCGATAGAGAGCATGAAAGTTGTAGTAGTAGTTAATGTCATGACGTGGAGCCTTGACATCGGACGTCACAAGCATTCCAGCAGCATACTACCCCACACGTCACGACATTGTCATCGCGATGTCACGATGTTATCATCGTGATGTAGCAACGTTGTCATCGTGAAGTCGCAACGTCATGTTTAGCCCAACAGTTTTTTTCAACCCATTTAAGCTATTTTCGGGAAACCTATAAAAGGGAACACGAAGAACGATTTTGAGGAGTCGCATTTTGGGTGGAAACACTCTAGGGCATTGTTCTTGGAGGAGGAGAAGCTTTGTTGAAGAGGAAAAAGAAGATGATGGAAGGATGAAGGGCTTTCGGTCTAAATTTGACATTCTCTCCCTCTATATTTGTTTTCTCTCTTTTCATAGTTTGTAATTCATTTTCCAATTATGTTTTAGTTAGTTTTCTCAGAGCTTAGATGTAATCAAGGCACCTTTGTATGAATCTTTCTTAATCTCAGTTGATCTATTTTATTTTCATACATATGTTGAGTAGTTCATTTTGATCATAATTAATGTGGGTGATTGGCCAATACTTGCATGATGTGTGATTTAATTCGAGGCCTGAGAAGTGAGAATTGAATTGGACCATGGATGAATTACCATTTAAATTTCATGAGATAGAGATATAAGTGAGATTAGGTATGGTATTGGGGTTTCTTGAGTGTATTGCATTCCTAGGGTTTGGGGGTTGAGTATAGATGCAAAATACCTAAATCTTAGGAGTAGGTTGTGAGTTATCGAGAAGTTATTACGTAGTGAAATTGCCATCAACATAATGAATTGAACATTAATTGATTAGGTTAAGAGGTTCATATAGGCTTGGATCGGTGAGATCTTTTCCCTAAGGTTTTTAATCTTGAGTCTTTGTTAAATTAGAATTCTTACATATTAGTTTAGTTAAATTCGTGTCTTTTACAAATTGGGACGATACTCTTACTTTCACTTTATTACTTGAACACAACGCGTGTACTTGTACACTTAGGCATTCTTATTTTCATATACACATTTCATGCCTATCACTCGCGCTAGAATATGAGCTCTCTCCTCCAAGCCCAGGTGCGCCTCAAGCAATTTATGTTGCCTTTAATGAGTAGAGAGCGGGAGATAGGAAGCGTGGACCTTGGGGGTGTAGTGGGAGATGGGAAAGATGGTTGAGGCTTGGTAGGATCCTCAGGCTATAGCTACTAATGGTATAGGTCGGTACACAGGGCGCATAGGCTTGTATTGCTCTCTGCTCAAAGCACTGGTGGAAGAGGGAGGTGTGGGAGGAGGCAACTCCTTTCTTACGAAGCTCTGAGGCAAGTTAGATTGAACCATGGCTAGAGAAGGGGATTTAGGCTCTAAAAATTCTCTCAAACAAGGGTGATTGGGAATGTGAACAATGACTGCCAAAGTGGTAGTTATTTTATAGAGTTTCAGCTGACTTTTGGCATTCTATGCAATTTTCGCAACGCCTTTTGGTGACTGTGAAAATTTCGCAGCACATGAAAGTGGCTACGAAAATTTCGTAGTGGCCTAGAGCAACTTTGAAAATAAGGGTTTCCTCTTTTTCAATTCCAATTCCCTCCCAACCTTCCTTGTTCAATTTAAAATTTATTTAAGGCTTTGCGAGGCCCAACATACAAATCAACCTACCATTCAATAAGATCATGTATAGTAATGAGGGATATGAGTTACCTCAATTGAGAAAATACTCCATTTGGCTCACCTTAGGAAATAAAGTAAAAAAATGGAAACCTAAGAATTGATTCAAACTAAACAAGAGTAAAGAAAATAAAAGAAACAAAATAACTAAAAAAAATGGAAATAAAGTAAAGTAATATGCTTAGGTTGCCTCCTAAGAAGTGATTAGTTTCACGTCTTTAGCTAGACATCTCTGAACTCCCTTATGGTGGTTCAAAGATGGTTGTTGCCTCATCCGTCCCTCCGGCTACTACAACATTGGGTGATCTTTAGAACCGCCCTTCCTCATACCCATCCTCATCCCAGGATGTCTTATGGCTGGAAAGAGTGGAAGGTCACCTCTTCACTCTTATACCTCGACTTTAGCTCTCCCTTCTAAACATCCATGAGAGCTCTTCCGGTGACTAAGAATGATATACTAAAAATAATTGGGATCTATTTGTCTTCCTCCGTGTCTAAGACAATGAAAGCCATTGGAAAGATGAATTTGTCCACTTTGATAGAGACATTCTCGACGATGGTCGGGTACTTGAGGGATTTATTTGCTAGCTGTAGAGTCGGAGTAATGGGCCTTGCCTCGAGTAGGTCAAGCTTTCTAAAGATGGATACGGGCATCAAGTTAATGCTTACCCCTAGGTCACATAGTGCCTTCCTGAATGTAGTATTCCCAATAAAATTTGAGATGTTAGGCTTCCTACACGGATCCTTAAGTTTAGAAGGGCTTTTTCTAGATAGCTTCACTTCTTAGTAGGTGCAATAGTCATGAGTGCAACAGTCTTGAATTCACTTAAAACTTTGTTCTTCAAATCTTTTTCATAGAACTTTACGTAGTTTTGGCATATGTTCAAGGCATAAAGGGATGTTGATATGAAGCTTCTTGAAGATGTCAAGAAACTTTTCAAATTGTTGGTTGAGCTTGTTCATTTTCAATCTCTACGGGAATGGAATAGTTGGGGTAAAATCCCTTGGAGGTGGTATGGCCTCCTTGGCTTTTTGCTCTAGCTTGTGTGACTCTTTGGTAGAGTTCTCGGGCTTGTCTTCCTCTACTAACTCCTCTTACGATCAATCCGGAAGGGTATCTTTCTGCTTCTACTTGAATCTGCAAACAATCGATGTGCTTTACTAATATACCAAGTCTTTACATCTAGAAGAAGAGACTCAACCAACTCTCTCTAAGTCATATGCATATATGATTATAGAAACAACCTATTCGAGAGATTCCCACCAAACAAAAAACATACCTTTGGTTTTGTAATGGCAATGCAGTAGTACCCAGGCAGAGCCGAATGGAACTTGTTTGAAATGTGGAGTCCTCACTCCTTTTTTTTTTTTTTGAATCATTTTGAATAATCCAAATACAATTACTTTTCTAAACACAATTCAAATATATATACGTAAATACCACTTTAACATAAAGGGGGCCCGTCATTTAAATCACAAAACTCTTTTCATTCGATATGGCATTTCATGCCCACTTGGTCCATTTCCACCTTTATCTGATATGTGGCATTATTAGTTGTTTTCAATAATCAAATATTTACAAAACAAAATCGATTCGATTTTCATAATAGTGTTTGTACAAAATGGAGTCGAATAATTTCATGTATGCATGTACGGGCTTTGCTATCCTCAGGTGTGGCTTTGATGACTCTACGATTCAACTGTGGTCACGTCCTCGTCTTTAGTTCTCTTAGTACACAATAGGTGATAAAAACTCTTAGCGCTAAGCATTTTCATGCTTAGTGGATCTATATAGGTCTCTCTTCCATTTCGATTTAATGAAAAGTATGCAATTTTTCTAAACAATGCTTTTTAACCTTTTTGAATTATCAATGCAATACAATACATATATTCATTTCATGTACATTCATTTACAGTTTATTGATCATTCCAAATATGCACTTCCATATGCAATAAATCATTCAAAACACAAATCATGCATTTCACAATTTTTCTTATCATTTCAGTTTGCCCTTAGCGAATTTAACCTATGCTTTCGATGCACAGGATAACGGAATCATCGGCACAGTCCTGCTGGGCTGCAGGCCGGTATAAAAACATTTTGTTTTATGACATAGGCTCACGGTCCTCTTTGGAGCTCTTATTTGGTTATTAAAAATCAATTCGTGAACACTAGATGTTGTCCAATTTTGGAGCTCACGGATCAAGTATTACATCATTACGGTCATTCAATCTTGCTAATTTGACCCTTATTGATATACAATCTATCCTCCGCTCAAATTTAACGGTTAACATTCTATTAAGGCGTTCATGTAGGGTTATTTACTACAATACTTTACTTTAAGATATATTCAAACACCCAGTAAATCTAAATACGTTTTGATCTTAGTAGCTCTGTGCTACTTGTGTTATGATACCAAAATAGTGTGACACCCTTTTCTTTTGCCAATTTAAGCGTAGCTCGATACCAAAATAATATGCAAAGTCCACGGTAGCTATTGATACAAATACAAATATGTTTTTCATATCTTTTGTAAAATATATAATAATATGCATAAAAACATTTTATGGTAGGCTCATCATTTTGGGATAAATCCCACATTTGTACAATATGACATTATATGCCCTTTTCAATCAGATCATTTACAAAATATATAAGAGTTTTCAATATCAAAACATTTACAAAATAAAATCAGAGTTTATACAAAATGGTCAAATCCATTTCATGAATGCATAGTTGGATCTTTGCCCGACCTTTGCGAAGCTTTGAAGTTGAATCTGAATCTCTACAGTCTTTGTCCTCGTACCTGTTCACTCGATACCTACGTGATGACAAAAACAACATGCTAAGCATTTTCATGTTTAGTGGTTCTATACAATTCTCTCTTACGTTTTAGGTTTAAATCGATTCATGCAGTTTTTATAAAAACAATGCTTTGTACATTTTTCAATGACAATGCGATGCAAATACATACATACATATACATACATACATATATATATATATATATATTACATTCAATCACAATTCATTGGTCATTTCAAGTTATGCAATTTCTTCACAATAAATCATTCAAAGCACAAATCATGTTCACAATTTTCTTTTCATTTTGCCCTTAATCGAATCTAACCTGCTTTCGATTGCATAGGATAACGAATCACTAGCACGGTTCCGTTGGGTTGTAGGCCGGTATAAAAAAAAAAGGTTTTATAACATAGTACGATCCCGTTAGGCTGCTGACTGGTTATTAAAAAATCAATTTCATGAACACTGCCGATACTGTCCTGCTAGGCTACGGATCGGAGTGACACTTCATTACATTCAACGCAGTACTACTAATTTGAGCCTTATTGGTATACCAATCTATCCTTAACTTGAATTTAACGGTAAACATTCTATTAAGGGCATTCAAATCATTCAATACAATTTACATTAGTATATATACATTTAGATACAATAATTTATTTTTCAACACTCATACAAATTTTCATATGCAATTTATTTCGTAATCGGTTGTCTCAAATCAATTTAAAAAAAAATCAATATGCAATTTATCATAAATCATTTCAATATTTCGTAATATTTCATAGTCAATTTTGAAACAATGAAAGAAAAGTGTAGAACAAACTTTCACAAATTTGAAACAAGAGAGAGATTGAAGAACAAACTTAAAAAGGTTGTCGCTCTTCGATTCCTATCCTCAGAATCCCATTCTTAGGTCAAGCTTCCTCATCATAACCCTAATCCATCACAAATGTCTGATTAAAGAACAACCCAAGAAGAAAAATCGGTTGTGCATTCTAGGATTTTTATTTAGGGTTGTTGTCTGCCAACTCTCCTTCACTTGAAAAATTTTCTGGGGACACCAGGGCCATATTTTCTCATGATTCATTCACAAAAATGATATATCTATGAGTCTATTTTCAGTAGGAATTGGAATCATCTCATTTGGATCACCCAAACTCAAGTTACGACATTTTAATGCCAAACTAATCGATATGCCCAGCTCACTAGATCACCTACTGTTATTTTCGATTTATGGGGTCTTAACTCCATAAATTGGTAATGGTTACTTCACTAAATTGAAGCTATGGTTCTAAGGTTTCTTCTCCAATTGGAATCATCCAATTTGGATCACCAAAACTCAAGTTATTGCATTTTACATTTAGACTACTCTAATTTACATAACAGAATCTGCACATACCTCCACTTTGACATATTTATGGGCACTTTGGGTTTACAATTTACATACACGTCCTTCAATTAAATTATTTCCCTAGAAACCTAATTTACACAGAATTTTGAATCACTCAATTTGGATGAGTGAGCTCAATATGGCCAAAACACCACAACTACACCCAAAAAAGAAACACACCCATGAATACCGAAACTCACGCCTTAGATCTATAATTTTCTCCTGGTCCCTTCTATACATTTGTAGCTCTAGCTCTTATGGCTATTTACAAATTGGAATCACTCATTTTGGATGATTGTAACTTAACCTATAGCCAAAACAAGAACAGGGTTTTTAAAAAAAATTTGACAGCAACTCCTTTGAAACCTCACCATTTCCTTTATACAAAAATTTTTCAAAACCAATCCAAACCAATCAAAACAACCAAACACAACTTAGAGCAACCCCCAAAACTTTTTACAACCAATACAAACACCTTCATCTAAAAATTTGGGGTTTCATCAACTCAACCCCCAAAAAAGAAAAGTTAGGGTTTAGTTTTCCTTACATTAATCTTTTGATTCTTCAATATCAAGCATCCTTCTTCCTCTTGATCTCTTAGCTCTTGGTTACTTGGAGAAGATCACCAATCTCCTTTTTCCACAAACCCTAGATCTCTCTCTCTCTCAAAACGGAAATGCCCAAATGTGAAAAATGGCTTTCTAAGACCAAAATTGGTCTTTAATCCCATTACATGACTAAGGTCATGTTTGGCTACTGCATTAATTTCCATTTCTCATTTTTTCCATTTAAAACTTCATTTCAATTTCATTTCATTTTTTTCACATTTTTAACATTACACTCCTCATTTAGGGACCCTTGGGTCCCCATTTAACATTTTTACTAAATTTATTTGGCTCATGTAAAATTTATGGGTTTTTATCATTTTTCATTTTTAGCCGTTTAAACACCGGAAAAAATATAATTTAATTTATTTTACACCATGAACATGTTATAAAATTATTGGGGTGTTTTCAAGGCGTTACAACTCTCCCCTCCTTAAAAGAATTTCATCCTCAAAATTACCTTAATTGAATAGTTGAGGGTATTGTTGCCGCATAACTTCTTCGCTTTCCCACGTGGCTTCCTCAGTCTTGTGGTTTCTCCCGCAACACTTTAACGATGGGATCCCATTTTTTCCACAACTCTTTCACTTCTCAAGCTAAGATCTCTACTGGCTCCTCTTCATATGTCAAATCCGGTCTAAGCTCAATTGTATCTGAAGAGACTATATGTGATGGGTATGATCTGTACCTCCTTAGTATTGACACATGGAAAACATTATGGATCTTTTCCAACTCTGGAGGTAAAGCTAATCTGTACGCCACTAGACCCACTTTCTCTATCACCCAATGAACCTAGGGCTCAACTTGCTATTTTTCCCAAATCTCATTGCTTTCTTCCAAGGCTATACTTTCAAAAACACTTTTTTGCCGATCTTATATCGAATATCATTTCTTCTCATGTCGGCGTAGGATTTTTGTCTATCCGTGGCCACTTTCAATCTTTCTCTAATCATTTTCACTTTTTCCTCAGTTTCTTGAATCAAATTGGGGCCAATTATCTTCTTCTCACTTAACTCGATCCAACACAATGTTGTTATGCATTTTTTCCATATAGAGCCTCGTAAGGCACCATTCCAATACTCGACTGGAAGCTATTATTATACATAAATTCGACTAGAGGGATGTGTCTATCCCAGCTACCTATAAGTCGATCACACAACAAGTAACATATCTTCAACACTTAGATCACTCTTTACGATTGTCCATCGAGTCTGCTCCAGTTAGACGTGAAATTTAGTCACGTGCCCAAAGCCTCTTTCTGACTTTCCCAAAATCTTGAGGTAAACCTTGAATCTCTATACGAAATGATCGATATTAGAATCTCATGCTTAGAAACTATTTTTCTTTATGTAAAGTTCTGCCATCTTGTCAAGTGAATAGTCGGTTCTCACTGGTAAGAAGTGAGTTGTCTTCGTCAATCAGTCTGCTACGACCCAAACTGAATCATGCTTTCTTCCTGTCAATGGTAACCCGACCACAAAATCCAATGTGATTCGGTCCCATTTCCATTCGGGTATCCTGATAGGCTGTAACAATCCCGAAGGAACTTGATGTTTGGCTTTCACTTTCTAACACACCATACACTTGGTCACAAATTCGAAACATCTCTTTTCATTTCGGACCATATTATGAGTCTTCAAATCGATACATCTTGTACTACCGGGGTGCATAGCAAAAAGATCCGCTGTAATGCCTCTTCGAATGGATTTCTTCAATTCATCATCATTAGGTGCGAGACCGATCTAGATAATTACAGAATCCATCATCTTTCATTGTAAGTTCGGTTTCTTTCCCATCTCTATTCTGACTTACAATTGCAGAAATTTTCTCATCATTCTTTTGTGCCTCTGATTCAAGAAATCTGGTTTTGCTATCAGTGCACTCTTATTTCACCGTTATGCGATAATGACAAAAGGAGCATTCAGCTCGAAGCATTTTGTCTTGACTTTCTACTCGGAGCATGCAACGCTACTACATTGGCCTTCCGGGATGATAATTGATCACACAATCCGCCATCCTTGATCAATTCCATCCATCTATGTTGTCTCAAGTTAAGCTCTCTTTGTGAGGGCAAATACTTAAGACTTTTATGATAGATGTAGATGAAACACTTTTCTCCATAAAGATAGTGTCTCCAAATTTTCAATGCAAACACAATGGCAACCAATTCCAAATCATGCATAGGGTAGTTCTTTTCTAATGCGCTTCAAGCGCAGCAGAGCATAAGCTACCACTTTACTCTCTTGCATAAGAAACATCCAAAGTCCAATTTAATGAAGCCTCACTAAAAATCATGTAATTCTTTACCGTAGATTACATTGAGAAAAGAATCGGTGCCTCGGTTAGAATGCTTTCAACATTTCAAAGCTAGATTGACACTCTTCAGTCCACTCAAATCTCACATTCTTTTGGAGCAATCTCGTCATAGGGAGTCTGATCCTTCGAAAAACCCCTTAACGAATCTGCATGTCTGCCAATCGAGAAAGACTCGCACTTCCGTGACATTTCTCTTTTGTTTCCATTCAATGTCACCTCTATCTTCTTTGGATCCACTCAAATTCCCATAGCATGATCTGGTGTGTCGAAAAGGACACTTCTCTAAACAAAATTCACATTTACTCAGTTTTTCATATAATTGTTCCTTTCTCAAGGTTTCTAGCACTACCCGAAGGTGAGTATCATGAATTTCTAGATCCTTTAAATACACAAGGATGTCATCTATAAAAACCACTACAAACTGATCTACATACGGTCGGAAAACACAATTCATTAAGTCCATGAAAGCCGCTGGAACATTTGTCAACCCAAACAGCATTATAAGGAACTCATAATGTCCATACCGCTTTCTAAACGTCGTCTTATGCACATCCGTATCCTTAATCCTTAATTAATGATACCTAGATTGCAAGTCAATCTTCGAAAAGACACTTGCACCTTTCAATTGGTGGAACAAGTCATCAATCCTGGGTAACGGATATTTGTTCTTCATTGTCATTTTGTTCAGTTGCCTATAATCAACACACAACCTAAGTGTACCATCTTTCTTCTTAACAAAGAGCATTGGAGCTCCCCATGGTGATACACTCAGATGAATGGATGAATAAATCCTTCTAACAACTCTTACCTTCGAAGCTTCAATTCTTTAACTCCACTGGGAGGCCATTCTATATGGTGTAATAGATGTAGGAGTGGCACCCGGAACAACATCAATTGCAAACTCAATCTCTCTTTGTGGAGGCAATCCCGGAAATTCCTCCGGAAACACATCTGGATAATCACACACTGTAGGGATGTCTGATAAACTAGGCTCCACCTTTTTTGTATCTATCACATACGCCCAGTAGGCTTCATACCACTTTCGAACCATCGTTCTAGTAGTAGTGGAAGATATCATTAGAGGGTGGTTCGACCTCTCACTTAGATAAAAGTCACTTCCTCTCACACATTTCGGTGTCCTTAAGGTCGCTCTCTTCATTACGATCAAATTCAACTTTGGTATCGGACAACCAATCCATCCTGATATAACATCAAACTCTTTGAATGTCTTTCGATCAAATCTCCCGGAAACTCATACTCGTATTCTAATGGGACAATCTCTATAGACTCTATTCCTGGCAACCTTGTGGGGGCCTAAAGTATCCATGCTTACCTATTAAGACCGACCAAGATCATCGAGTCACGTCATCCTTTATATGAAAATGCAATGCATGTCATAAACAATTTCAAACTCATTTACAAAAATTTCAAAATCGTAGAATCACCGCTTAAACATAGGCTCTAATACCACTATAATTTTTAGCGTCCATTGCACTACCAATACTTTTACTTTTAAGATATATTTAGACACGATACAAATACAAATCGTTTTAATTACGAAACGCTATGAAACCTGGAAAATCCAAATTTTCGGATAAAGGGTAAACGGTAATTTCAGTCGAAAAACCGAAATTTTTCTAGATATCGGATGACTAAACAGCCTTCACCATTAGAATGATCTACTTAAAATCAAGCTATCGTGAATTGGTCAATTCCAAAATAGTCCAAATTGCACGTTTTTCGAGGCATAGGGTGTCGGATGACACAAGGCATGGTTTAGGGGATGCCACATGGCACCCTAAGAGAGTGACACTTGGAAAATCCATGTGGTTCACTTAAAAGGATGGCTCACAATGAGCCACATAGGAGTGTGATGTCATAAAGAAATAAGAAATAAGGATAAGAAGGAAAATTGATGGCCACATGAGGCTTGATGAAATGGGAGAAATTGCCTCCTTTGACCCATACGATCAATAATGCTCTAAATAGGAGGAGAAATGCCAAGCAAAAATGAGATGAAATAGGAAAGAAAGATAATAAAAGGAAAGAAAAGAAAGAACGGAGAAATAGTTAAATTAGAAAGGAAGGAAAAGAAGGAAAGGAGAAAGGAAAGGGAGGATTTCCCGACTTTCGTGATACTTAAGTTAAACGATCCGAAGACTAAAGTTGGTGCACTCAGCGGGATCTACGATGTGGATACAAAAAATTTGGAGTTTTAACAAACTCCATAAGGTGAGAATTTTCCTGCTAGTTTATTTTTAGCCTAAGGCCATATAATGTATGGGTTGATTTGTTTCGAGGGGCTAGATTAGACCGTGTGATTTAGTCTCAAGATCAGGACTAAATGGTGGGAATTTATGGGAATTTGTTTTTGGACAGTCCGGGACCGGGTTTTGAAGGTTGGTATTCGAACCGGTTTTGGTTCGGAATTGACTAAATGGGTGAACATAACCCTGCTGAAAATTATGTTTTTCCAGGGCTGTGGTCGGCTAAGGCTGGTCGGCTAGGGTTGACTATTCATGTGTGACCTCCAACTGCGGATGACCATAACTTCTTCGTCCGAACTCCGTTTCGGGTATTCTTGGACTCTATGGAAAGCCCATTGAGTCACGATTACAGCCATGTTCCTGTGGAGGGTAGTGGGTACTGGGGCTGGCTGGCTAGGGCTGGTCGGTTAGGGCGGGATACTTATGTAAGACCTCCAACTTCGGAGGGTCATAACTTCTTCGTCCGAACTCCGTTTCGGGTGTTCTTGGACTCTATGGAAAGCCCATTGAGTCAAGGGTTCATCATATTGTGTGGATGGTAGTAGGTGTCAACAATAGCCATTCTTAAAACCTATATTTTGCATCAAGTGTGCGAGGTTGCTTGGTTGTTGTCGATGTAAATAGCGGGTTTTGACATGACCATTGTATGGCATGTTGTAGGTCATTGTATTGGGTAGGAATTGTCATGAGTTAGCCTAAGGAAGGTTGTACGACATTATTTGATTAGTCATGGAATCATGTATGGATACATGGAACCAAACTTGTGAATGATATGAAAGGACCGTGAGGTACCCTGTTGGATGGGTCCAAGATTGTGACCTTATTGTGTGTTATGGCTTATGTGAATAACATGTTGTGTGAGAATAACATGTTGATATATGATGAATGATGTATTAGCATGGGTAGAGCATGGAGGTAAATTACATGTATCAATTATAATTATCCGTAGGGTACTAAATGTTCGTATGGTTGTGCATCATAAATGTAACATGAGAACCTGCAGTGGCATTAGCATTACATATGCACATGAACATCGCATTATGTTGGGTGTGTGCATGAGTATGGTCATCCATCATCAGTGTTGATGAATGGGTTGTGAGCAAGTAATTTGGAATGACGTCAATCAATATCACGGTTTAAACATAAAAAGTGAAATATAGTTAATGTATGTTGGGTGGAGCAAGAAGGGGACCGTTAACCCCTCTCAGGTGAAAAGCCTGGAACATGGGTGTAAGAGACCCGCGGTGTGATCCGAAAAGTTCTGTTACCCAAATAAAACACACAATTATGGTTATCACATAGACTCCGAGTTGTGTGATAGGAGTTGGGATTGACTCGGGATTAGTTGCCCATTGGCACTTGCATTGGGTATTGGTGAGCCAGTAAGGGCTCGGTATATGTGTGTCATTGGTACTACCAGTGACGGTTGTCTATGGCATAGGCATGTATGAAAGTCGGTCGGGACTGGGTTACGGGCATGAGGAGTCACATAACATACATGACACAAATATTTCATATAGTGTTGCATAAATGATATGATATATAATTGATGTTTATGTATGCCATTGCATGTGCATTTTAGGTGGGGAAGTAGCCCTTGTATGAGAATTTTCTCTTTGGGCTTTGCTCACCTGTGTGGAAAATATTTTTCGGAGTACGCAAGGGAGTAGGTATATAAGGGCTCGGTTGTGAAATAGGTCGGAATGTGGCCTATTCAGTTATTTTGTAACATTTTGGATAAAATGTCCAGTTTTGTAAAGGACTGTAAAGGACTGTTGATTAAATAGGCTATCATATATTTTTGTATATTTGTGAATTAAATATGCAGTAATGGGTCTCAATACATGAGACAAATGAGTGTGATATCGGGACACCCGATATCCACACGGAATTTCCATAAGTTAATGGGTTATCAAACGGGACCAGGGATAAGGTGTACCAGATAGTATCGAGGCATGGGTATATGAGTACCTGGGGCTTGGGGACATAGGCTTAGGCCATGGTTGTGTGGTGGGAAATTGAGTACCGGCGTCACGGCTTGTGGTATCAGAGCTTAGGTACACAAATACCTAAGAGTTCATGGGGCAAGTTTAGACCACTGCATGCATGTATGTTTCATGTTGTGTTTGGATATGTGTTCCATGTTTGTGATTGCGTGATTGTGTGTTACACATTGCGTGGAAAACATATAAACGGTATGATGTATATGGGAAATGTGATTGTGTGGTTATTAGTAGGAAAGGTGCATGACATAGTAGTATATAGGAAAAGTGGAATGCTAGGTTAGGAGCTATAACCTTAGGGGTTCGGAAAATGAAATGAACACGAAGTGCTGAACTTTATGAGGAAATAAATAAAGGAGTGATTGGAAATTAACACCACTCGAGGGTGATGAGCAGGTCGAGTTCTATTCGTTTCAGTCGTTGTCGTAATTGGCATGTGCATTACTAGTTAGACTGAAATTAAATCGAATAAAGTTTGTTGCCATTTGACGTAGTGTAAATGGCAAGTCGAGAGATAGAACATTTTTGTCGTGCATCATGTTCATTGATGCATCATGTTTTGTGGTAGGTTTGGGCTTGGAGGTTGAGGCCTCTGGAAGAGCCAGTGTATGGAAAATTCTCCCCTAGGACCTAGGATGAGAATTTATCAGATATGTATCCAGGCGTGCTGTGAAGTCTCAGGAGTTACGCTCATGGTGAGGTAACATATGCATGTGATTTACTATGTATGTGTGAGGAATTTCAGGACAAAATTCTTTTAAGGGAGGAAGAATGTGAAACCCTAGAAAATCCAAATTTTCAGATAAAGGGTAAAACGGTAATTTTGATCGAAAAACATGAATTTTTCTAGATCTCGGATGACGAAATGGCCTTCACCGTTAGAATCGTCTTGCGAAATCTAACTATCACGTCGAAATTCGTCAAATTCGAGCGGTCCAGTGCGTTTTCGAGGCGTAGATGTCCGGATGACTGGGTATGGTTTAGGGATGCCACATGGCATCCTAAGAAATGACACTTGGAAAATCCATGGTTTCACTTAAAGGATAGCTCACAATGAGCCACATGGGATTAATGATGTCATAAAGAAATAATAAATAAGGAATAAAAGAAGGAAAATTGAGTAATGCTGAGGCTTGATGAAATAGGGGAGGAAGTGCATCCTTTGACCCATACGATCAATAATGCTCCAAATAGGAGGAGAAATGCCAAGAGAAAAATGAGATGAGAAATAGGAAAAGAAAAGATAATCAAAAAGGAAAGAAATGAAAGAAACAGAGAAATAGTTCGTAGAGAAAGGAAAGGAAAAGGAAAGGAAAGGGAGGATTTCCCGACTTTCTTACGGTAGAAGTTCAACGGTCCGAAGACTAAAGTTGGTGCACTCAGCGGGATCTACGTGTGGATACAAAAAATTTGGAGTTTTAACAAACTCCATAAGGTAGGGAATTTTCCTACTCGGTTTATTTTTAGCCTAAAGGCCATATAATGGTATGGGTTGTTTCAGGGGCTAGATTAGGCCGTGTGATTTAATCTGAATCTTGGGACTAAATGGTTGGGAATTTATGAGATTGTTTTTCGAATGATCCAGACGGGTTTGAAGGTTGGTGACCGAATCGGTTTGCTTCGGGATTGATGGAAATGCATAGTGGACTTTGTGTGCGGTTCCTGGAACCGTTCATAACGGGTTTTGAGGTGGGTTTTGATTCCGGGAGGTGTTGTCCAGTTTTCCCCTTCGACCCTATGACTGTATTTTGGCCATAACTTGGCCATTACTCACCCGAATTTAGTAATTCAAAATTAAGGGTAAATTAGACTTATAGGAGAACATATATCCTTGAAATAGGTATATCCAAATTCCGAACCCTTCAAACTTAGAAATTCACCCAAAGTCTGTAAATCCTGATATGTTGTGCGGCGGGAAATTCGGGTGGGACACGAACTTGTCATTTTTACGTTGTTGGCACTCCAAATTCGAGCAACCATAACTTCACCGTTCGAACTCCGTTTCAGGTGTTCTTAGACTCTATCGAAAGCCCATTAAGTCAAGATTCTAATCATATTCCTGTATAGGACAGTGGGTGAACATAACCTAGCTTAAAATTATGTTTTTCCAGGGCTGTTGGTCGCTAAGGCTAGCCAGCTAGGGTAGACTATTCATGTGTGACCTCCAACTGCGGATGGCCATAACTTCTTCGTCCGAACTCCGTTTCAGGTATTCTTGGACTCTATAGAAAGCTCATTGAGTCAAGATTCTAGCCATATTCCTGTGGAGGGCAGTGAGTGCTGGGGCTGGCCGGCTAGGGCTGGTCGGATAGGGCTGGTCGATTAGGGCTGGTCGGGTAGGGCTGGTCGGTTAGGGCTGGCTGGGTAGGGCTGGATACTCATGTAAGACCTCCAACTTTGGAGGGTCATAACTTCTTCGTCTGAACTCTGTTTTGGCTATCCTGGATACTCATGTAAGACCTCCAACATCGGTCATAACTTCTTCGTCTGAACTCTGTTTCGGGTTCTTGGACTCTATGGAAATCCCATTGTGTCAAGATTGCATCCATGTGCTTGTGGAGGGCATTGGGTGTCCACAACCGTGCTGAAAACCTATGTTTTTCATCAAGTGTGCAGGTTTACGTGTTCACTTTATCGTCATAAATGGCGGGTTTTGATATGACCATTATGGCATCATTGTAGGTGTGTATTGGGTGAATTTCCATGAGTTAACCTAAGGAAGGTTGTCTGACATTATTTATTTAGTCATGAGAGCGATATATGAATCTTTTGAAGGAAATAAAAAACAAGCAACGTGAATTAGGTTTAAAAATTTTCTAGAAATCTTATTTTCATAGGAACCATGAAAATACATATTAATATCAAGAGGTGAAAGTCGAGATCTATACACATTATTGTTATAGGAGATTTGTTGGCTAGTAGGGTTGAAACAACTCCCTACACCAGGGTCTTCAATTCCGCCCTCCTTACTTGAGGTGTGTGGGCACCAATGATTCAGACCCAGAACAATACACTCTAGTTTTTATGCTGATCTACCTTGCTTTTTTCCCGACACATGAGGCGAAGAGGTCTCTAAGGAAGAGACTCTCTAGGAGACTATGGTTTGGAAAAAAACTTTTTTTTTTCTCTATTTTTTTTTTCATTGGGCCAAGGGTTTCTTATTTATAATCAACCCTAATTTCATAAATATCCAACCAATTTGGATATTTGCAAGTACTATACGGTCTTGATTAATATGAAGCAGTCAATGCTTGATTACTCATAATCATGGCATCGATATTAATTTATATGATCCTACTTATTACTTTTAATCGATAAGCTGTCCAATATTAATTTGTAGCAGTTCACCTTACTTTTAATCTATAGCGTCAATATTAATTTGCTTACTTGATCCTACTTATTACTTTTAATCTATAAAGCGTCGATATTAATTAATTTCCAAAACCTTGATCATAGAGTGTAATTTATTCCAAATCATGAATCGTTCATTGTAGTAATATAGGAGGTAGATTGGGACCCATGGACCTGTAATTTCAAAAGCTCCAATAAATTCAATAATTAATTAAACTCTTTAATCAATCATTGTAATTTATTAATTTCAGAGTTATTCCACTTTAAAAACTTGAAATTGAACTCTTGTCCTTCTGGTATCGGTTTTCGGAGAAATTTAGAGTGTCCAGCTGATTTAATCATTGCATGCGGTTCTATCCTCAGTGGTTCATAAGCTGAGTCGGGTGAAATTACGTTTGCCCCTCTAATTATATCTTGATCCTTAAGTTCCATTAATCCACTAGTGAACAGTTAATTTATAAACTTGTTATAAATTAGAGCGCTCAAACTGTTCAGTTCCAGAACCAACACTTAATGGAACCAACTGTCCAACTTCCATAGGAAGGGTTGGATTCCATGTCCATAGTTCACATTCCCGGCTTCATCGTCAATGGGCCTCCCGAGACAAAAGTAGTAGGCCCATTCCATAACAGGCTTTAACCCATGACTCAAAAAGGCCAGTTGACATGCGAGGTCTATGACTACTCGGGATTGAAGCCCGATACGCATGATCATCTAGCGGTCTTTGTTTGAATTCTTGAGACAAGCGGTATTTAAAAATTTGGCTTGTTCCTTGGTCTTATCTATATAATCTTAATATATGGGCCTCCACTTTAATGTCGCCATTTGTGACCGGTTCAGGTAACTCATTCTCAATGATAGCGGACCGCCCCAATAATATTTAATTTGAAGATCCCCGAACTTGATTAATTTTATTATGGGCATTTGATTTATAATCCCATAACCTCGATCCTCTCGTGTATAATTGTTATACTTGAGGTTATGGTTACATTAATGCATCACGGGATTTTCGACATTTCATTCATACATTATGCATAAAATAGCTAAATGTATCATCGACTTACTTTATTAATTTCATAAAACATAAATACAAATTCATGCTTTACGGGGCACTATCCTAACGGATACATGGAACCAAACTTGTACATGTTGTGGAAGGGACGGGAGGTACCACTGTTAGATGGTTAAGATTGTGACTTGCTTGTTGTGTGTTATGGCTTATGTGAATAACATCTTGTGTGAGAATAACATGTTGATATATCTTTGAATGATGTATTAGCATGTTGTGTGTTATGGCTTATGTAAGATAACATGTTGTGTGAGGAATAACATGCTAGTAACATGTTAAATTACATGTATCAATTATAATTATCCATGGGGTACTAATGTTCATGTAGTTATGCATCGTACATGTAACATGAGGAACCTGTAGTTGCGTGGCATTACATACGGGGACATCGCATTAATTGGGTGTGTGTGCATGGTATAGTCATGCATCGATTGTTGATGAATGGGTAGTGAGCTAGTACTTTGGACTGAAGCGTCGATCAATATCTCTGAGTTTAAACATAAAAGTGAAATAAAATTAATGTGTGTTCAAATTTAGGAGCAAGAAGGGGACCGTTAACCCCCTTAGGTGAAAAGCCTGGAACATGGGTGTGTGAAGACCCACGGTGTGATCAGAGATACGTAACATGGGTGTAAAGAGACCATGCAGTGTGTCCAGAAAAGTTACATTTGCCCAAAGAAAACACGGTTATGGTTATCACATACACTCCGAGTTGTGTGATAGGAGTCGGGATTGACTCGGGATTAGTTGCCCATTGGCACTTGCATTGGGTACTGGTGAGCCGGTAAGGGCTCGGTATATGTGTTTCATTGGTACTACCAGTGACGGTTGTCACACTTGGCATAGCCATGTGTTAGGGAGTCAGTCGGGACTCGGGTTCTGGGCATGAGGAGTCACATAACATGCATTACACGAAATATTTCATATAGTGTTGCATAAATGATATGAATCATAATTGATGTTTTATGTTCGCCATTGCATGTGCATTTTAGGTGGGGAATAACCCTTGTATGAGAATTTTATCACGCCTTTGATCACCACAGTGGCCAGAAATATTTTCCAGTACACAAGGAGGTATTTGTATGGGAGCTCAGTTGTGAAATATGTCGGACATTGGCCTATTGAGTTATTTTTTAACATTTTGGATAAAATGTCTAGTTTTGGAAAGGACTGTTGATTAAATAGGCTATCATATATTTTTGTATATTTGTGAATTAAATATGCAGTAATGGGTCTCAATACATGGCTTTAAATAGTGTGTCTCCAGGACACCCAAAATCCACGAGGTTTCTGAGGTTGGCGGGTTGTCGAGCGGGATCCACTGGACAACCTCATTAAATGAGTGTAATGGAGTCTCTATGAGGCTGTTGATAAAAATAGGCTGGTGGGTGATCGCCGCCCCATGGACAACCTCCTATTTAGATCTTCTGCGCCATCTACACAAGTCAAATAGAAGAAGTTTAGAATCATTTTTGTGTCTTATTAAGCGCACATGCCAGCTTGATAATAGACCTAATATCCTAACCTTCCGTTCGTTCTGAGCTCCCTAGGTTAGTTTCTCAACCCTAGTGTTCGCATTTCCTATATACATCCTGCCACGTATATAATTCACGCAATTTGTAACACACATTCATGCACACACAATCAAAGCATACACAAGAAAACACACAATGCATGCTGTGATCTAATCTTGTATCGTGGACTCCTAGGTAACCTCCCACCCTGAACCTTGATACCCAAACCTGGCGGATATCAATTTCCGAGGCACTAGGTAACTCTAACTCAAGCTCCCGACATAAAAGCTATACCAAGGCTTGTGATGCTCCTACACATTCATGACGTAATCACACAGATGCAGCTCAGCCAGGAGCCCTAGGTATTCATATACCTAAGCTCTGATACAAAACTATGACACCTAAAAACCCGAGGGTCTCGTCGACAACCTGTCAACCTGCATCAGTCTATGGAAATCAGGTATCCCATTATCGCACTCACATGTCTCGTATACCGAGACTCATCCCTGCATATTTAATTCCTTAAATACAAATAACTTCATATGGTCAGGTATAAAAAGCGCAGAGTTATAGCACCTCACTCACACATATGGTACAAATGCAGCTACACATTAGAATAGTTGTTGTTCAATACTTAGCACAAAAGCAGGGATGTGTATTACGGGTAAAAATTCTCATACATATGCAAAAAAAAATACATCAAGGCCACAACCGACCATCTTCTCCCAGGCATCGGCCTGCAGGGATGGAGTCGGCCTGCATCTTGACACATGCTGAGGGGTCCATGACGAGGTAGGCCTAAGCTTAGTAAACGAAACCTGCGAATTTCTCCCACTTAGTTGCACATGCAAATGATCATTTCATAGTCACACAAACAACACAATCCATGCAGACATGCTGTTCTATCATGGAAAAAAACTAAATGCATGTATGAGACGACACTCTACATGCCCCATGTATTAGGTCAACCTTCGACCCACCACCCAATGCAAGTGCCAATGGGAAATCAATACCGAGTCAGCCCTACTCCCATCACATAACCCGTAATCTAAGTGATATTTAATTAATCGTTTTGTGTCTTTTTAGGAAACAGAACTTTCTAAGGTCTCATCGTGGGTCTCTTACACCCTCCCACATTTTCGGGCTTCCATCGATGGAAACACTGTCTAACCAGGTTTTCAGGCTTTTCACCCACAAGGGTGTCTATCCCTACCCACTCATACGTCACTGTCGTTTTCCATTTTCATTTAACATTGTGTGACTCAATTGGACTTTGTCCCACTCCCGAGTCCACATAATTCAGCACAATAGCGATTACCAAATCAAAACAAATGTACACACACCCATGTAATGCGGTGATTTTCAGTACACTAATGCAAAACAATTGTGCCACTTTGCACTCAACTAACTCAAACTCATGCCCAGTAGACAGAAGACCTCTACATGGACATTTTACCTTGTATACTAGGTGTGTAACGCAGACCCTCATGTCAATACTACAGCCGGTTCAATATCAATTTACATGTTGTCATCTTTAGGAATTCCACTCACTCAATTCAATACACATCCATGCAAGCATACATTCCCGCAACTTCTAGCATCAATTAGGCAAATAAGTCATGGCTCATCTCAGGGCTAGGACATAGCACCTCGGAGTCCTACGGGATCAAACATGCCAAAAACATGGCCATGTTAGTCTGACACATATAACTCAGTTGTTTGGAACACACCAATAAAGTCATCATGTCATCTCTTAACCAAGTAGCTTTTGATCCACAATTCACAATGGCCAAGATTGAAGCCTCATGCCACCATAGCGGGTATAGATATTCTTGGACATCACAAATCCATGATTTAAAACTGATCTAAATCAAGGAGAAGCAGGTTTTGGAAACATTTTTAACATGGATACTCGGTTTTCAAATAAGACAGCGCTGAACACTAACTCCTTTGAATGCATTTCTGAGTCAAAAGGAGTCAAAAGTTGGATAGACCTATTTCAAGGAGATATGTTCTCCTATAAGTATAGTTTACCCAGCAATTGAAATCATTAAATTATGATGTGTGATTGGCGGTTGCCAGCTGGCTCACGATCGTAGGATCTCAACCACAGTACAGGAAGAATTACTTTTGAACCTACCTCCACTTTGAATGCATTTAAGGTCAAAGAAGTCTAGAAATTGGATAGACCTATTTCAAGGAGATATGCTCTCCTATAACTCTAATTTACCCACCTATTTGAATCATTCAATTCTGATTTGTGATGGCCATGTTATGACCAAAACACAATCAAGGGGTTGAAGGGAAAAAAAAAACTGGGCAGCATCTTCCCTAAAACACAACATTTACCCTATACACGAAATCTCCTCCATTGAGGGTCACAACCAAACTCAACCAATGCCATTTCCATGGCCTCAAGCAAGGAAAATAACCAAATAGGCAAAGTCCACCTTTTTGAGTGGCTGGGATCAAGCCCTTGATCCTTCAACCTTGCAACAATGGAGGTCTTGTAGCTTTTCCTCCTCTTCCTTCCTTCCTTCCTTTCTTCTCTATTTTCTGGTCTTTTCTCCCTTGGTTCTCCTCCCTCTCTTCAGCTCACGAATTTTTCTAAGAGCAGGTTCCTTCTTCCTTCACCATGTTTTGATCAATCCAACACAAACCACTAAGCCTAGACATGTTCTCAAACATGCATGACACATGGGCTAAATTAAGGCATGTGTCACTCATGCCAAAACTCATCCCACTATAATGCATGCATTTACAAGGGCATAACACTTAGCCACTCAAGTTCCAAGTGTCCCCAATTCTTGTGTGCCACATATGGCATGCACTCTCATGCCACGTGTCACCTCGTGATTGGCCTGTTGAACCTTAAATTGTGTGAAAAATCGACTGTCTTGGGATTCGACGCAATTTGTCTAGTTCAACAAGATTTCACGAGATGATTATAACGGAACAATCCGTTTCGTCATCCGAGATCTAGAGAAAAATCTAGGGTTTTGCTTGTACCGTCCCGGTAAGAATTACCGATTCGCTATTTTTCAGAAAATTACATTTTTCCCAGGTTTCACATTCTCCCTCCCGCCCTTAAAAGTTTAGTCCCGAAATTCGCATACATACACATTCAAATGCATGCATATGCAGCAGTCATTTAAAACATTATTGACTAGAAAACACACCTTCCCCATCGAACACTAAGGGATAGTTGGCGTGCATGGTGTTCTCGTGCTCCCATGTCGCCTCCTCAACTCCTCGGTCCTGCCACAACACCTTCACAAGCCTCATAGTCTTGCCACGCAAAACCTACTATAGGCTATCCATGATACGCACTAGTCCCTTCTCGAAGGTCCCATCCGCATCAACAACAAGCTCGCCCTAATCCACTATATAGGTCGGATCTGGAGTGTACTTCCGGAGCATAGAGACGTGAAATACCTCATGAACGTTCGACAAACTCGAAGACAACGCTAACCGATACGCAACCATGACCACCCTCGAAGGGTCCAATGTACCTTGGCGACAACTTCCTAGCTTCTGACTGAAGTCACTCCTCTCTTGGGCATCACCTTCAAAGAAGACGCAGTCACCCGCCTCGAACTCTAGAAGTAGTCGTCGTATCAGCGTAACTCTTCTCTACAGGCTGCGAGAAGCGTGGAGGCGCTTCAGTATCGATCCACCTTCTACGGGGTGTCTCGAATCAATTATGGACCCGTGGAGGGTCTCTCTTCCACCTCTGTCTAACAAATCGGAGATCTACACAACCTCTCGTATAATGCCTCGTAAGGCGCCATCTGAATACTCGCCTAATAATTGTTATTATAGGAGAACTCTACCAAGGGCAAGTGCTCCTCCTAGCTACCCTTGAGATCCAAGACACATGCTCACAACATGTCCTCTAAAATCTGAATAGTTCGCTTTGATTGACCATTCGTCTGAGGACGAAAAGCGGTACTCATCGATAGTTGTGTCCCCATGGCCTTTTAGAAACTTTTCCAGAACTGAGCCGTGAACCGAGGATCTCGATCCGATACTATGGAGACTGGCACTCCATGCAACTACACTATCTCCCGTATATACAACCTGCAAAATTCCTCCGGTGAAGGTCATGCGCACGACGGAAAATAATGCCAGCGGTGATCGGTCCACTATAACCCACACCGCATCATGCTTCCGCGATGTCTATGGCAAGTGAGTCACGAAGTCCATCGTGATGTGCTCCCACTTCCACTCCGCTATCTTCAATGGCTGGAGTAGCCCTGCTAGCCTCTAATGCTCAGCTTTGACTTGCTAGCATGTGAGACACCGTTGAACAAAGTCTCCGACGTGCCGCTTCATTCTGCTCTAATAATACTAGCGACGAAGGTCACGATACATCTTTGTGCCACCTAGATGCATGGAGAATCGGGAGCAATGGAACTCCCTAAGGATCTCCTCCCTCAAATCCGTCGATTGGGGGACCACAACTCCTCCTACACGAAGACTGCCATACATTGTGGATGGCGACCTTCGTCATTGTATAGTACTCGGTCCTTGATGTACACTATCTCTACGTCCTGCCCCTAGGACTTTATCACTCTGCTCAATAGAGACGGCGTAGCCATCAAACTCCCCAAGGTACCCTAAGCCTGCTCATCGTCTTTGTGAACTGAACTACGGCATCTCAGTATCCGCCCTCGAGAAGCTACTAGCCCGGCCTCCCTGTCACTTCCGGCTAAGTGCATCAGCCACCACATTTTCCTTACCGGGATGGTGATAAAAATGAAGTCGTAATCCTCCAAAACTCCATCCGCTTATCTTTCAATATTTGAGGTCTCATTTGCGTGAATGTATTTTAGACTTTTGTGGTTTGAAAACACCTCGAATTGCTCACCATATAAGTAGTGGCGCCAAATCTTCAAGGCGAAGACTACGATTGCCAACTCCATGTCATGCGTGGGGTAATTCTTCTTATGAGTCTTCAACTGCTGAGAACCATAAGCCCTGACTTTCCCGAGGCCTCAGAAAGCACATCTGATCCGTCGCTTGAAGCATCCACGGTACACTTTTGTGTACCTTTATCCCCTTTCCGGGACTATCGGAATAGGAGGCATGGCCTCTCTTCGATTCTTAGGCAGCTACGCTCATGGGTTATCACACAAACTTGACCTCCTTAGGGTGATCTTGTCATAGGAGAGTCTTGTAGGAAATCCTCTATAAACCTCATGTAATACCCTACCAATCCCAAGAAACTGCGTATCTCGAAGATTGACTTTGGTCTCTCCCAACTCATCACAACCTCAACCTTCCCAGGGTCCACTAACATGCCTGAAGCTAACACCACGTGTCCTCGGAAACCCACCTCAATAAGCCAAAACTCGCACTTACTGAACTTGGCATACAACTAATGATCCCTCAAAAGCTATAGCATGATTCTCAAGTGATCCTCATGCTCCACCTCCGACTGGGAGTAGATTAGGATCTCATCAACAAATACCACCACAAACTGATCTAAATAGGGCTGGAACACCCTATTCATGAGATCCATGAATGCTATCGGTGCATTCGTCAATCCAAAAGGCATCACCATAAGCTCAAAGTGCCCATACCGCATCCTGAATGCTATCTTAGGGATGTCTGCCTCCCTAACTCTCAATTGATGGTAACCAGTGCGAAGGTCTATCTTAGAGTAGACTCGCGCCCCCCTCAGCTGATCAAACAAGTCATCAATCCTCGGCAATAGATACTAATTCTTGATCGTAACCCTATTCAACTGTCTATAATCGATGCACAATCATAGGGTCTTATCAGCACTGTTATAAGCAAGACGAGGCGCCCCATGGTGGGATTCTCGGTCTAATGAAACCCTTGCCCAGTAACTCCTGTATCTGGACCTTGAGCTCCTGCAACTCTACCAATGCTATCCTATGCGGAGTCATAGAAATGGATGACGTACCAGGATGTAACTCAATGTAGAAGTCTACATCCCTCGGTGGAGGTAATCCTGGTAGCTAAATGCGGAAAAACATCCTATTACTCGTAAACCACCGAGGAGTGGGCTGTGTCTTGTCTCACCTCGTCCTCTAGGTAGGTAGCTAGTAACCGTCAAAGCGCCCTTGCCATCGTGAATGCGTACGATTACAGAGTGGAAACATAGTCAGTATATTCACGAAACCTGACAAAAGTACCGTTTGGTGTGTAGGCGATAACTCTCATGCGATTCGCAATCTATAACAACCCGATGTGCCGTCGACGGTCCATCAGGGATGACCTCCGAACTCACGACATGTCCATGACCTGAAGGTCCACCGTGAGTAGAATCCCGAAGATCTCTAACTCACATCCCTGGCATATCCGATCAATTCTCGCCCTAGTCCTTAGGGGAGAACTCACATGCAGTGGCTCATCTAAGGTCTCAACCTCTAAGCCCAATATTCTCACACAAGATGCAATAATAAAATAATGCGATGCACACAGGTCAAATAACACCTGTACGGGCGAAGAGTAAACGTGCAGCCCAGATCCTTCTTGATCTGCCTCGCGGTATGCGAGTAACTGTGAAGACACGCCTCTGAGTCCCCGAGTCTTGGCTTGTACACTCTGCCCTCGACCTCAACCCATACTCTAGCCCCTGCAGCTACAGTGAAACACCAGTGCGTGGTACCACAGGCGATACCTATTCCTTTGCATAACGGGGTAAGAGAACATCTTGGGATTTACTCATGTCTGGCGATGATCGGGACTATGGTGTCCCATGATCCTGGAACCCGGGCATCTGCCGATAATTCCACCTCATGTGTCCCGGTTGATAGCAGTGGAAGCATGTCATCTGCCCAACCTGACTATAAACTCCGACCGGGATTTGGCCCTGATAACCGCGGCCCCGCCCCTGAAATCCTCGTGGAACAGAAGTCCTCTGCTTCTTTCCCGAGCTTGAAAGAAAAAACGGCTCTCTCTTCTTATCTTGGCACCCATCTGGATGCTACAAAGCGTCATCTACCTCGCTGGATGATCAAGGTTGTCACCGACCATCAGTCCAGCCTCTACAAGCTGTGCCTACAATCTTGCCTCGGATGGACAACTTTAGCTCATCCTCAACATCCGGTGCCAGCCACATCGGTGCATTATAATCATCCACGAAGCGTGACAACTGTGGTCGGCTCGTGGTCGAACGATCCGCCGTCCCTGTCTCAACTCAAGGAACTCCCGGGCCTTCGCATGTCTAGCAAAAGCCGGAAAGTACTTCCCCATGAATAGTCTGCGAAAATCAACCTATGTCATAGTCTCCAAGTCCTTGGAAGTCGCCCTCCCAATTTTGGGCTGACGGCGTAATCCGAGTAGTATCAGGGTGATCTCCATACTTTGGGAGAGTCCTCTCATCCCAGTGGAACTAATGGTCGGCTACCGCCGGGTCCCCTCATCCATGAGCGTCGGAGGGATGATGTGCCTGAACCATTGGAGGTTGTGTGCCTCCTTGACCTCTATTTTGCATTGGCACGTGCGGCGGTGGCTATCCTGGCACCCATGGCTCTATGAGGCACATTGATAAAAAATAGGTGGTGGTCGACCCTTCGCCCTATGGACAACCTATACCTTACGTCCTCTACTTGCCATCTACAAGTCAAATAGCAAATTTAGAATCATTTCGTGTGTGTGTGTCCTACTGGCCAGCACATGCCAACCAATAATAGACCTAATATCCATAACCATCCGTTCATTTCCCGAACTCCTAAGGTTATGTTTCTCAACCTAGTTTTTCGCATTTTCCTATAACCATCACCAAGTATATAGTCAGTAATTTCTTACATTCCTTGCACATACAATCAAAGCATAGCGAAAACACATAATGCATGTTGTGATCTAATCCTGTCCCGTGGACTCCTAGGTAACCTCCCATAGACCTTGATACTAAGTACATAATTTGGATGTCGATTTTGAGTATTAGGTAACTCTAACTCAGCTCCGACCTCCAAGCTATACACCAATTTTGTGATTCTCCTACACATTAATAGCATGTCCTAGACACATGCCCATAGGAGCCCTGGTGATCGTATACCTAAGCTCACGATGCAAAACGTATTGAGCCAAGGGGTCTCGTCGAGTAACCTATCAACTCTGAAGTCTATGGAAATCGGGTATCCCGATATCGCACTCGCATGTTTCGTATACGAGACTCAATACGCATATTAATTCCTTAAATACACAAACTAACTTCATACAGTCCATTATAAAAAACATAGGGTTATAGCACCTCACTCCGAACATGGTACAAATACATGCATTAGAACCAATTGTTGTTCCAATATACAAAACAGGATATGTATTATGAGTAACAGTTCTAATACTTATACAAAAATACATCAAGGCCACAACCCGACCCTCTTCTCAACTGTCGGCCTCTCTACACGTGACCTGTACCTGAAAGGGGGGTCCCATGACGGGGTGAGCTACGCTTAGTAGAAACAAAACCTACCAAGGTTACTCCCCACCTAGGTGCACATGCAAATGATCATTTCAGTCACCTGAGCAACCTGATCCATACGAGACATCTTTGTTCTATATCATAAAAAAAAAAAATAAAAAAATACATGCATGTATGAGACGACACTCTACATGCCCATGTACTAGGTCAACCTTCGACCCACCACCCAATGCAAGTGCCAATGGGAAATTAATCCCGAGTCAGCCAGACTCCCATCACATAACCCGTAGTCTATGTGATATTTAATTAATCGTTTACCGTGTCATTTTTAGAAATGACGGAACTTTCCGAGGAGTCTCATCTTGGAGTCTCTTACACCCTCCGACATTTTAATTTTTCATGATGAATCTGTTGTCTAACGGTTTTGGGCTTTCACCTAGGGGTGTCTATCCCCTATTTGCTACGCGGAAACACTATTCGTTTTC